>VWZF01006196.1:109597-161240 GCA_013396755.1 Sclerurus mexicanus | reverse complement strand
TTTTTTTTTTTTTTTTAGTACCCTATTGCCCTTTAATACTGCGTAGGAAGGTGTTTTTTCTGTCATTTTTTATGTACTTAAGAAACAAGGAATGATTGAAAGTGGGTAGCTCTTGAGAATTTTAAGGTAAGCTTATTCTTTCATAAGCTGTGCATCCAATATTCTTACATAAACCTAGTATAATTTCTGTTGTCAGGGCATCCCCAAAAATAAGACAAGAATGACTTCATTTTCTCCTGTCAGTTTTTTACTTCTAAGAGAGGATAAAAATTATATCTGCTAGCTAACAAACCGACCACACAAGATGTATGGGAGGATGAACTTGCTGACAAGCTACATTCTGGAAGTTTAGTAAAGATCAAACATCTATTTAAATGTGCAATGCATGTGGATTTCTATAACATTTTATACATGTCAGAAGTCCTTAGTTATGTTTTGGAAATAAATAATTGCTCAAAACTGAAATTTTCAATCTCTGCTAAACACAAAAGTAGAGACTTGCATTTCAGAGCTGCTGAACAGCTATGAAAATGAGGACACCCTGGAAGCATGCAAGTCTGCTGCTCTGTGCAACACCAGCATACATTCACAGAATGCACAATAGCTCTCAGGACATTGCTCACTATACTGCTGATGGAGAAGAGTGTACTGGAAATTATATTACTTCATGTGTAGGATACTCATCCAGGGGTCTGAAGAATGGGGTTAATTCTTTTCTTAGACTGAACAGTATTCAGCTCACCTATTTTATTTTGTTTGCAGATGCTCTAAACACAAGAGTTTATGCAAGATGCTCTCCTCCTGCTTTAGTCAATACACTTTCCTGTAAGAGTATGACTAACCAGGCTAGTGACAGAAATAGCAAGACATCTTATTACTATATCGCCTCTTAAATACCTACACAGAAGTCCTAATTAGTATTTTAAAATGTTGTAATGTCACTCATTGTTTCCAATGGAACTTTAAATTCCCTTGAGATGCACTGTGTATGAGAAACACAAAGCAGAAACATGAAGCATGTGTACAGTGAAACATCAAGAATTTTATATATTGGAAATTCTCTGGGTTCTAAAGGCTTATTCCTTGCTGTACCACCTGGTGCTGCTTATGAAATTCTTTGCAACCTATGATGTGTTGTAGGCTACATTTATGAGTATTAAAGCATGCAATACACTAGATTAAAGCAAAAACCTGGATATGTCGTGTTTGCAGTTTTTACCAGGATCTAAGTAAACCAAAATCTTTATCTCTATGTGAACAATCTTTAAAAGTCTTGTCTAGAATTTTCTTCAACTTGCCTGAATGAAATTGAAAATGATTTTCAAAGCAATATAGTGGAATTGCAGCATCCACTCTCTTTAAAAAAAAAAAAAAGTGATACCAAAGTAGACCAATCAAACATAAGTCACTATGTAAGATTAATTTTTGCAGCAAAAAATTCAGTTATTTTCTATGTATGTGCCAAGATTGTGGGCATCTTGATATGCACATATTCATAAATACATAGACATATATATATTATAATACTTCAAAATCTCACAAAGACTAAATGAAGTACAATACCATTAGACAGGGAACTACAGCATGGTACTACTAATGCCAGGTTTGTGGGTTGAATCTCCATATGGGCCATTCACAAAATATTCTGTGATTCTATCACTCAAAAAAAGATTGAGATACATGCAGTGACTGTTTAATCCACATATAAATATATTCCAGTTTCCAGATTGTAATGTTTCTTCTCAGTGTGTCATGATTTTATATTCTGATCCATTAAAAAAATTGGCTGCCTGTACAATGTGTTAAATGCATTTTAGTTTCACATTTGCAATTATACATGTAAGCATATCACTGATAGTAAGACTGTTCAAGCTGCCTCTGCCAGTTGAGATCATTTATGACATACATCCCACTACACTAGTCCCCAGTAATGAAAATATATTACTCTCATTTGTTTTTTATATTTTCTACCAATAAAACTCATTCCTCCATTTTGGGAAATACTGATATTTTAAATGTCCTCATTTGTTCAGAAGATCTACTAAACAGCATTTTTTATTATATTATCCCCACTGTCCAATCTCCCTTCCACCTTAGCTTACTCAAGAATAATTAATCAATATTTCAAGCAGGTTTTATTGAGAGGCATCTATCCACTAGAAAGTTTCAGTTTCTAAATGTTGCAAATGTCCAACACACTTGTATCTCCTGATTAGGAAAGAACTCAGTTCTGCTGTGCCTGATAAGATATATAAAATGATTCCACTAGCAGCTCAAATCAGTTAGCAATAATCATAAATCACAGGAATCAAATGCCTCTTCTTATTTACTCCACTAGATTATAAAGTTAGTAAATTTTAGTGACCTGAAATGAGAATTTGGCCTGGCTTTTTAAAAATGGTTGAAAAAGAGGGAAAATCCAATTAGTTTAGGCACTAATGCAAACTCTGCATATATGCATATACAGAGAACTTCAGAAGAAATAACAATCTTACATTGCTCATACTCAAACATGTAATATCTTGGTATTTCCAGCTTTTGTTAAATGTGTATGCACTTGCATCTTAGACGCAAGGGTTCAAGATAAATGAGGGTCCCTTCTTTGAATGCAGCATGAAAAACACAAACTCAGTTTTAGGCTCATCCTTTCAAAATCAATAGGAACATTATATTTCAAAAAATTTATTGCTGTAATATGTAAAGACTTGAAACACAGTATTTTACATTCATACTTTACAGTATTCCCTTCACAAATAGTCATCTATTACAAAATTCTTTTATTAAAAATGCTTCAAAATTTAGTATACATATAAACTTTATATGCATATAAACAGAAATTACATATCATAATAAAGGAATTAAAATCTTTATCCAATATTCCATGAAGCCAGTGCAGAATTTACATCTATAAGGTATTTGTGGTGGCTATTTGAGTATTAAAGACTGAAGAAAACACTCTTCCTAAATTGGTTACATTTGCTACAAATAAATAGAAAGTAGCTAATTAACCATAATTAACAGTTTTATCAAACTTCAGCTCTTTTAGAAGTTAAATAAATTGGATAAACAGATTTTATCTGAAGTCAGTAACAATGTATATGAGATAAAAAGAACCATATAGGAAGCATCAAGGAAATTACTGTTCAGAACCAGAAAATTAAACACTACGAATTTGAGGACTGTTTTCATTGTAAAAACAAAAGTTCTTTTGTATGTTTTTTCCAATATAAGCTTATGAATCAAACATTTACGTTCTATACCCTCCTTTCAGGTTAATAGGAAATAATAACATACAAATATAGTTAAATTGGCAGGATGTTTTAACATTTGCCTATGTGAGTCTCTCTATCTGTGTCTTTCTTATGTCTAGAAACAATAAAAAACACCAATGTAGGTGGCCCTAATTGCCTCTTCCCATTACTGTTAAAATGGTTGAAGTCATTAGATGTGCAAAGGACATCATTCCCAAGAAGCAGACAGAGATCTGCCTGCTGATGGCAAGTAGTGAATCAATTCCTTGTTTTGGTTCCCTTGCACACACAGTTTTTGCTTTCCTTGTTATAGTGTCATTGTCTCAACTCACAATTCTTTTTGCCTTCCTTAGTTTTTTATTTCCCATCTCCTGGGATAGAGAAGTGACCAAAAGGGAGGATGGGAGTTTAGATGTTGACAAGGGTCTGTTGTTTATTCAGTGTGCATCTGTGCCATTTATTGACACAATTTTATCTTCTGTTTCTATATGAGTTACTACCAAGTGCCCCAGTCTTGTTTTTATTGTTCAAAAGAAATCTTCGGACTGTAATTGAAGATTTCCTCAAGGAAGCCTATTTCAACACAACTAAAATAATTGGCTGGCTCCTCCCTTCCTTGAAACATTACTTGTTATCATTTTCCCTGATAACTCTGAATACCTGCAATATCATGCCTGTCTTTCAGGTCCATGAAAAGAACTCAGTACTTCATGGATAAACTATGCCAAAATCCTGGTTTTTCTTTTATTTTTATTTTTTTTTTAAAGTGTAGTAAAATTAGCCCCTTTTTTGGTTTATTATGGCATCCATCCAAGTTCATATTTCGTTTCAGCTTCCATCACATCGTTTCTCCAGGCAAATTCTGTTTTGATCCAGTTGTATCCAAGCTCAGATCATTTTTCAAGAAAATTTAGTGTGCACTGTTTAAACACATTAGTCTAACCTATACAAAAGACATAATTAGGCAGATTATCACAACTATAATAGATATGCATTCAAATATCCATTCAGCAAAGTTCATATAGTCAGAAAGGTATTTAAGCATATTCTTAAACAGACAGCAAGATAGCAATTAATGAACTACTGAACTGTAAACAAGGCACAATGAGAGAATATTTTCCTGTCATTGCTTCGTCTTTAATGTACACATTCACAAATAATGAATCAGACAGCTGTTATCAGTCATTGTGATTTTCTGAAAGGGTTGCAATATTTTAAAAAAATGTCTTTCATCTTCTTCATGTTTCATTTTGATATGGGAACACTAAATACAAATCTAGTAAGTTATGTGTTATGTGCAGAGAGATCAATAATGCAGCATATTCAGCATGATGAGTATGTGAAAGTACAGAAGATAACTCTGGCAGGGAAACTGATTGCTAGCGCTGATTGAACATTAAAACCTAGTCTATGTATATTTATTTAATACTGAACTGCTATCTGGTTCAACCATATGCTTCTTATTAAGTCTCATTCATTAACATTTGTGCAGGGAAGTTTCAGTTCTCATAAATTTTGATGAAAAATTGTCTAGTACATAAGGTCTTATATTCACAGGTGACCAAAAGCACCTGTGGAACAAAAATTCTTTTCCATATTAAAAGTACTCAGTTATCTGTACAGTCAACAACAGTATAACAATCAACTAGGAGAGGATTCAGGAAAGAACCCAAAATATTTAAATAGCATTTCTAGAGAAGAACATATGTCACACATCTACGTTCCAGATAGCAGATGATCTGAATGTCCACCTACTTATAGTTTGAAGATACTTCCAGACATGTAGAAGTGCCAGGAAACAGCTTACTATGGAAATAACTTATATCTCAAATTTGTCCTCCTTTTTGTACAAGTGTAAATTGCTACATTGACTAAAACTAGTGAATAAGTATGTTCTCAAAGAAGAAGTGCTCAATTCATGTTGAATATTCACTATGATTATTTAGTTAGCTTCTAAAATACATTGGTCTGACCCCTTTTCAATATCAACCACTCGGTCTTCTATTGCAAGTCCTTAATTGAATCACATCTCAAACAGCAATGTAAAAAACAAACTCATATATAATATGACACATGTAGTCAACACTAGGTATCTTTCCTGACAACAGTGAATTTCCATTGTTCTCAAATACCATTCATGCACAGTAAGATGGAAGATACTTAGCACTTTTATGACTCAAAGAAACAGAAAAGGGAAAGAAATAGGTTACCTGTAAGAGTCTTATTTAATTTGATTTTTTTTTTACATTATCTTTGCTTTACTTTAGATATGTAAATTACTTACAATTTGAAAAATCATTTAGGATCAATAGGAATTATATCTGTGCCTTGAGAGAAGAATAGGCTCCTACTGTTTATAATTGATTTATTAACAATGCACACAATATTGTGGGCAGATCTTTATTTGCATTAGGTTCTGATGAAAGTCTGTGTCCCCATTTCTTACAGTGTTTACATTTTCTTCAATTTTTACAATTTATGATGAGCTTAGGTGTGCATTATGTGCTTTTGGAAGGACATTTCAAGCTCAGGACAACATTCTCTACTGTCACATGAAACGACTTTCAGTTCTTATTTCTCATCTGCCTTGTCCTGTCTGGGTATTCACACTTCCAAGGTGAGCCCTTAGGATCCTCATATGGAATGACTTAACTTAAAAAGTAAAAATAATAGATTTCTATAAGCCAGAAATTCACAGGAATATTTCACTAGCACAAATATCAACAAAAAGGAAAAAAGGACAGTGCTTTGCCTCACTTTTTCCACCACTGATGAACTTTCTGCCAGTTATTACTCATCGTCATGTTTTTACTGGAGCTAGATATCTAAGCTATATATAGCCTATAAAGAGACAGCAATACTGCTGCTTCCTAAATGCTCAACTAGGTCAGAACAATAGCAGATATAAGCCTTTACACTAACCGAGAAGTGTCACTTGCATTGAAACTCTTCTATTTTCTAGAAAATATTTAAATAATCATTAATCCAAGGACAATGGGGAAATGACTCCTTAGCCAATGAAGCAGCATACTTGGAAGACTTTCAGTCTGCTCCCTGTTTCAGTGAGTATAACATAATCCCCGTGCCGTTTGCAAATTTTTTTTTCCACATATGAGCTTTTATTACAAATAAAAACTTTCTGTTTCTCATTTACAACCCAGGACCATCCCAGGCCTTTTCCATTTATTTCTGGTAAGCACAAAACTCATCAGGGTTGCTTGTGTTACTCAACAGCTTTCCAGAATAATAAACACAGTGCAAGGTATTTATATGACAAAACTAAACTTTATTAGTTATTTTTACAGATTAATTTTCCAGTTCTTAAGAAGACCATAATCCTATACTAAACACCTACTACAGAACATTTAAAAGTCTAAGTCCCAAATCAGATATTTATCATTAACGTACATCAGTTTTCTAAACTGTGTCACATGCAGCTACCAGGGAAGGATACATAGAGATACAAAAAGTGCACATTTTAATTTCAGAATGTCAGATGAGATAGTAATAAAAAATAAATCCTTGAACAACTTTTGCACAATTTTTCCTTAGTATGAGCACCCATTTTACTGAAGAAATAGTTTTGTGCAACCAGAAGTTAGAAAAAGACAGGAATCTAGCCACATGTCTTCACCTACTGTATAAGAAACAGAAACACTAACAAATAACAATATACAGGAGGATGTTACCTGTGTGTAGTCATACACTGTTTTTGTGCCTGAGTCAGGAAAGTAAACTATACCTTCTGAAATTTGGCGAATAAGTCTTCTAACTTCATACCAGAGAGTTTCTTCCTTCTTCTCCAATCTCATGGATGCTGGATGCAGCTTTTCCCAAGATCTTTTAACAGGACAGCTGCTAATGGCAAAGAGGTCTAGCATTGAGAAATGGTAGTCTAATCATAGATGCTTACATGAAATAAGTAAGCAAATAATGAGATGAATACCAGATAACGAGATGAATGACCCAGAGCTAGTTGGTTCTATGTTACTGTTGAAGATCTGGATGGTTTGCAAAGAGCAAGAGTTGTTTCTGCAGGCTTCCTACTTTTATGGATAGCAAATCTGTGCACGATCACAATTTCAGGACAATATTTATCAAAAATATAAATGCATTCATGAATTGTAGTACCATTCTTTCAACAGTGGGTTATATCTGAAATAAACCACTTTCTAGCCTTTCAGAACTGCACAGAGGTGAAATGCTCTCTTTTTAATTGCTAAGATGGTTTCAAAGCAGAAAGCTTAATTGCTTCTTCACAGGTACTGCTTTTACGTGATGAAAAGTTTTCTTTCAAAAATACCTGGGCAAGAATTAATCTGAACTTCAGCCATGGCATAAGTATTCAGAAAGCACAATGTTTTCTCCTATTTTAGGAAGAAGGTCATTGTTGTACCGTGTTAGCACAAAACAAATTCCACTCACACGTTACAGTGATATTTTCAGGCAGACATCATTATTTATTATTTCCTGTTAAACTTCTGAATAATATTGATTCTGATGTTTTCTCGGGGTACATAGATTTACAGTTTGGTCTTCTCTAGAGTTACAGACTGGCTTTCTTTCTTTTGGTATTGAGCAATGCTTTGCCTTGCTTCAAATTGAAACACATCACTAAAACTTGAGGCAGAGAATTTTATTTTTTTTTCTGGAAAACAATAGAAGTAAAATGGAATGAGCCATGTGTTAAAAAGTGATTTGATGTTACAATGGTTTGATTTCAGTGTCAATTTTGCTTAGTTAAGACAATAAATACATAAAATTGTGGTTTGTATATGTTAATGCAGAAATTTTGTGCATTTTGTGTAGACGTATCATAAATGGGGAAAAGAGGAACTACTATGACAATTTAGTGCCTTCAATTTCATGCCTTCAATGTCGCCTTCAATTGTGCCTTAGGCACAATTTAGTGCCTTTAGAGCTTTTCCTCTGAGAAGAAACTCATGATTCTTTGACTTCCTGTGCAGTGTTTTTGGAGACTGAAAAAGCAATATTACAGCCTACTACATCCTGGGTTTCAGACCCAACTGGAATATTGATGGCCAAGATGAGATTTGAAGATGTTCTTCTATGCAAAAACCTCAAAAAGGGATTATTTTTGGCTTAGATAAACCTGGAGATGCTCTCTACAAAAGACTGCCAGCATGACTCGACAAATATCTTAAGGTTTCAAATGCTAGTAGTATAAAACTATTGAAAAGAATTATTACTGAAGCAAAAAATTTCAATTATTTGGGTCATTGATGGGTTTTTGTGACATCCAAAACACACAAGAGTATTGATTTTACAGAAATCAAAATCTGATAACAGGAATATAAAATAATATTCCTGATGAGGAAGTATAACATAGCCCTGATAGGGAGATCCATCTAATTGAATTGTGTGTATGACTGATGTTATTTGTTAAAATGTGCACAGTTTCTAAAACACAAATTCTTAGTAGAATATTAAAAACAAAATAAAAAAAATAATTGTTTTGTGTTGTAAGTAAGAGATAAAAACACATAAAAAGATCACAGAATGTCTAGTCCACTTGCAGTAGTCATTCCCAAGAGATAATATTAAGGCCAAAATTCTGGCTTTAAGAAAAGATTAAAGATTGAAGGCTTATACAGTTGATAATAAAAATTTTAGAAGGAAAGGGGGAAGGTGAGAGTTCAAGAGATCAATTTTCACGGCAATATATAAAAGTGCTTAATTCTACCTACAATGCAAGCTCCAGTTCTATATATATTTTATACTCTTACAAAGAGTGGAAAATAAACACCCTGGAAATTAAATAAAATTTTGGCACAGTGTACAATGCATAAGTAATCTACAATGTAAAGGCACTTCAAGCATCTGTGAAAAAGGGAATGAAGCTGAATAAAAGTAGCCACCTCTGAAACACCAAGAAAACCAAGATGGGTGAGAAAATTTCCATTATTTCTTCTCTTACTTCTTATCATTTAATCTATTTTTATATTTGTGTATGAGATTACAAAGATTCATAGCACAAAGATTCCTACAAAGAGGCAAAAAAACCGGACTTAATTATTTTTGCTAAACTGCTGATATTTGTGAACAGTAAATAGCTCACATTTAAACTTTGAAGTGTAAGTATGTACTCTTAATTAAATTTTTAATAATTCATTAGTATTCAGATTTGAAACATGAAATCTATTCATAGATGATAAAAAGGCAGGAGGGCAGGAGGGAGAGGTCAGACTGGAAATTCTGGGAAATATAACTGGATGGCTGCCTTTTGACTGGTGGGAAAGTAAATACTAATATGTAATGAACTTTTGTCTCCTAGAAAATTTAGTTAACAAGTGATTTCAACATCATTTTTGCAGAACATGTGCCATTGCCTTCTTTGAGCTTTTTAGCAATGAAATTAGCATCTGTAAACTATAGTAAGTAATACAGTCCACTGCAGACAATATAACTATGTATATGATACAGACAAAATACATTCTTAAATTCTTTGCTGGATCATAAACTTCATCTGAGAAATGTTCAATTTAATTATCTTACACTGATCTCGTAGGATCCCTCTTTCCATTGCTTCATGGTAGTTATTATGTACTGTCACAAAAACTACATTCTCTGTAGGCAAGTCTTTTAGGTCTGATTGTACTCATTTCAGTTTGAAAATCACATTCTTAGGACCCTGAAAGAGACAAATAAAAAGGATGCAAACGTTCAGCAAGAATCACCTCCAGTTATAGAGATTACCCCTTTCAACACTTTAAAATGAATTCCAACTATGTTTTAAATCATCCTGTCATCCCTGTGGTATTAATACAGGTTTAGCTACTCAGGGTGCCTTTTTTATTAATGCTTTCAAATTTCTCTTTGATTTGAGCAGCAACACAAATATTCCCTCATTATTCACTGTTCTTTCCATTCCTTAGATGTTGGAAAGTTTATTCTTGAGTATCTTTGAAGACGGATTCTCTCCAGCATCAGAAAAGAAGCAAACTAGAAGTGCAAGCAAGCTTTGACAAACAAAGGAAGTTTTCTTTTTTGCTACCTATTTGATAAGTGTTTACTGCAACTTCTGTGTGTTTCACTTTAGTTGTCCTACCATGGGAACATTACACCCCCAGTTAAAAACATCATGTTCATCTGGCTCACCACTTTGGTGTTACATGTGGCTTCTACTAGCATTCGAATAGAAAAATGAACAAACCCTGTAGCCACCTTGGGAAAGCGTGCTCACTGCTCTTGAGCAAAGACTATGAGTACTGTCTTGAGATTATTATTATTGTTCAATTGAATCTGAGGAAGACAAAAACAGAACACTGACTACACAAGTAGTCTAAATGACTTGCGAGGTTTTGGTAGATTGGGTGACTTTTTCTTCCGTTCTGTGATCAGAAGGTTTAGATTTACTGCCATAATACTTACCACAAAGTCAATGAGGCTCACTCAACAATTCCTGCATGAGGCATGAAATACGAGACCTTGACTGAAGCACACAAGTTTACATCTTTTTACTGCAATGGTTAGAAAATACAGACCTCACTTCCAGTCTAAACTTATAGTATTTAAACTTCAGTCTCTGGAGGTGCCATTTCTGGTTATGTTAGAAAGCCATTGGCTCAGCTGGTTGGACCATGGTGCTAATAATGCAAAAGATGTGGGTTCAATAAACATACTGGCCATTCATGTAAGACTGGACTTGATGATCTTTGTGGATCCCTTTCAATGCAGAATATTCTGTGAGTTATTAGATACTTCTTTCTGATTACTTTGACCTCAGATTAATATAAAATAACTTCCTAATACTTCAAAATTCAAGACTTTCTGTAACCACTCATGTGCACACCAAAACCAATGCTACAGATAGAGAAGCTCATGACAGAATCATAGAAGTCAGACTCCATACAAATAAACATTTTAGAAAAATGCCAGCAAAGGTTTTTAAAGAAGCATTGAACCAATAAATAAGGGCCATAATATCTCAAGATGTGTTTTCCTCTGAGAAATTGTAACACGGTGTGGAAAGTTTTATGAAAAAAATATATGCACATCATTTAAATATAAATATAAACTCATGTGCATACTTGTAGAATTATAAACTTGGCTTACAGACATGACCATGTAATTAAAGAGAGGTTTGCCAAGTGAATTCATTCTTTAATTTAGAATGAATGTTCCCAAATACTTCTTTATTTGTTCAGCACTAGCTGAACTGGTCAATTTTGATTTAGTAGTAGATTGCATCTTAATTCAGTATTATCCTGTTCAACTCAAATCTTAGTTATGTAGCTTTGCTTTTCTTCTTTCTTACAAGGAAGTATTTCATTATGCCATATAATCTGAAAAAATTATTTGTTCTATTGTAAATATTGGAGAAGAAAGTAACTCTTCAATTACACTGTTGCAGATGTCCTAGGTGGATTTTTGTTGTGCTGTGTTGTGTTTTGTTTTCTCCACACTTCCAGTTTTTAGTCAAGAATGCATCATTTGGAAAAAAGCCTCTCTCATTTTCTATGTGTCATTGCAGTGGAATGAGCCACCAAAACCATCTATATCAGGCTCGTTTTTGGGATTTCCATCAAAACAACATATATCAGCCTCACTTTGGGGATTCATTTCCATTTATCAAAGTATCTCGTTATTTTAATATACAGTATTTGAATTATGCTCTCAGGCACAAGGTGTGATTCTTAGGGGTGGTCCTGTGCGAGGCTAGGAGTAGGACTCAGTGATCCTTGTGGGTCTCTGTTACACATCAGATCAGTTATTAGCTGCCAGTCGCAAACAGCCCAGGAAAACTATAACACCCCATAGCTACTGAAGCCCGTGACCCAGCTCAGACTGGCAGGGACAGTGAGAACATGGTCCCTCACCTTGGCCTGGAACCCCAGAGTGGATGGTGGGTCAGAGGCCCTACCTGGGGGGTTTGGCTGTAGAGACCAGAGCAGATAAAACCAGAGGTTTTGGGATGCCACATGTCATGGCCTTGCCACCTGGACCTGTGAGAGCTGGTCTGCCACAAACTCTCAATTGTAACTAGCTCTCTCTCTTTCTCCTTCCTTCTCGCTCCCTCTGCTTATTCTTCTTTACTGCTTTCTTGATGCTTTGAGTGGCTTGGAGCTGGTGGGATTGGATTTGACTTAAGTGCTGTGAACTGGTTGAATATTGACTTGAGTGTAAGTTGTTGCTTAACATGTGCTGAGTTGCTCTTGTGGTGGAACATTTTGTTTAGCTTCTGTAGTGCCCTTTTTGAATATTTGCCAAGTTCCTTTATTTAATAAAGGAACCCCTAAATTAATAAAGAAATTCCTTGAGAACAAGTCTGTGGATTATTTTCTGAACATTTTCTTAACATTAAAGAACCCTATATATATAAAGAACCCTATATATATAAAGTAAAACTCCTAGCAGAGTCCATGATCCTGCAGCTCCAGAGCTGGAGTGTTATAGTCCCTTCCAACTCAGCACATTCTGTGATTCTGTGAAACTGCAGCCCATGCCAGGGTTGGCTCCACCAACTTGGTTCCCTACTTCTGCTTCCCCTCCTGAGGCAAGAGCAGCACAGACACAAGTTTGAAGATAGTCAAGGGAATTAGCATCTACACTGTTATTCTACTTTCTTACCTCACCTCACAGTTAAACCATACCATTAAAATGTGGTATTTAGTGGTATTACCCTCATGCTCATGATCTGGAACTTCTGTATCAATTTCAAATAATATGTGATTATTCTTTGCATTTGAATGGTACTTTCAGCTTTCTACTGAATATATTACATTTATTTTTATTTATCCCTAAGCATCATAGAATCATGAAATAATGGAACGTTAAGGGGTTGGAAGCAAGCTTAAAATCATCCACTCCCAATGCCATGGGCGGAGACACCTCCTGCTAGACCGAGTTGCTCAAAGCTTTAACCACCATGGCCTTGAACACTGCCAGGGTTGGGGCAATAACAATCTCCCTAGGCAAACTGTTCCAGTGTCTCACCACCTTTACAGTAATGAATTTCTTCCTAATATCTAACTTATAAATTTCTCCTCTTTCAATTTGTACTCATTATTCCTTGTCCTGTCACTACAGTTCCTGTGAAAATACAATCTGCTGTTGTCACTGTTGGAGGAAGAACACTGAGCCAGACAGACTTTTAGTCCCAACTATTAAACCATTTATTATGTTATTACTTTTTTCTCACTAGAAATCTAAAAAATGGAAAATTTTCTGCTTAACATCACAAAATGAGAAATGCATACCCTTAAACATGTATTACTTAGACAAGTGTCATGCTCAAAGACAGAGAGTGAACAACAATGAAAAAAATTAGCAATCAAAGCTAATGATTTATTCAAATGCTGACCTATTCCCCCTACCATATTTTAACCATATAATCTATGTTCCCACGACTGTTTGAAATCATCTCTCTCTCCAGTGCAGGACTATAATGACTGAGAAAACAGACTAAGTAAAATAAGAAGAAAGTCAATATCAAATCCTAAACTAGAATCAGCACAATTCAAGACATCAGGCCCTAAAAGAATATTTTTGAAGCAGCAGTGACATAACATGTAGGTTTCATTTGAACCTTCTCCATTTTTCATTATTTTCAGTGGTGAGCACAAGAATTGAATAAAGTATGCCAATAGTAGTCACGGCAGCAACACGCACAACTATAAATTGCTTGTGCTTACTTTATCTAAACATACTGATATCGCCTTCCAAATATAGTTTTGGAGGAAGACCTGAGAGTCTCAGTTTAGTGTCCTCTGCCTGGAAAACACTACTCACCCACTTCCTATTCTTTACAAACTCCTTCAGAAGCAGGCATCCAGTTTCTGGACAGACTGATTCTGATAAATCTTCCTCCTAAATACAAAACAGATAGAGTTATTGAATATTTTAGCTTTCTGTTTGTTGTTACTGACACTTTTTCTATTTCCATCCAGTGCTATATTACAGTAGCATTATACTATACCAGAGATACTGTGAAAATTCTTTAACCAGTTTCTCAAAGATCTCTCATTGAGGGTTATCTATCCTTCCTTCTATCCATTTTCTATAAAGTAGTTCTATTATATTAAATGCTATAATTTTCCTTTTTTACTTGGTTTGCTATCAATTTCTTTTCATTTCTACTCTTAACCAGTATATAGTTTAAAAAATATGAGCATTGTCAGCTTTTCCTTTCATACTGTAAAATGGTCTTAATGTGATTCCCAGAATCCATTTGCATTTTCCTCTCTGGTACTTTTCCTCTGTATTATTTAGCTCACAGTTCTTCTTCATAATGAAATCATACCTAATAATTTTTTTTTCCTATGTCTCAGACAGCCTCTTTTGACTGATGAAGATGCAATCTATAATTTTTAGAAATTCTAGTAATATTTAACAATTAGTAAATATTCTAGCAAGTCTCTCAGTTTAAAGTCTCCTATAATAACAAAGGTGTTTTATTTTCTTTTTTCTAAAATAATAAGTATGTCCTTAGGGAGCCAATTGTCATCTTTCAACCTCACACAGAAATAGACCTTTTGCATAAAACGTCTTCTCCCTTTGTCTTCATCCACTTACATGGTCCATTACCACCGATGCTAGTATTCTAGTCATATGAATCATACCAACAAACTTTATTAATGTCAGATTTCTCATATATGTGCTCATAAATGAGTAATTTCTCAAGCTTCGGCTTACAGTCACCCCAGGAACTCCACCAGTGAATTATGGTTTCAGTTCGTATAATCTCTGACAAAATTTTGAACTAAATCTTTCATCTTTCCTTTTGCATTCTGTTTCAATGTCTTCTATCTCAATAAAGCACTTCCCCATGAAACCACAGCTTGTTAAAAAGAAGGCCCTGGGCAGTAATACTGTGCCACTCCATTTTGATGCTGTTTAAGCAACGTTTTGCTGTCTTCCCATGTGCTAATGGACTTCTCACTGGGCTTGCCCAGTACACTAAGCCCAGGACTCCCCTTTCTCCCTGTTGTCCTGACGCCATATGTTGTTTCAAGAGTGCCAGTTATATTAATAATGTTTGGTGTTTGGTTGCTGGTTGGTTTTTTGTTTTGTTTTGTTGGGTTAGATTTTGGGTTTGGGTATTTTGCTGCCTTTTTTTTTTTTTTTTTTACAACGATGCCTGCACAACTCAATGCTAAAAGTGCAAAAAGCATGATAAACTGTGTTAAGGGCATGTAAGTAGAGCCTTAAAAACATATTTTCTTCAGTTAATTTTCTCCCAAAGTACCTTTCCTGGCTTTCAGATTTGTTTTGAAGTTTAAAGTTTAACTTTTTTCACACCATAGCCTATACATCCATTTTTACAGGCAAAATTAGACTATTTGTAGGTTATTTCTACCTTTCTGAATTGTTCTAACCAAGACGGCAACTGCTTAGTAGTTACATCCTATCCTGTAAGGTTTGTGAAACCAGACTGACAGTTTTCAACCAAAGCAGAAGAAAATTCAATGAACCAATTAAATCACCCTGAGCAAGGATATTCATTTGATGAACTGTTGATTATGACAATAAGTGGACACAATTATCATTTTCTGTGTACCTTGCCAAGCTAACTTATGAACTTAATCATAAAGCTTCAAATAATGATGCAGCATGTTCTTTTCTTTGCATCCACTTATATATGATATAATAATTTTCAATGTACTTATACAACAGTTAAGTCAAATACAAATTTGGCATTTATTAATTAAATTTATAACTAGCAATTTTCCTTAGGATGATGGTGGAACTACTGATTGCCTACTTGCTCAATGCTGAATTCTATCACCTCTTTTAGCTAAGTAATATTACTTGGGATTTGTTCATGCTTAAGGCATGGAGAATACTCCTGATGCAATATTACCATTTAAAATATCAAATGTCTCTAGTGATAATATAGTTCTAACACTGTCCTCTGTAGCAGCAGTGATATGTGAAAGGGATGACTTGTCATCATTACCTGCTGTGAAAAGTGGGATCTCAGTTATTGTCCCCAACTTTTATTTATTTTTTTTTTTTTAAACAGAATTTTTCAATCAATGTCTGCTCTAAATAAAAAATGCTGCCTCTTAAAAATCCTTTACCAAATTATGGAAACAGTTTGTGGAGGGGAAATAAAGAATCCTCCAAAGCTGTAAAGAAAGAAAATTTACTGAATAGTCATTAAGATATAGACAACATGTACATTGGAACCTGACATTGCACTAATACAGATCACTATAGAAAATGGTTTTCAGGATTATGGAATGCTTCTAGCCATCATTGTCAGAGAAGATATGCAGGTATCTCATGATACTTGCAAAAAGAAACATGGATTTGAAATAATCCATAGTAAATGAATCATAAAACACATAAACAGATATCACTGTTTTTCTTATTGACAAGCATAGCACCAAAATTCAACAAGTCAGACCTTGATCCAACAAGATCCTTTAAAATTTTGATTAAGCATAGGCAAGGTTTAACCAGTGTTATCTCTGACTACATTATTTTTCTGTTGGAGGACATGACTGTGTGAGCTTAATCGCATTTCTGTGGCTTAAAAGAAATTTCATATAATGGTGAAAAATATTTACTTTTCATATCAGTCTGTCAAATGGTCTCATTTGAAGATGATGAAAGGAAAAATAGAACAAGCTCTTTCAATCAGTAAGTGACAGTCAGGTTATGTGACATTTGCCAGAGATCACAGTTCTTCAAAATATAAAAATAGAGAATTGTCTGTCTTCATCAAATTAGTAGGAAATGTCTACTGTTCCATTCCTAGTGGAATTGTACTTACTCTGCCAATATAGGGGAATTTTAAGCATCCCTAGAGAAGAAGTCAGAGAAGTTTACTCTAAGTACCTATTGTCAATAAAAACCACACTATCTTTATTCTCTCTCTCCTGAAACAAAACCAGAAATGAATAGCCACCAAATACCCAATCCTTCTACACAGCTAGATTGTAATAACTGAAGTTCACATCCAATCAATGTAAATGTTATTACGTTGTGTGTTCCATTTTGCCTGTTCCAGCTGACTGGGTTGTTGAGTTAGTGCACCGAAAAGCAATGTACTTTGATTTATTTTCAAGGACCATGGATTACAAAGCAACAGAGTCATTAAAACAATTCCTAAGGAGAAAAAAAGTACAATTGACACTAACATTAATCTTGAAAAAACCCCATCAAATTAAGTTGGCCAGTGGCACTGACTGCATGTTTGTTTGTTTTTTTAAATCATTAGGAATAGTTCTTTGACTATTTAAAAATCAGCCAGATAGGAAGGAAGGCAAGCAAATTAAATATGTGAATGATGGAATGCTTAACACATACTGTATTTGGTAGAGGTAAATCTGCTGTGGAATAGTTATGCTATCCATATAGGGTCCAAATATAAAGGGAAAGGAAAGAGCAGCAATTTCAACTCTTTTGCAGAGAGGAACAAAAGATGTATTATGGGGTAAGATTATAGGACTGAAAGAGAAGACAATTCTACTCTGCATGAAGGAAGGAAACACAGGACAGGTTTGTATTAGACTGCCCATGATCCAAGATTATCTTTATACTACAGTCCAGGAACATACGCAAATACTGGTTCAATAAGCTGTTTCAGACTTCAAATCTATCATTTGCCCATTGGTTTTGTTTGATCCTATAAAGCTCTATAGAATTTTCTCATTGGTCTTTCTGATGACTTTACCATAGTGTCTTACTAAAGAACATCACTACTAATAGTATGTGCAGTGTCTGAAAAATAGACAACCCTTATGTCAACCCTTTTGGGATCCTGACGGTACAACCATCATAATGAAATAACTGCTATTTAAAATTAAAATGAGACTTGCAGACAATCACTAAAAAGAATATTTTAAATGGTACCTTTCTCTTCCAGTAACTTAATATCCAAGATCATACTGGGGATAATCCAAAGTTTGAGGACAATTTTCTTTTGAATAAAAACATAAGAATGAAATATTACATATGACCAGATAGTAAGAATGTCTGTGGAAACAAACTATCCACCAATAAGCCAATTACTTCTTGCTTACAGAACTTCAATCTGTTAATTATCTCTATTCATTCCACGCAACTTCTCCATTACAGAGATTCATTAAAGGTCCATTTAGGTCTCTGAAACTATTTAACATCCTTTATGTCCAAAAAAGTACAGTATCATCAAGCTTTCAGACCTCAAACGTAGGGTTTTGTCCTTGGAGATATTTATGTATTTCCTATTACAGTCAAAGAAGTTGGAACACAATATCTGATTCAACAGGGTTTTACTGTTTTATCACAGTTTAAAAGGTTCTTCAAATGTTTTTATTATTTCTAATAGCATCTGGAAATTAGAAGCAGTTTGATGGCTATGTACCTAAATGCCTGAAAAAAAATCAAATCTAGTACCCACCTACAATCAGAGCTTTTTGATTTCGTTGCATTGGCCCCTCAATATGATTCAGTACCTACCAAGAACAGTTCTGTTTTCACAATAGATATTTTTTGGGACTGTGTATCCATGTAACTATTTAAAGATTCGGATTTATTATTTAAAGATCAGAACAATTCTAACAGAGACCCAGTATGAAAACCGGACTCCCAAGACTAAACTTTAAAACATTGTAAAATTTAGCCATTGAATGTCCAGAGGAGTAGAAGGATCTTGATTGCAATACAATAATTAGGAGCAACAATCGAGCATAAAATAAATAAAAAATCCATTCCCTCAAAATAGCAAACTGATCAGCTTTGTAGGAAATATTAAGGTGTGAGATATGCCCAGGTCTATCCTGCCCAAAGCACTGAGAATCTGCAACTTAGACTAGAATAACATACTATATATACTTGGGGTTCACAGGAGCTGAAACAAAATTAATTACTCTGAATTTGATTAGAGAGGTGGAAACAAGTGTCCTTCATTTTTTTAATATTTAAGACAATCATTGGGGTATTTATATCGGAAAACTGCAAGCCAGTGGTCAATGATAAAGTTAAATATGAGTTAACAGTGTGTCCTGTCAACCAGGGGGCCAACAGGAGTGCATCAGGCACAGAATCACCAGCCAGTCAAGGATGGTGATTATCCTGCTCTGCTCCGCACTGATGTGTTCTCAGCTCAAGTCCTCTGTGCAGTTTTGGTGCCACAGTATAAGAAAGATACGATTCTGTTTGAGAGCATCCAAAGAAGAGCTGTGAAGATGGTGAAGGGTCTGGAGGGGAAGCCATACAAGGAGCATCTGAGGTCACTTGGCTTGTTCAGCCTGGAGAAGAGGAAACAGAAGAGACCTCACAGCACCCTACAGCTACTTCATGAAGGGAAGCAGTGGGGTAGGCACTGCTCTCTTCTCTCTGGTGACTAATAATAGGAACCAAGGGAATGGCATGAAGCTTTTTCAGGGGAGGTTTAGGTTGGATATTAGAAAAAAGCTCTTCACCCAGAGGGTGGTTGGGCACTGGAACAGGCTCCCCTGGGAAATGGTCACAGCACCAAGCCTGACAGAGTTCAAGAAATGTTTGGACATATCCTCAGGTACATGGTGTGATTCTTGGGGTTCTCCTGTGCAGGGCCAGAAAGTGAACTTCAATGATCATTCCTGGTTCCTTCCAACTCGGGATATGCTATGATTTATGTGTATATCATATATGCATTTTATTATCAAAGTATGTATGAATACTTTTTCTGTA
The DNA here is from genome assembly GCA_013396755.1 of Sclerurus mexicanus. NCBI lineage: Eukaryota > Metazoa > Chordata > Aves > Passeriformes > Furnariidae > Sclerurus > Sclerurus mexicanus. Next base: position 141,363 of record VWZF01006196.1, on the reverse strand, counting down.
TTTGTGAAGCACATGCAAAACAATGTATCCTTCAAGAAGGCTCTAGATACTAAATACTCTGAATTATGTGTGGAAACCTGTCACCAGTGAATGTATATTATTGACTCAATAAGGTTCATCCTACACAGGTAAGCACTGAAAAGAACTCATCATCACCCAATTGTTGGCATGGTTTACTGAGAAGTGTAATGTTACAATCAAATTTCTCTCAGCACAAAAAGACAGATCTGAAATTCATTTGTTCATAACCCTCACAACTAGTCTAAACACTGGGATGGATGCTGCATGGAAAGGCAAGTACTAACTCCTTCACCTCCATGTTCTAAGGACACTCTTCTTTTGAAAAGGTAGACTCAGCAAAAATCCCTGTAGTATCCTAGTTCCTCACTAAAACCAAAAAACTTCTGCCACAAAGACATGGAGAAACTTTATTCACTGCAATCATGAAAACGTCTCTGTACATTTTAATAATTAACATATTCATATACTTTATCATCTGTACATCTGGAATTGTGTAGGCAATATAACCTACTCTGCAGTTACATACTAACAACAATAGTAATATTATTATTTTCTAACAAAGTAACTTAGAAAACAGTTATGTAAGCAAAACAGACTTGTGCAGTACTCACAATTCTCCAACATGCAAGCCTTTAAAAACACTGACCCTGATATTCCAGAGATTTTTTTTTTTTTTGGCTACCTTATTTTACCTACCCTAGCCTGTATTTGCAATAAAGAAAGCTGAATTGCCACATTCAGGATCTTACTAATGTCTATCACAGTGTATTACAGGTTAAATGAAGCTAAAATGACTAAGACAAGTTTTTCTTTCTGAAATGCAAAACAGAAATGTGGAATTTCTCTTTTTTGCCTGTCTGCTTTCTTAACTGACAGCAGGTAAGTAGCTCTGCAATGCCCTCTGTATATCAGTGTGAACTTTCACATAAAGCCCAGTTCACAATCCTTGTTTTAATAGATTGCTATATTGTTTTAAGAATTTAAGAGTTGAGGAAACTCACTGAACATTTTGGCACTCAGAAGAGAAACATTTCTGTGTGAATTTTCATTTCATTAACAAACAGACATTTTAAAAGAATATTTCCACCTACGCATTACATTGCATTACATTTCCATCTATGCATCAGTATTACATTGCTTGATTATTCCAAGATCAGAATTGATGGTTTTGGAATTAGTACCTTAGATTCATCACACATTCATTCTTCTAGAGGAATATTATTTTACCACTATTTTCGTGTGAATTTAACTTTTGAGAAAACCATTTGTTTGACTGTTTAGAGATCAAAGCCTTTTTTTCCAATACACAAGAGGAATGGTATAAGTAACAGCAGGAATGGTATAAGTAACAACAGTTTGAAACACTTCATCCTTAATATTCCTCATCAATATTACTGAAGTCTATAAAGGACATTTGTGATTTCCCCTCACTTCCAGGAAAATAGCAAGGTTTCCACAGACATCGTGGAAACAGAATTTGGCCACCAAATCTTTACAACCAATGAGTGTGAAACACAAAACATTCAGTATGACTACCAGACCACAAATTGCAATTTTTAGACTTAAGACTCAAGAAAAAAAACCCCAACTATAACTACTCAAGAACAAAACTAAAAGAACAGCAGATCCCTTCTTCCCTAAATATTCTTTTACTTAGAAATTGAAGATGTTTGACCTGCAAGCTTTGGAAAGTATTAAAAAACACCCTATGACTCCAGTAGCTGTTTTTACAATACTCTTCCTTAGCATGCAAAACTACTGATTACCTTGGACACTGATTTCTACAAGAACCTGATAAAACATCCAACCAAATACAGACTTGGTCTTTCCCTCAACACTGTCACATAAAATGCTGGAGAGTTATAAAAGAATTTAACTACCACAGAGACACATTCACACTGCATTGACAGCCACAAAGATGCCTTTCCAGGACTCTCTTGCCACAGTAAGTAAGGAGGTAGAGCTTACATTTTTCACTTACATTATGGTTTGACAGATATGATAAAGGATCTTATTCCAGTGTTTATGAAAAACCTGCAACATGCCAAGGGTGTCTTACAGCTTTGGTTGCATAACAGGAATCTGTGAGCTGTAAGGGTGAGCTATACAGAATACTGTCATGGAGTTAGATGGCTTATTTTAAAATTTAAAGTCTTTATGTGTAAGAAATACTTAAGATGGTGGAACTGCTAATACCAAGATGAAAAAATGTTTGGAGGGGCAAATGCATTATATTGATATGAGAACAATTTTCTAAACTTAGCTCCTTGAAAAGGATGTAATTTCCAATAGCTGATCAAATAGAATCTATTTCAAGATAAATTAGTCAGCCTTCTTGGAAGCCTATAATTACTGAATCATTTGTTGGGCTGTCATATGCAAAATCTGATGCTAGATAGTCTGCATTTCTCACATTTACTTTTTTTTCTAGGTCATGCTAGGGAACACAAAATGAAATAAAGCAGTGTATGTGAAACAAAGGCTCACTAAAGTTTCAGCTCATCATTTTCAGTGCCAAGAGACAAAAACACAGAGGATGTAATTTCCAAATGGACATATGTATATCTATTTGGGAAGAAGGATGTGAATTCACAGGGTGGCAGTGCCAGCCAATAAAACATAGGAGGAAAATCCTATTTATCATCTTCCAGTTCTACCACAGTCCCAAATTCTTTGAGCTATCTACTTCAGTGTGCACAGCTAATAGTTGCTGAACAGAGATTTTATGTTAAAGTCACTGCAGGTTAAAGGGTGGCAATTTGTCTGAGGTGAGCATAAAAAAAGAGGGCAATGCAAGGTGTGTAAGGAGAGTTATTGTTGAAAAAGGGCCAATGTGAATTTGTTTAAATTCTATAACCTCAAAGAATGTCAGTCTGAACTTTCTTCATTTGTGTGGTCATCTTTGATAAATCCAGTGAGAAAGCCTAACAGCCTCATGCCAAGTTATTGCACTGAAACTGTCCAGTAAAGAGAGCATAAATGAACAGAGAAAGCAAAGTAAAAAATCCAAATAAAGAATAATGAATTCCTCATCTACATGTTAAAAAAAAAAAAACAACAACAACAACAACAAAAAAAAAAAACAAAAAACAAAAAACCAAAACTCTCTGGGAGTTAATCAAAAGTTGAATGTTCAGTGTTAAATCCCTGCCAGAGCACATTATACTTGTCAATTTATTATTAAGATCGCACTACCAAAGTTATACTAAATATTAAAAAAGATTTAAAGATTATGTTATTATAATTGCAGCTTCTAAACTTATGTGGAAATGGCATATTGGTTGGGCATTTCATAAACTGCTAGGTCCATATTAGTGAAAATCATTCATATATGTGTTCTTAACCTACCTAGGGTACATCAGCAGTCTCTGTGTCAAAGCTTAGTTTCAAAGGTCCACTGTCCTCCAAGTTACATTTCTGAGCATACAAAGAAAGACTTCAAGCTAAGTAGCTCACATCTCAATCTAGAAAGGTCACATCTACTTATTTGTTAGTAAATGCTCTTCCCTGATCATTCCCAAGAAATGTTTGACCTAGCTGGCACAGATCAAACCCACACCCAGAGAATGTGTTAAGACCTGATCCTGGTTGGCACTTTGAATAGCAGAAACATCATTTTGGGAACAACAAGTTTAAGAATGTAGACAATATGACCCATGTTGTTCGACTCAGGGACAGCAAGCACTTTCCAGAGTAAGTTCAAGAAGCATCTTCAAATCTAGAACCTAGTGATTACAATTAGCTTCTAGAAGACAAATTTCAGTTCCATTAGGCTGAGTGAATTTTGACCTTTTTATTTAACAATTGTTACAATAACTGTTATAGTAAGAAAAGTAAGAGAACATTAGCCCCACCTAGATTAGCTTGTATCTAGATATAAATATTTCCTGCACACCAGAAGCAGAGTAGCATTTTCTTGCAAATTCTTGGGCTCTGGGGCACAAGAAAAAGGGGAAGTTGAATATGTTCAAAGGGTTATGAGGCTTCTTGCTCAGAGTTGGGTTTTAGTACCAGTATATACATAGGCACTTAAACCTCTCCATGTACTGTACTGGGAGTAGAGTGCTATAGTGTAATACCTCGTACTCCAAAAAATCCCTAGGAGAGAGTAGGCTTGAGTACTGTTTCACTGAGAGTCTAGTACAAAGTATTGCAAATACATTGAATCTCTACTAAATACTGGGTTAGCTTTGAATTTGACTGTGTAGGAACTAACTCATTCAAATTCACTCATTTTGCAGACAGTATAATTCTTCTATTAACTAAATAAATAAATATGGCACCATGAAATCTATATATTTAGCAGGGCAAAAAATAATAACATACTTTGAGGTTTTCATTAATATTAGTCTAATCTTATGGAGTGGCAAAAATGTATTCATTTTAGATTTATAAAAGGCACACACTGGACACTGTGACATAATTTACTTAATTGAAAAACAAACTTAGTATAAAGACCACTCTACACCTTGTTCTTTCATTATGTTACCTCTGTTACTGGAATAAAATGGATAAGATATGCAAGACTTACAATGTATCGAATGTAAGGATTAACACACTCAGTCTTCCTTGGACCAACTAGAAAAGCTAATTCCAGCGTTAGCGACTCTAAAGCAACATACTTACCAATTTCACATACGTTCTCAAGATTAACTCATAGATTCATGCTGTCATCATGAAGGAAAGAAGCAATAAATTATGCTTCATTGAAATTGGGATGGCATAAGCAAAACACGAGAAAGAGCCAGAACATACCTTGTTTTCCACTTGCAATTCAAGACTATGAGCCTCAAACTTTGCAGTCCATGGAATATCTTTCTGCATTATCTGTATCTCTGCAATAGCTGTCTCTAGAGATGCTTATAAATGTGATATATGAGCTCATAAGGTGGCTGCCTCAGATCCTGTGCAGTTTAGGATCAGTGGAAATGTTGTATAAAGCAGACAGCAAGAATTTGGCAGCCACTCGCATGTGAATAATTTTTAAAATGAGGGTCAGAGGTGTAAAGTAGAACAAAGTTATTAGATCATAGTCTCCAACTTAGTGAGTTCTCTGTCCCCGTAACCTTCAGTCCTCATATCGCTGAGCTGCATGAAGAACAGTGTTGCTATAAGCCAAACCAAAATCTTTTAATACAAATACAATACATGCAAGTTATTTCAGCATAACTAAATTTAACACAACAGGGACTGTTGGCAAACATAGAGTACCAGCTGTCAGCACTCAGAGGTGACTTGGTTATTCTTTGTTCAGTTAATTATCCAGATTGGTTTATTGCTATGTTGAAGACTAATTAAAGTAGAAATCTGGTCACTTCTTTCACTGATCCTTTGGCTCTATGGAACAAATCTTAGTTTCAAAACCAAAATTCTCTCATTTGTATAAATTTGGAGCCCTAGGTTACAGAGATAAGGACTGGGATTAATTTTCTCATTCTTGTCCATAATTGTAACAGATGAAGTTTTTGGCTTTTACATTCTTATGACTATCACTTGGTTTCAGGTCAACAATTTTATATTGGGTAGAAATGAATATTACACCTTAGACTGCATCCTAGATCTTCAAATGCTCTGAAATACTTAGGTCCTGGGAAGAGGCATATTTTGAAATTCCCTTTTTAAACACAGGATCCATGTAGCTCCACACACAGAAATCATAAAAGGGACAGCCTCAAACATTTTTTTAAGAGTTTTTTTAACAACTAGAATAATATGTAACAGGGTTTTGAAATTTGACTGGGATTGGAAAGTTTTGACTCACTAGGCTCAAATGTGGTTTTGTGTTATCAATAGGCAACCCAACCAACACAGCCCACTTTTCTGTTCTTACTGAGAAGCAATAGAAATTTCACAAGAGACTCTACTACTGAAGCAAGATAATAGTGAGTGCTATTCTGGACTAAAAAACAAGTTCTCACAAAACTCAGTTACATCCATATATTTTGTGTGAAGAAATCTGTCATACATGTTGATCATGTGGAGCCATTAAACTGAAAGACACAGGTTTTCTTAGATTCTTTGGACTTTAAGTAATAATTTTTCAGCTTTAGCTTTCTAACTGTCTCCAAACAGTACTGATTGTGTTATTTAGTCTGAGAAGTGCTGAGAAGAAAAATTAATGTGAATATACTGTGCTTTTAAGAAAAGTACTTACAAGGCATTTTCTAAAAGAATTATGAAAATCTGAATGTTTAACAGAAAGGTAACTGCTTGCATCTGGTTTTCACATGCAAAGAAATGTTATTAAGGCACATTAATGAACTAAGAAAAGGCTTTACTACATACGCTTGTACTGAACTTCTCTCTAATGTGGCACTGCACCACACATCAAAATTTTGTCTCTTCAATTCATAATATAGAAGCCCATTTATAGCACAGAATAATGGGCATATATTATTTCCAATTAACATTACTCATCTGTTCACACCCACTAAGATTTCTGCTGTGCTTTTAATTTATCATTGCTTACTTTAATGCACCCATATAATCACAGTAGCATCAAGAATCATATCATTATAACCAGAGGTGTACTGAACTAATTTAATCTTCTTGGGAGTGAAAAAATAGCATGAGAGAACATTTTAGATTCAAAGTATTTGGGCTTTTCTTTTTGTAACATTACTTTACCATCTCACTTTGTATTTCAAAATTGCTTAAAATAATGAGGCTGGCACACCAGTTTGACTATCCTGACTCCAAAAAACCAAAAATGTTAACTCCCTATCCAGAATCATACAACATGGAGACAGATATTAAAAGAGTTGATTTGATGTAGTACTCATCAACCACAACAAAAAGACAATCACTGCCCTTTTAAATCTCATCTCAGGATAACATTTGTTAAAATTCCTTAGAATGATCATATTTTCTTTCACTCTTTTGCACATTTCAAAAGCACCATAGAGGTTTTACAAGTTCTATGTATTTCTGTGCAAGGAAGACCCAGATCCAGGGAATAGGGGACATTAGGACTGAGGTTTTCTAATAAAGCTGTGTTAAGAGTATAGGAAAGATATTTAAGAAATTTGTTCAAGTCAAGATAAAAATGCTATGCTGAAATAGTAGAGAACTACAGATAAGAATTACTACTTCTTGTGGTACACAGGAGAGGTGAAGGAGTGTGAGTTCAAAAATTGCAAATACATGAAGGGCTAGGAATGCAGTGAAATACAGTAACAGCTAAAGGACCCTCCTCACAATTTTCTGCTGTAAAGGCCTTTCTAGGACTGGAGTGTCATGGTTGAAAGACACCATTTTAGAAGTAAACACTACTGAGGGTTAAAATTTTGCTGCTTGCTCAATTAACTCCAAATCTTTCACTCAAGGAAAAAGAGGAGACAGGCTTGTTTTCTTGGTAAGAGTTATTTTGCACCATATAGTAGAGATTTATTCATACTGGCTGCAAATGCTAGAGGCATTTTCAGCTGTACAATGCAGCAATGCAGTTCAACAATGAAAGATTTTTAAGCTAGTAAACATATTTCTTCTTGTCCCTAGGAAAACAAACAAACAAACAAACAAACCTAAGAACAACACAAAAAAAACCCCAACCAAACAACAACAGCAACAAAAACCCCAACAAAAAAAAAACAAAAACCCCCAACCAAACAACAAAAAAGAATAACAAACATCATCACTGTTGAATACAGGTAGTTGAATTTGCTTTATTTTCTAAGTGTGTACTCAACTCGGCATCAATATTAATATAGGTCAATATCAGTTAACTATAGAGAATAAAGAAGTTTGAAAGTTCACTTTTGAAGGTGATTATTTTAGGCCGTGAATACTCCCTGGCCTATGAGTTATGCCGTTTATTGTAAAGAAAATGATCTTAACACAACTAACTGAAGAACAGAAAAGTCATTGTAAACTGGGATGGGACGATATATGTACCTCCAGCAGTAGTGAAACTGTTTTTGAAACCTGTATACCAATACAGGCTTTACTTACATGCATCTCTGTTGAAGAAAGTCCTAGCAGAGAAAAAAAGAATGTGAAGGTGCCACATGCATCAGCAATATGTCTCAAAGGCACAGAAATAAAATTTCAGAAAGTGTTTCGAGTCAACAACAAAATCCAGTGTTAGGAGTTGAATAAAAAAAACCAAAACCCTAAGGAATGTCTACCCTCAAATACTTTCAAAAGCCAGAGATAAATCAACATGCACAACACTGCAGCTCATGTTGTGAAATAGGAAACAAGTGCACATAAGCAATTTTTATTAGAAGAAATCGCACTTCTTCCAGGCTTTGTGGCACTAGTTGCTTGCTATATATCAGCTTGCTGCTGTACTGGCAATGAAGCTTTTCCTATCAAACTCAGTCAGCCTTTATTACTTATGGTAAAGAATTACTTAGTTTTATCATTCATCTCTTCTTAATTTCAAATGGTACTGTATAGAAGTGATATGCTTCATTCTGTAAAGCAACTGTATCTTTCATCCCAGCTTGAAATACTTTTTCTTGTACTTCTGAAGTAGATGAAACAAATCTTATTTTTTTTTTCTTGCAGGTGCTTTACAAAAAACCTTCTATGTAAAAGGTATTGTAGGTATATACACACACAAATGGTTATCACTAGCAATATATGAAATATCCCTATAAATCCTCAGATTATTTGTGTATAAATTTTGCAAGATACCAGGGAACTATACACAGGATATGTAGGTGAATGCACTTTCAAATATTTTATGAAAATATGACTACCTTTTTAGTAAATGTATGTCAAAAGATATTTCTTAACTTTCTTTCCAACGAAGAAGATAGAGCCATCATGGTCTTTTCTATCTTATATGCAAGGGTTGAGCAGTACCTTCCTGCACTCCCAAATCACCATCATAAAGAAGTTGCAACTTGAAGCTTCCAGTGATTCTGTGGAAAGGGAAATCTTATCCAAATACCACAGACTTTGGGAGAAAGAAAAATAGAGATAGAAAATAGGAGGAATGTTAGTTGCATGAATTTGAATAATTAAATTCAAGACAATTCAGAGTTCTGCAATAAATTGATCCTTCTGCATTTATTCTGCTTGAGGTTGGAGCACATTGGTAAGCATAAGGGAGTTATTGGTAGCAGGAGGTAGGTCAGTTCAATGTTGAACAGTGCTATGAATAAAAAAGAACTTGATTTTGCAGAATTGTCAATCTGGCCTTTTCACAGAACATGAAACAAATTAAATAACAAGACCAAAGAATTTCTCTGCCTGAATTACTTCATTTTTCCTTGAAAGTGAGAGAATATAATTATGCTCACATGTGTAAGAAGCTCCTGTAAAAAGCAAAATCTATTAATTAGTTAATCAGGCCACACTTCAGTAGAACCTTTAATGCTGTGCATACAGAGTTGCTGCACAAAAAAGCAAATTAGAAACTCAATTAATTATGAATAACTTCAATAAATAACTTGTACGCCTGGATTTAAAGAAGATATACATATGCCAGTGTATAAAATTATCATGGATATGAGAATCCCAAAGCTAGCAAAAGCTGCAGCTGGAAACATCACAAATAGAGGAGATTAAAGATTGGCTCAATCTGAACCTAGGAAAAATTTGAAAGCTAATGAATTTTGAAGGTACTAATAGAAATCTGACCCTGCAGGTCAAAGAGAAGGAAGAAAGTATAACATATTAACCATGCAAACTTCCAAGTGATTAGCAGCATTCCAGATACGTTTTAAGTTCCAAAACTTAGAATAAAATAAACAAAAATTGAGTTTAATAGATCTGAATAAGAAAAGCTTACTACAGGATTGAAACGAAGTAGGTCACCTCATATATGCTCTGATATGAACATAGACTGAGGGTATGTACATGAGTGAACATCTAAACCCCCCTGCATTTTCTTTTCCAGGTACCTAATAACTGTGGCATTAATAACTGGCATCCTCAAAATAGGAAGCTGCTGCAGTACCACATTATTGTGGAGGACTATTGCAGAGGTTTTAGAGGTGCCTAAAGAATTAAGAACAATTTGGTTTTATGTAAGCATACTGTGTTTTCTTGAATGTAATTTAAATAATTGGTTTTAGCCTTTCTATTGCTTGAATACTTATAGTTTACTAAGAGCTTCATTCACCTTATATAAAGAGAAAAGAAAATTTGTAAACTGCAGTCTTCCTAATTTCCTAACGTACTCAAGAGATCTGTACAGCCAAAGCAATAAAATGTTGCACATTATCATTACTTATACGAGAAAGAAAATAATTCTACTATCTGTGGTACTTGGCTGTCATTAACTTTCTCTCTTTTGGTTATACTGACATAATCAGCGCCAAACAGTTTCACTTATCAGTCCCGCTTCTAGGCCTCCGTGTCTCTTTACCTTTTTCAAGACAGTGAGAACTTATAAACAGCTCTGACACTTTCCCATTGCTCTACTTTGTCTGATAAGGTGATGAAATTTGCCCCAGGCACATGACCAGACTCTCAGAACTCAGAAAAGGATGACTCAGGAGATGTGAAAAAATGTAGAATGGAGAAGAGAGCAACGTGAGCATAAAGCTGGGACAACTTAATATTTAGCTGGATGTCCAAACATAGAGCTCTCTGTGAATACTTATCATCTAAGATTTTCAAGGGGAAAATTCTTACAGCAGCTTACATGAAAACATCAGTCTGTCATCTTCTCTGTAGACTCAAGTGAAAAATCATATATTGTCCCACAATTGTTCCATTGTTTCTGGAGAATACTTTTCCCAAATGTAATTTTTTTTTTTTTTCTGGCTATGTAGTTTCACGGCATGATATAGTACTGTGCTCAACTGAAAGATTTCAAATAATTAACAAAGTAATTTTCTTATTATTGTAAGTATGCTACCCATGGGTTGCAGGTGAAATATATTTTCCTTTTCTACTTGCATACATCTAATATGTTTTGGGTTTTATTGAGTACCTTATCAAAGGTACTTAAACTCCACTTTCCTCATTCTTTAGACTTTTACCAAGAAAATTGTTCTTGGAATACAAAGTGGAAATGTTGAGAGGCTTATGACCAGAAATCAGAAATAAGTAGCAAGTTTTGTTCAAACAGTAGTTGTAGTAGTCATGGCATATTGGTGCCAGGTTGTGAGAGAACTGTTGCACTACTGGAACAACACTAGGACTCAAGGATAAGAAGACAAAATAAAAAATGCTATAGAGTGCAGAAAGAAAATAGACTTGGGCAAATCAGACAGCAAGTTACATTTGGAATTTATCATACTCAGCTGGAAAAAGGCAAAAAAGAACCTATCTAGGAAGTTCCGATGATTTCCACAGCCTCACTTACAGGGCCATCAAAAGTTCAGTTTTCCTCAAGCAACATTTTTTTTTTAAAATTGCAAATTAGAACAAGGCACTGATATTTTACATTTTATTACAGTGCTTTGTACTCATCAAAGGTGATATTATATCTCCTGAGTCCTTTACATGATATAAATACCACCATTTTCACAGACTATTTTTCAGAAACATACATGTACTTCTGGTTTGCACATGAGGATATGAAAGATATGAGGATGCATAATACAAAATGTAAAAACAGAGCTGGTTGTCAAGCAAATGTGAGTCTAGCCTCAAAATCTGTAGTAACAGTAGTCATCCACCACTCTAGGCATTCAAGCCTGGAGGCAAGAACCAGACTTCATAGCATATAGGTGCAAAGATCTTCTACAGTATAGCCCAAAATCAAGAGCTGGTCAAGTTTGCTCTTTCAAAGGCTACTTCTGCCAGAGTTTCAACATCTGATAAATCGTGGTAAACAAAGCATCCCTAATGGATATGCAAAAACACTCTGATCTCTCATCAATTTTCTGTGAATTGTCTAATTTAGTGTTTTAGTTCATAAATGACATAATCAGCTGTTGCTAAACTATAGTTCTAATAAATCAGCAGTATTTACAACAGATTTTGTGCCAGGCATTACATAATTTTGTGGCATTCAGTAGTTTCATTATTTATAATTATTATTCATTTATTAGTAGTAATATTTATTCAACCTTAATCATGTAGTCAGGAGATACTGCTTAAGTCAAAGGCAACTATATGAGCACAGGTCCTAGTTTTATATACAGTTCTATATATAAACAGATGCCTTTCCACCACCACATTTATCTTGAAGGCCTTTGTTCTGTTGTTGTCTAGAAGTACTCACAATCCTTCAGCCTTTTAAATTCCCATCACTGAGGTCTCCAGACACTGAGATCCACGCTAGAAGGGTCAACCAAGACAGGGCACTGGAACATGGTAATTGGGCAAAATGTTTTCTGAGACTGTTTTCTCATGCACTTTTCAGCCCAACTAACACTCACCCAGACAAGTTCTAATCAAGTTCTTTTGCTCCCTGTCACAAAATGGAGTGATGTACTTCACCCATAGCAGAGAATCAGCAATATACCTTATTGATACCAAACAGTGAGTTAACAAAATTTAATGGTGAATGTGATTGTGGTTTAACAAGATCCACTGGCAAGGTTCATTTGAGTATTTACTGCCCAGAGGACAGGGTCAGATAAAGCTCTCAGGGAAACAATCCTATTGAGTGACAAGGTTCAGAAACTACACCCTTGCTTTATAACTTTCTTCTCAGAGGTCTAGGTGCAGATGGATGCAGTCCTAGCCCCAAATTTGGTTAACAGTTTATGTCTAAAGGATTATATGTGCACAATCAATCCCTTCAATTATATCCCTTAGCTATGATTTCAAAGTTTATCATGTTATCATTGACTTACTGAGAATCTATTGTGGCAAGGAATCTCTCAGCCTCAAGGAATAACCTTGAGAAGCACCCCTACTCAAGGGGAGATCCTGGTGTGCATCCCACTGCTATGAAGGAGAGCTCAGCAGGCCCTGAGCTGTCGACTATTTAAAGTAAGATGATTCACTTATATTTGCAGACTAGCAAGACTTCTGAGTCACTGTTCCAGACAGCCCTTGGCTACCATACTGCCATCTGTTCCTCTCAAAGTCCAGAGTAAGCCGGATGCAGCAATCACAACCTCCACTGGTGGTTATGGCTTACATAAGGCAGTAAAAGGCAGGGGAGGTACACCATTACTGCCCTCTTCCTGAAGTTGTTGCAAGGATGAATGGGGTAATTAAAATTTCACTTTCTGAGACTCAACAAATAAGAGATGATGAATGTCCAGGCCTATACCTGAGGAACAAGGAACTTTCACAAAGGTGGGAAGATCTGAACTACTTATGTGAATCAATCTTTCTTATAAAACAGTTTGATAGCTATTGGAGAAATGTCTGGAATTTGTCTACTGTTGAGATCCAGGGAAAATAGCAATACGTAAATACAGTAACATGGTGTCATGGTTTAGCCCCAGCCAGCAACTGAGTGCCATGCAGTCACTCACGCATTCCTGCCCCTTTCCAGTGCAGTGAAAGAGAGAATTGGAAGAGTAAAAGTGAGAAAACTCATGGATTGAGATAAAATCAGTTTAATAGGTAAAGGAAAAGCCACATGTAAAAGCAAAATAAAACAAGGAATTTGCTCACCACTTCCCATGGGCAGGCAGGTGTTCAGCCATCCCCAGGAAAGCTGGGCTCCATCACATATAACAGTTACTGGGGAAGACAAAGACATAGTATTATGCCCTGTTAATCCAAGTCCACAAACTCACGTCACGATCACAGACTAGAAAATGCTTACAAATAATACTATTTTTTCTTGTTTGTTTTTGATATGGTTTACTAAGACCATACTAAGATCATACTTGCTTTCTATTTTACCATAGGATTAAAGAGAATAATTTTTGTGCAGTATAAATATTTACCTGAGTAAACTGGAAAGTAGTTCTTTCCACCATTAATCTTAACTATGGTACAGGTTTGGCAAATGGTGACATGTTCTTATCTCTGCAGAAAAAAGGAAATCAAACCTGCAAAAATGTCTTCAAATAAGTCTGTAGAAAATGCAAATATTGAACTATAAAATTAAACAAATCAAACTCATAAAAAAACCCAAACTACCTTTTTTTTTTTTTTTAATCTCTTATTTCAATTCTAGAGGGTTAAACTGCATTACTCATTGACAATGGGAAGCTCTGAGGTCTATGACAGACTAGGTGTTTTAAAAGAACTAAGTTATCCTGAACAATAAGAATCAACTTTCAAACATTTGGAAAGATGATTAAACTTCAGGATAATCTTATTTAAGAAATCTTCAACTGCTAAAAACAAAGACAAGAATGGATGTAAAAGTCTTACAGCTTTATCTGGGACAGTAGATATTGGGCATTATCCTACTTTTTTTGTCATTACATACACGCACTCAGAGTCTCATACAAATAGAGCTTGGGTCTTGTTCACCACAGGAAAAAAAATCTTGGTTTCTTTTTACCTCAAATGAAAAAACAGAAATTTACATTCACTTTATATAGTAGGTGAAGAGAATTTGAGACTATATACAAGCAAAATAGGAATTGAATGACTAAGACTATTATACCAAATATATTTTTTGTATTTTCTGTCGGTCTATTTTTCCCATATTATGTGAGACACGCTTCTTGCAGACAAGAAAAATGAAATTAGGTATATTTAAAATGATAGGTACTTAGCATAGCTTTTGGAAGTGAAAAAGCTATAATAAAGCAGTGTTACCAGATTACTAAAGCAAAATAAAAGGATTCAGGCTTGATCCTTCTTAATTAGTTTCTTTCCTTTTCAGTGCAATCTATTATCTTCAGAGCTATGATTTAAGATGCATCTTGTTACAGCCTTGTTTACAAATAAGCACCTATGTGATCTTCTGATGAGAAGTACATTTTGATTAAACTTCTGGCTTAACTGCCTATAATAAGCAATGATCATTGATAGGCTGATTTCCGGATGCTTAACCAGTTTGAAAGCACCTGAATTTCAGAGCTCTAAATGTCTGTTTAGCTCTTCTACAACCTCTGAAGCCAGAACTGAAGAACACTATTCATTTTATAAAACTGTCTGCCCTGAATAATGACTTCCACATCAGTGCTACATTGTAAATCACAAAGATTTCTAATTTAAATTCATTACATTAAATTTTTTGCTTAAGATCAGGTAATAATAAAATAAATGTCTAATTCCTAACTTAACATAAAATGCAAAAAATTATGATTAGTAAATGCAGAAGTACATGTGTAAAACTTAAAGTGGAACTTAAGACATTTTTCTTAGATGCTTTATACTTTCCATGAGTTTTTAAGCAGATTATGAAAATAGAAGGGTGTTGCTACAATAAATTGATTTTGGTGTGGTTTTTTTTTAAACATCTTAAAATCCTTAGAAAAGAATTGATAAAGAAGACAAGGGGATCATTGAGCCTTGTCATACCATATGAGTTTTATTTATTTATTTTTAATGTGTATATATTTCTTCTTTATTTCTATAATTGCTGGTGGTACAGTGAGGAATTGGAAGAAACTTAAAGAAGCAGGTAGTGGTCAAAATGAGCCACTCCTGGGTGGTCTGCTGAGCTCTTAACTATGAATAAAGGATGAGGTTTCTTCACAAAATATAGGATTTTAGGAAAAGTATTTATTTAGGAAGACTATTTTAGGAAGAGTAACCTCAAAACCAATTTTCTTCCATATATCTAACCTGTTGTCATAGTTATTTTAATATAAAAATCAGGTGA
The DNA here is from genome assembly GCA_013396755.1 of Sclerurus mexicanus. Lineage (NCBI taxonomy): Eukaryota > Metazoa > Chordata > Aves > Passeriformes > Furnariidae > Sclerurus > Sclerurus mexicanus. Next base: position 125,744 of record VWZF01006196.1, on the reverse strand, counting down.
TATTAGGCCTCTTGCAACCATTAATTTTCCTCTCTCATTTTTTTCCAAGTGCAGCATAATTAATAGTTCTAAAGCAAAACAGTTTAAAACTCTTTACTGATATTAAAGAATTAAAGATATCAAATAACTAGTGACTTGGTATTCTTTATTGCTTTATTTCTGGAAAAAAAAAAAGGAACTGATTTTCTTTTTCTATTGGACATATTTTTCCTCTTCTACTGTCACACAACCCTAATATCTCAGAACATTAGGCACATTTGCATGGGAACATGCACACACATGTACATATGTACATATAATGCTGCAACAGGGGAAAACATTCAGAGAGTTTTAGGATGCCAAAGGACCAAATTTCAGTTTCCTCTCTTTACAAGTTAATTTGCAAACATCAGAGAACACCTACTGTGAAATAAAAGCTTCGGAAGTTGCCTTTAAAATGACATACAGAATAACCTTGTGTAGCAGACACCAAAGGAGACAGAAATAATGAATAAACACACATCTCCAAGTCATTCAAAATAAATAAATTTTAAGTTTAGGTAATGTGCCATATGCCTTAGAATCACACCATCTATAATATCAAATGAATAGACAGCAATGAATAGAAAATCATGCTTGAAGCCATCTACTGTGTACTCATTGCAAAATCATTGGTCTAGAAAATGATCAGGAAAAATATTTTATTTTTGTTTCTCAGAGTGGCAAAATTAAAGGCATTTTGATATTTTTTGCTTCCAAACTACTACTTATAAGTAAAGTAAATAAAGATTAGTAGAACACAGTCAGTAGGTACTTTTTTACTCAGAAATAGCCTAAAGAGTAATGCTATTGCATCACTGATATAATTTCCTTAAAGAATCTCCTTCATTTGCTTCAAGAATTTTATTTCCTCTCATTCAGCGGTGGAAATTGTTCATCTTGCTCGTCAAGAGATTCAGTGAGTTCAGTGTTTGGCCTTAGAAAGTTCTTCTAACTACAAGGATTAATACAAATGCAAATTATTAGCATACTCTAGTAGTTATACATGAAATACAGAAACAAATTTCCTTGATCCTACCTTATCCATGATACTTTCAAAACAGATACCTTTTCCTTCAAGGCAAAAAATTAACATTTGTAATGAACAGTGCCAATTATTCTGTGAAAATAATAATTCTTTTTTATTCCACACTTTATGTGTGTGAAAAAAAAATAATCCTTCAGAAGGGCATAACTAGTGTAAAATCAATGAACTGTAAAGCTGGATTTGTTTCTGTAATTTATCATTGAATGTGAGAACACAGGTTCACAGCCTATTTTTTATTTGGCAGGCATGAAGTCCTTGACAATCAACAAGAAATTATTGGAAATTGCTCAGCTTTTAAGAACTATATGAGCTTGTAAGACTAAACTAACTTCAATATTCACTAAGCATGAAATGCAATTTCTTGATTTTTTAAAATTACTAAAACTTCACAACTCTCTAATGGGAAACAATTCAATCCATACAAGGCTCCATTACCATTTCAGGGCAAATCATATCTAATCTTTTGGTTAACTTCATTTTTTCAACTTTCCGCTAACTCGTCATTCCAACGTGTGTTCTGCCCCACTAGAAGAAAAATAAGTAAATTTTCACAAGTGATCTTAATAGAATGGTAAAAATTAAAGGAGGAAGACACGTGAAAGATACTTTAACTATCTAGGGTAAAAAAGTGAGGTAAAGCTGAGAAAGGATCTCTCCAACCACATATATTATATAGCTGATTTTTCAGAAGTTTGTTCTTATGATGTAGACTTTTCAGGAGGAAAAAGACCAGGAAAAAAGAAAAAAAAAAGTAGCTGCATATCCAAAAAATAGTGTTTGACTATCAATGATAAGGAACATTTATGAAAACTAGATATTTTTAAAAAATGTAGCATGCTGGTTTTACCACCATCAGGGAACTAAACTCCAAATAAGCCACTTTCTTTTCCTGTGACCTTTCAGGCACTTGAGAGACAATAAAGGAAAAATTGTGGGTTGAAATAAAAATTTACTAAAAGCACAAAGCAATGGAATAAGACACATAAAATAACAACAGCAGTATTAATAGCAAAAGCATTCAAAAGAGAAGGTGCTTTACCTGCAAAAGGGTATTCACCACCAGGAACAAAAACCACAAAATGGTGGAAGCTTCCCAAAGATCATGCCCACAGAGTCTCTAGACAAAGGCAATATGGGGACCATTCCCATGCCCATGACACATGTTATTCGAGAAATGAAGGCAATATGGCAAGGAAAGCTCCTGCAGCTAATATCCGCGTCCCTCCTCAGCCCAAAAACAATGAAAGGCAGGAACAAACCAGTAGTGATGTGGGTCGTATAGGATAAACAATTTGATCACATCCACATAGCACTAAAGTCCACCCTCTTTCTCTGTAACCAGGACAAGCAATAAAAAAGTCAGTTGAGTTGAACTCCAATTTAGATCTGAATAGACCTGTACTAGTACAGTCCTGATTAGTTAATGCCATTTAATTCAATGAACTTTTACGTAATTTTTCACTGACCTAAGATGTATTGAACTGAAATAAGATAACTCTGAAACACATTTCGTTCTTGACTATACTGGTATAAATCAAGATTAGCTTTAGAGAATTCAACACCAAGACCAACTTCAGACAAGTCAGCCTCAAAGTTGTTACTAAGTTGTTACTAAGAGCAAATGCCCTTACATTTTCTGTCATCATTCCCCTTGTAATGTTTTGATGTCATTTACATGCAGAGCTGAGATGTTAGAAAGATGTTAATCGCCCTTTTTTATTATTATATATTTAATTACTTTTGCTGAGATTTCCAGATGAATATAATTGTTGAATTAAATTTCTTTATAATGAGGTGGAAATGTTTAAGCTCCTAAAAGGTTCCATGTCATCTATAATTTATTGTCAAAATACATGACACATATAATATTCAATTATATTATTTTCCAGGTTATACATAGTTTTCAGAATTTTTGAGAATTCTGGGTAGGTCCTTTACTGCTCTATGAAGCTGCAAGTAATCTGGTGCAGATGTTTATAGAAAAAAAACCCCAAACATATTTACAAGGAAAATTCTGTGAAGATCAAGGCTGTTCTTATCCTCTAAAGTAGAAAAATAGAAAATTGAAGGTCTCTGGGTAGACATTTAACTTGGGCTTCTTCTCTGAGTGGTGATTTCCTTGTGTGTTCTCAGTCATTAATAATTTAAGTTGTATCTTTAAGTCAGCTACATAACTTCTCTCCTTCTCCTTTCCAAACATGAGAAAGCCTCATTCTAACCTCCTTATGGGCTAAATTGACTCCATTTATTCTAGTGCTTCAACTTCAGCAGCCTTCCTCATCTCCGATGCTTATCTTCTGAGACATTCATAGCGACCAATCACCTCCTCTCTGAGTCTTAGTTTTATTAGGTTAAACATCACAATCTTGTCCATAAAACAGGTTTTCTGTTCTCTTGATTGTTTTATTTGCTCATCTTTACCTTCTCTTTGAATTTAGCAGTCATGGACGTTTGCTCTGGAAGCATTCTTACTAGTGATTTGTACTAGTGATTCAATACTTCTTTGGTAGTTAATAAACTATTTTGCCTGCTACAGTCTGAAATTGTATGCAATTTTTTGAAAGTCACTTCACCTTGACAGGTTACAGTCTTTCCTAACTGCATTCCCCTATGTTGGAATACACTTTGTGGAACAATCTAATCTGACTGTGATTAAAATATAATAGGCCTGAAACTGTATTAGCATGCATTTAATCTCATGTATTATATGTATCTGTTAAACAGATTCTTTTCATTAGAACAATAATGTACCTAAATAAACGTGTTTAACATTGCTGAGGAAAAATTTGCTCAACAAATTTGGCACAGCAAGTAGCGTCCAGCCTCAGACAAAACTTTGAATTGATTTGTTTTATGACTTTATGAACAAATATTGTATGATATTGTTCTTTTCTGTATAGTTTCAGCACTTCTGTTAGCTACAGTGCTTTGGATCAAGTACTGCAACACTTTTTAATAATGAACTGTTAACTTTAAAGGAAGCTCAGGAAATCATGGTGATTTGAATTGTCTCAAGTATTGTTCACGTCAGAATATTTTTATCAGTCTATTTAAGTCAATTTAAAATTTTGTGTTAATGCTCTATTCTGTGTGATCTCATTAGGGCTCTCAGGCTAAGATGGAAAGAGGAGCAGGTTCTCTAAAGCAAAACAGTTGGTGCTGAGGACCCAGAATCCACAGTGACAATACAAATGGGGTTTATTTTGGACTGGCTCTAGCCTTGACCCAGGGATTAAGCATCCATTGCCAGCTGGAGTTACTAGTTTTCTCCTGGAAAATATATTTTGATTGAATGTACTATGAAATGGAGACTGACTGAAAAGCTGTATTCAAAATCACATTCATGATCCAAACTGAAATGACAGGTTTGACATACTATAAGCTAAGTCTGTAGCTGAGATCTCCATGTAGCAAAGGCACTACTTACTTCTACTAAAAGGGTTAGATTTAAAGTGATGTCCAGATTACATTGCATAAAAAAATGATGAAGATGTTGTTATAAAGGATATGTAAAACAAGAGATCTTGACACCTTGCAGGCATATGTATCAAAAGCCAAAGAAAGAGCACAGAGAGTTTATTGACTACACAATTAAAGCTGAAACTTCAGCTGGAATTTCACCTACCTTCCTAAGGTAAAGGACATTGCGAGAGCTAAGGAGTTAGTTCCAGCATTCAAGTTAATCATACCTGCAGCAGCTCAAGACATTGCTAACAAAATCAAAATCCTTCCTAAACAGGAATTGTATGTATTTTCTTTACAATGTCAGGCATGCTACTGGTTTTAGCCATATAAATCCTTTGGTTTTTGGTAAGAAATTTCCAATAAGGATTGTTCCCACCTTATCTGTAGATTTTAATCACAGTATCTTAGGATACCTTTGAAAGAGAAGCACATACTCAAAAGAGCATGAAGTGCTGAAAAAGGCCTGCCACTCTTGGGACAGCTTTAATATTGTGTTGTCATAGGGATTAATGGGCAAGCAAGAATGAAGTAATTTAAGCAAAGTCACCACGGCAAACTACTCCAGCAGAAGTATTCTGGAGCCAAGGAGCGCCAAGGGAGACCATGGGGTTCTTTCATAAAACAGCCAGACACAGCAGTGAGCACCAAGTGTGCCCCTGCTCCCATGGGGAGCATGAACCTCACAGCGGGGCAGCACTGGTGGGGCCAGGAGGGGCCAGGAGGGGCAGTGGCCGTCTCTGCACAGGCAACATCAGCCCTTGGAGCAGCAGTGGCTGGGCTGGATGGACAGGGCAGGGTGGGTGCAATTCTACTGCAGCAGCAGAAGTGAGCTTTGGTGGTGGTCAGCATCATTTTGGAAGGAGCACAGCCGGGTTATCCACTCAGCTGAAAGCCATATCCTCTGCACGCACCAGAAAGGAGGCGGTGACCCAGGCAGACCTCCCATAAACACATGTAGCCATTCAGGTCTGGGTACAGGGAGGGCCAGAGTCCATCATGAATATGAGAGGGCAGCAGACACAACAGTTGCATGAGCTGTGACCAGGGGGACAATCTGCTCAGTCTGGTGGTGGACATAAGAGAGGAAGTCAAAAGGTTAAGGAGCATCAGCGAGTCTGAGGAGGAGATGAACTGTTAGAGCCACTCTCTACCATCCCCTAGACAAATGAACCAGACAACCACAATACAAGAAGCAAAAGATCTCCTCCTTCCTTGCACCAGGCAAAAGGAGGGGACCTAAAAAAACTGGAGAGGTCTTCATCACTCTCTACATCTTCCTGAAAGGAGGTTGTGACAGGTAGAGGTTCATCTCTTCTGCCAAGTAAGAAGTGATAGGATAGAAGGAAATGGGGAGGTTTCTATTTGGATATTAGGAAAAAATTGTTTCACTGAGCGCATGGTGAGGGAGTGGAACATGCTGCCTAGGGAAGCAGCAGAATCACCATTCTTGGAGAGGTAATTAAAATACATGTAGATGTGGCACTTAGGGACATGGTTTAGTGGTGAACATCATGGAGCTGGGTTGGACTTGATGATCTTAGAGGTCTTTTCCTAACTTAATGATTCTACCATTCTATGGGCTCTGTGAGTTGTATAGGAAAATCTGCAGTTTCTTCTTCATGACACAAGCCCCACTGAAATTTTAATGTTGAATGGTGGATTGCAGTAACTGTTAGTTAAAGTATCTACGGTATATACTGCAGAAACATTTGTATGACCTTCTTTGAATTGATTAAATATGCCACTGACACAAACAGATCATGAGCTATATTCTTTTTCCTTACAATTCCAGAAGAAAACAACTTTCCTAGGGATCCATAAAGTAGGCAAGCCAGGAGACAGACTTCCCCTTACAAAGCATTTACTTAATTTAAATCTGGGGTGAAAGTAAGGTTAATTATCACTATGCCAGCATTTTGTTTATGTGTACCTACACAAACAGATTGTGGTGTTTAATTGCACTGTACTTAAATTATTAAAAGATTATATAATAGGGGAACCTGGGTATTTTCTTTTTCATAAAATGGTTCTTATCTCAGGAGAGACTGTCATATATGGATTCATATATACATATTAAGGGGGGTGTGTGTGTATATACTTTTAGTGTATTTGTGTTTTTATATATATATATATATATATACACACATACGCATCTGTATTGACAATGTCGAGGAACTTGCCATAATCTTTTTCTCCTTTTTTCGCCATATTTCAGCTTGAACTAAGAATACATACTGTCTAGTTACTGACTTACATTTTATTTCACCTCCCAAGTCTCAGTTTGTCTCTCTGTAAAACTGCATTGCAGGTAGACATTGTCTTTCCATAACAAATTCTGGGGCACTTGAGATCTATTTTATACTCTAAGTATTACTATCTATAAATTTAGTACATACATTTGAGGACATGCTTTTGGGGGAGATTTACAAACTTGAATTGATGTATCAATAATAAAAATGTAACTGAGTAGTGAAATGGCAGATTGTTACAGCATCCTACAGTTTTAACACCTATTAAGAACAATCTCTGATGATTGCCAGAAAATACAGAGCAAAATAATGCAGTGTCACACGCAGCTTGAGCAAAGGGACACTGATTATTAGTGTGCTCAAGCAACTAAGGCAAGGGGTTTTTTTTAATAGTGTTGGCAAAACCAACACACTTTAAGACACTGTGTTAATAAAGAATGAGTTTGCAGACTTCAATTATAGTGCAAATTATCACTGCTGGTATTCCTGTGATAACTGAAAGATGCCAGCTATAAAAGGAATTCCAGCATTTTTTCCAAGGCTTCATTTCCTCCCAGATAGACAGGAAAATTATGGTAAAACCTTAGTACTCAATTAAGTGGACAAACTCTTACTTGGAGCATGGGAAGCAGAAAAAGCTGTCAGGGTTTGTTCAGGATGTAGCTTTCCATAGCATAACTCCAGTGCTTGCCACTACCGCATGGGTCCTTCTGTGCTACACTGCACCACTGCCCCTAACTGTACCCCCACAGTGAAGCCAGTACATGCGAAAATGGGCTGGTTAATTCATCACAAATCTGATTAAAACATACAATGAAATAAAAGTTCTGGTGCCACTTCTTAAAAGCATTAGACTGTGCCCGTTTTATTCTATTTTTCCCATCAATTATGAAGCAGTTATTATGTAAAGGTTTGGAAAGAACTAACTCGCCCTACTTCCCATTTATCTCAGTGTGGAAATGATTGCTTACAAATGGATAATCCTGAAACTATAAAAAAGTACAGTGGATTTATTTTAAACACACATTTTACTTTTTCATGTTTCTAGGTACCTGCTTCCTAATAATTTCCTCCCTCCTTGTGTATGAATTTCCTTATCAATTTACAAGTGCATTTGGTATAATAAACCTCATTCATCTAAGCTGAATGTAGACAATACAAAATCTATTCAAGTAGAGAAGTTGTGAGAGAAAAGAAAGGGAAAGAATTTTTATCAAACACAAATGATGAAGATTAGAAGACAAGTCCATGCCTTATACAGTAGGATCTCTGAATTCACCCAAAGAAGCCTTTGGGCTTTACAGAAACCATTCATAATAAAAAGACAACCAATTGCTTACACAAGTAGCTGCAAGACTGAACTATTTGCTAGGTCTAATCTTTACCATTTACCCATAGTATCAGTTACCAATTCTGATCTCATTGTCAGTTCCAATTTACATTTACTCACATCAGCTTCAATGAGAATGTTTACTGCTCCTTAAATTTACAGCTCTACCAACTGAAGGATGTCTGGCCAGTAGCACTAAGTTAGTTAACCCATATTATGCTCTACTGAGATATATGCTTCGTCCTTCCATAGTGCTAATTTCAGAAGTTATGGACAGTCACAGCAACACTGCTTCTTGATGTTTTATACTTCTTCAGATTGACATTTGTGAAGTGGAAGAAGATAATACTTCCCCGCCACAGTCACTAGATGCTGTGATATGTTTAGTTATTATAATGATTAACACCAGAAAGATAGTTTTACATCAAGAAGGAGGCGGCTTCAGTACTCCAGTACCCCAGAGAATAGTGTCTAGAGCAGAAGGACTTCAGAATTCTGACATGAATGCTTTAAAAGCAGATAAAGAAGGAGGAAATGTATAATGCATTTGAAGAGGTACTTACATGTTTTGCAGTGACAGTATATTACTCTGAAACATAGCTTTGAATTTATAAATTCTTTGGATTTATATAAAGTTTTTTGATCCTACATTTTATAACTAAAGCAATGCAGCCTAAATGCACATAACAGAAAGTGGCAGAACCCACCAACATACTTTTGGGAAACATGATTTTGTGCTACTTCTTGGAGTTTTTGTTTAGTCTCAGAAAATTAATACTAACTGATAAACAGCATCCATAAATTCAGGTCAGATATTGCTGCTTTGCCTCATTTGGAGAGCAAAAATAATTTCAAAGACTTACTGTGCTGTGCTCAGAGGCTTGAATAACACCCAGGGCTCTCAGACTGTTGCCAACAGGGTTTCATCAATAGACCATCAAATTAACCTTTATTTTAATGCTAATTTACATGTCTACATGAAGTTGTGGTGAGTACAGTTTCACTTGACACTTTGGTATCTGTAAATAACAAATGTGTTTGTTTCTTGACAGCAGGATTAGTGACTTTTTTAATTTACTTATCTTCCTTTAGAACTTGAGTGGAAAAAATGTATAAATCTCTGATTTGTTTTCAGCTCTATAAGGAGCAGAACACATCTTTCAAGATAAAAAAATTTTGAATCACCAATGGATTTGACTGTGTAAACTCCAGGGACTTGTAAGAAGATACAGAGCATTTCACTCCTATGACATTGATTTGAAATTAGCCCAGGTGAACAGAGAGCAGGCGTCATTTTCATCTTATGTCTGTTCAGCAGCCAACACAAAATGAGTTGCTGGGGTTTCATGCATGCATCTCCTTGGGGTCACACAGCTGCTTTTTAGAAACCAACATTAATCAGTAGTCAGCCTGAATTATGAATATGCACAGATGACCTAGCAGTAGTATGCAAAGTAACCGACACGGAAAAGAAACTACTCTAACTAAACACACACAGTAACAGACTCCAAAGGACCTGCTGCTATTCAGGAGAAAAATCTTGGTATTAGCACTGGTAGTTCTTTGAAATCAGCAGCTCAACAGCAATCAGAAAGACAAACAGATGTTCAAAGTTACTAGGAAATATACAGAGACAACAGGAAGCACCATTGTACCAATTATGTTAGATCCACACCTGGAGTATTATTTTCTTTTTTCATTGCCTCAACTTAAAAATACTGCCAATCTGAAATGGTTCCTAAAAACATTTCTAGAAAATAAAAGAGAGCAATGATAATCTGAAGCATGGCACTGATTGAAAATAGAGAACGATTAATTAGACAATTCCTCAGTTAGAGGAGGGTCAATGAACAAGACATATGAAAAAAGTGAAATAATAAATGGCATCAAGAGGGAGAAGTGGCATGTTTATTCTTTTTTTCCTTATAAGAGAAAAACTAGGAGGCATTAAATAAAATAATTAGGTGGCAAGTATGAAATAAACAGATGTACTTTTTCATGCTATACATAATGAAATTATGGAACACATTGCCACAGGGTGTTACAAAATTCAAATATGTTTAGAAAGTGGCTAGAGAGGTTCATGGAAGTAAGGTCCATCAAGGATAATTTAACACGATGAAGTTGCAACCTCTCATACTGGGATACCTACACTGCTGATTACAAGTAGCTTAGAATATAAGCTTGGGGATGTGTATGTCTATGCTACCATTTTATTTTTATGATTTCCAACAATACATTTCTCCCAGGCATCTTCTATTAGCTCTGTCAAGAGAATTATGGTGCTGCTGTTTCTACAACAGTCTAAAAAGTACTACTTGCCTATTGTTCTTTTGACTATATTGAAAGCAAAGAACTAATTGTTTATCATGGCAAATATATTTAGAAAGTAACTGGCATCTGATAAAAATGAGCATAGGAATCAAATCATTCTTCAAGTGCAAATTATGTCTTGGAGGATTTTTTTTTGTTGTTGTTTGAGGTGTGGGTGCTAAATACAGCTGGTTTTCCATCATTAATTCAGTGCTATGACCTCTGAATATGCAAACGGAGAAATATTTGGTGAATTTACTACAGCAATAACATTGACTTCAGGGGAAAATCTGTTTAATACTTCAGGAAAAAAGGAAAACAATCTTCAGCATCTTTGTACTTTATAGGAAAAAATATTTGCTTCAAATTTAATTTTCTGAATGCTGATATTTTATAAAATCCTAAAGAATATAAGGACTCATTTCAAATTATCTCCTACCACAGGAGTATATTGTAGTTTGAAGATGTATATGAAGTTCTGTTCAGACTGAGATGATCCTGTTTTTTATATAAATTGGAATTGTGTGTTATAATTTCTCTTTTTTTCTTATACTACCTTTTCAAACTGAAAGTTGCTACCCATATTTGTTATCGAGGAAGATACCATTTTCTGACTCCATTGAACCAGTTATGTACATACATATTATATATTCCTTATGTACTTACTTTTCTTGGACTATTTAGTTTCTCAGTATTAAAAAAACCCCAACAGTTAATTTTATTTCTTTATGTGGTCTCCCACATAAGTCTATCACAAATAAATATCTAGCATTTTTTAAAAATCAATAGATTGTGTTTTCAAATAGTTTTCATGCATCTGACATGTGTTTGCATTTTGCTGCCACTAAAAGGACATCATAGTAAGAGTTGCATACAGGTCAACACAATGGCTGCAAGAGAAAGAGGATCAGCTTTGTAATTGAATCAGTTCTTCAGCACCCTTCTGCATGAAGGCTATAACATTCATATATTCATACATTTTTTCTAAAAATCTTAAAAAATATAAAATAACAGTTCATACTGAAGTCTCACATCCACAGGAATATTTCACTTTCTATAGCCAAAATTTTCAAAGGAAAAGAAGAAAAAATATAACAGTTTTACATGAAGGCACTAGTTACATCAATAGAACTTGCCATTATTGTGGAAATTGAATTTGGATGCCTGGTTCATTATCACACATAATGGATGGAAATTTTTTTAATTGTTATCTCTATTTGATTTGAAGTACTTTTATGTATCATGAGAAAAGATTTTTAAACCTGAAATCTGAATTCATTAAGGCTATTGAAATAATTTTAAAATACATTAATAGTTAAATTCTGAGCTAACATGGAGCTTTTAAATCTTCTAGCTATCAAGAAACAAGAGAGCTTAACCATATTTATGAAAGCCCTGAAAAAGTAGAGAATGAGTACCAAACTGAAGGCTCTTCTCATAATTCCCCAATGGGAAGCCACCAACAACTGACAAAGCAGTCTGAGGCTTCCACATTGGGTACTAAAGTCCTACTACAAGGGAAGGAGGTACAAACCTTTTGTTGACCTCAAATTGCTTAATGAGCAAATGCCAACACATTTAGAGAACTAAATAGTCTCTTCCTTCTAAAATATTCACATAGTTTCAGTTATCTTCCCAAACAGCTACCAAGATAGAATTGTTTTATCAAATGATAAGATATACTTGAACATTTTGTGCAATCATCAAGGAAAAAGATCCAATAAGCTTGATTACAGAGTGAAAGTTAACTTCTACAGAAATGCTCTTTTAAACTCCAGTCTCCAGAGGCTGCAGATTTTAGAAAAGAGAATGTAGATATTAATGACATGAAGATTACAGATAATCTTAAACAACAGATAGTGAGTACTGAGACTTTGAAGACTGTACATGGAAGGAAACAAAAAAGGGTCTGTGTGGAATGTTTCTTCACTAGGAAGTATTCATTTGTGACAATGCTGTCTCTCTCCAGCAAATATATCTATATCTGAAAACAAATCCCATTCTGTAATTACTTGGATTCAATAAAATTGTATTTGCACTTGTGATAGGATAAAATTTTCTGGGTCTTATGATAATATTTATCTAGCAGACTAGTAGAATAATTCACATAAATAATGCACCTTATTTTCTCTCTTTTATCTTTCTTTGTCTTTTGTAAGACAGAAAACCTCAGCTCATAAATTTTAAGAAATTATGAAGATATCAAAATGAAATAAATAAATACATTGGTGTTCCACTCAATATATCCCTCTTGCTGGGGTACATGGACACTCAGTTAGAGAGGGACATATAGTGACAGGGCAAGGAAAAATGGCTTTAGACTGAAAGATTAGGTGCTAGATTTAGTTTAGAAGTGTTCAAGACCAGGCTAGAAGGGGCTTTGAGCAATCTGTTCTAGTGGAAAGTGTCCCTGCCCTTGGCAAAGGGTTTGGAACTAAATGATCTTTAAGGTCCTTTCCAACTCCAACCATTCCTTGATTCTATGATGATGGCACAGCTCTGTTTTTTAGACACGCTTTTGAAAATGAACAATGCAGTCGAACATCTGCATGTGTGACTATGGAACAGGCTGCATCAGTATGCAAGTCTTTCTATATTTCCATATTTTTTTTGCCTTTGATTAATTAAGTTTTCCCTTGAATGTCTGACTAAAGTAAGATAATCTCTACTTTGCAAAGATTAACCCCATTAATACCAATTAACACATAACAAAGAAGGCTTTTAATGTTTTACAACAGCAGGCTAAGGAGGATGGTACTGAGGAGGATTAGAGGGGATCACTTGTATCTTTAGTTTATGACATCTCATTAAATAATTTATAATAACCATCAAACATTTAATATTGAAGATGTTGTAAATGTTTTAGCAGTAGGATCCACTGATTGCAGTGAAGAAGATTAATTTCTCTCATACTGATTCATATGCGAGAAAATAGAAAGAAGAGAGGTGGGGCTATGATCCTACAGAAAGTAAAAAGTCAAAGATGGTATCTACAGCATGTGGAGATGCTGCTCACTTTCCCACTACTGTGAAAGACAGTAATAAGAAGTCAGGACCATATTGAGGCATCAGCTGCATCACCTGGGGCAGGCACTGCACTTGGTCATTTTTTCAAGTGTTTTGCATGTGCTCTTACCTTCCACTGATAACACTGTTACACTAGTGTCATACCAGCTCCCTGCTGTTCTATTCTAAAGTTGCTTATAATATACTCTTAACAACTGGAGAATAAGCCATCCTGATAAAACTTAGTAGACATCAGAATACAGAATTTCCTTAGAAAGTCACACATCATTACAGGTGTTGTTCATAATGAAATCTATGCTTGTTTCCATGTTTATAGAAAAGAACCCCAACAAGCCACAAAAAACTCCAACCAACCAAAAAAACCCAACTAGCCAAACAAACAAAACCAACCAACCAAATAAACAAAAAACCAACAACAAGACCCCCAAACAAACACCCTATCCCTGCTTTAAAACGTTCCAAGTTCAATTGAAAAATCACCTCTCGACTACAGATAATGACTATATCGGCTCAGTTTCTTCTTTGCATTTAACCCTAAGAAAACCTCTGACCAATGCCAGTGAATGAATACATTTTCCAGAATCAGAACTTCAAGTACTTATATTTTTTAATTGAAACTATCAAGGGTATTTTTTTAAAATAAAAATAGTATATTATTTTTAAAATAATTACATTCTTCCTAGCACTCAATTCTTACAAACTTTCACTTAATTTAGAATAGGGTCCCTCTATGCTAGGGATTTCTACAGTAATAAGGAAGAACCCCTGTCCTGCGGCCTTTACAAGGGACATACAGAAAGCAGATGTTAAAATGAAGCATTATTATCGTACATTTGCTGAATGGTTTTATGAACAGGAAGATTTCATATATTTTTCCCCCAAACTGTTCCTTAACTGTTTCCGTCTCCCATTTCCAATGGATATGCTCAAACTTGCATTGGAAAATAAATTTATTAGACACACTAACATCAGAATTTATTTCATAAACAATAACAGAATTAGTAGTTTGTGGTTTGTTTGACTTTTTCCCTTTCAGACACAGAAGTCAGAAATTTTTGAATGGATGAATGCATATTGAAATCCTTCGGAAATATCCTTAATATTTCTAGTGCAGACAGAAACTGTAAAAGGAATTTTCTTCCTCTGTACAAGACATTACCTTTAAAAGGCAAGCAAAAAATAGAACCTTGCATATTTGATAAGAGCCAATTAATCTCCAGTCAAATGCTCTGTTCTGTTCTGCTCTGCTTTGCTACCCTCCTCTTCTGCTATTTTATTCTTCTTCTAAAGATCTGATAATATATTGGGCATAGAAACTGCCACTCTGGCAGGTTCATGTGAGGAGAAGTTAGTGTTAGACGACGTAACACTCGCAGTTTCTACACTTCAGTAACCATAATAATTTAATAGAGATACCTATATACATACAGTGACCTATATAAAGTCTGCTTTGCTGAACTGACACTGTTGCTGCTGTGTATTGCCTCAGAGCCCTCCTGCTCCCCCACATCCTTCCTGCTTGTTGCTAGGTAACTGGAAGAATTTCATAAGCCAGCCCAAAGGTTTTTGGATTTGGGCATGAACTTCACTAATTTGTTCACTATTAAATACGAAAATCAGCATTCATTACCTGATGGCGAAATTACATCACTAGGCTGTATGTATTTTTGACCACTGAAGCAGGCATTTTTTTGTCAGAACAAAGCCATGGTGCCTTTTCCACATATTCCACTGGGATATCAAATATAGCCATCTGCTAAAAAATTGCATTATCTCCTATCGGAACATGATGTACCTTCTCAGAATTTCAAGAAGCCATTATGAACAATGTGCTGTTCAATAACTGATGTCAAACATGCTTTAAATCTTCAGATGTAGTAACAGAACACAGATAAATATATATGTTTGCATATATCTTTTCATTATACTTTCATTTAAGAATATCTCAAATTATTGTAGAAATACAGCAACTATGCATGTGTATGTAGTTTTTCGCTTCTAGCAGGATTCAGAAGCATCTTTGAGAAAAGAAAAAGATGAACATGTGTACATCAACCACCCACAACAAATCTGGTCAGAGTATATTTTTGCCTTCATGGTATAATGGCAATGTCAGAGGTTATTAATCTTTCTACTACCCTTTCTAGAGTTACAGAAAAGTTTATTTTATAGCAATTAAATTACTGAATTGAGGAAGGTATGCAAGGATCATGTTCATTATCTTCTACTTCCTTTCCACAGAAGTACTCCCTTCAAAACTAATTTCTGACTTTCCTACTACAGCACTTGCCATTGAAATTTCTAATTTAAAGAATCTGAGAACCTGGAGACCCTCATCTCTGCCCCAAGTCTTCCATGATCTACTTCAGGCATTTCCTTTAAAAGATAAATTTTCTAAAAGACTAATAACCCAAGGTTACCCCCTTGCTCTTTCATAGAGAGACATTAGAAAACCATACGACAGTGCAAATCAGAAAGCTGCCTGCAAATGACAGATTTTATAAGAGGTTATAAAATAACACAGTTCACTTAGTCACCTGGCTTTTGTTACATCCCCTCACTCTATCTCTAAAACATCATATCTAAGAAATCCCCTTTGACTCCATTAGACTTTTTTTCTTTGTTCACTGAGAAGACCAACAGTGACAGAATTCTTCCAAGCCACAGACCAGGACTCAACATGTGATACAATAATCA
>VWZF01006196.1:0-101385 GCA_013396755.1 Sclerurus mexicanus | reverse complement strand
AAAAAGAAAACAACTCAAACCAAACCAACAAAAAAAAAAACAAAACAAAAAAAAAATCCGAAAAAGCCCCACCAAGTCCCATCTCGGCAAAGAGCAACAGTAGCATTCACATTGATTGCTTCTCATATTTGTGTTTCCCAACACATTTTGCAAATGGGTAAACTACTTCAAAAAATTATATACAGAGTTTTTACACAGTGATTACACAGACCAGAGGCAAAATCAGAATTACTATGTTCGCTTTCTCCCATTTTCAGATACATAAACCAGAGTACTTTTTCCCCCTATTTATACATAAGAAACCATAGTTCCCTTTAATAGAGCAGATCCTCCAGACTCACTGCACTGCATGCATGGGGCCCGCTCTTGTATCAGGCATAGAAGAACTCTTTCCACACCAGAACTTTTACCTTTGCTAAAACTTTTCTGTCTTACTTTCCTCCTCTGCTATGCATGCCAGTGGACAGCTAATCACCCAAGGAGAAGTTCACTGCATCTCCACTGCATCTGCACGGCTTTCCAGAGGAGACCTGCTGAAAAGCATCAGTGGCACAAAAGACTGGAGGTATGTATCTCTATATATATCTATACATATGTGTATGTATGTGTGTCTACAATAGAGAAAAGAATGGAATTTATATTTGCTTCTAACCTTTTGTGCCTTGACTGATCTATTTCCTCTAGTATTTTTTTTAATAGACACTTTACTCAAAGATTATCTCTGCCCATGGCAGAGAAGTGAAATGGAATAAAAAGAATTAATCATATCAAGTAGGATTGCAGAGAAACATGACTATTGGAAGTTTCCACAAGGAATGGATAGAGAGCAGTTTGAACAACAGACATATAGTGATGATACATTTACTTTTGCATAACTTACCCTGCAATGACAGGTTCTTAGCTATCAAACACTTTGTAGCTGCACTAACATAGAGCACTTGATGAAAACTTAAATGAAGATACAGAAATTTAACCCAAGGCCAAACCCAGAGGAAGAGGTATTATATTTATTACCCCATGATGAATATACTGTGGACTATTTACAATGTGTCTGGCATGTGTCTAATAGAGTTTAAAACTTAGAGTAAATGTTCATACAGAGAACTGCATTTATCACAGAAGACTGGTTGGAAGAGATGAACACTTCTCATATACTTTTGGCATACATGAAAGGCAAAGCTGCAACAGTGTCACAGCAAAGCAGCGTGAAGGACTTGGTTTTAAGCCCATCAGTTCTCTCAGGACTCAATCAACATTTTAAAAGAACAAAATTATTTTCCCTACTGAACCAATAACGTGTCAAATCACAACTGTAAGATTAAACTAAGCAACAGACCACTACCAATCAATTAGATTCACAACTGTAGAATTTTGACATTAAAAAAAAAAACCAACAACAACAACAAAAAAAAAACAAAAAAACCCAAAAACATAATTACCTGTGGTCAGCAGAAGGAAAATACATTTAGAAAAAGGCTGATCCAATCATTCATTGATGTCAACTGAATTACAGTCTTGCGGCACCTCCATCAAACATTCATGAAATATAATTGCAGAAACCTAAGCCACCAATAGGTTCCAGAAGTTTTAAATACGAAAACAGCTTACTAAAAAAATCAGCTTCCTTTTTGCTGAGGTTGTCAAGCAGACTTTAGAGGAAACAGACTATTCTTCTCCTCCTCAGAGGTATCCTCTTCCTAAGCCAAGATACACAAAAGAGATTAATTGCCTCACACTAGTCAGGCTGTTCTGCTGATTTTCTGCAGCCAAACCGCAATTGCCATAGAAGTCTGAAAAGTTTGACTTTATTCTGTTTTGCTGTTAAACCTTGAAGCAAGTGCTGCACTTGCTGCAAGTGCATACTGTTCCACACTTCCATTTACTATTGATGCTTTGTATTTGTGTGGAGGAAAAGTTCCAAATGACTGTATAGACTGACTCTCAATTATACACAAAGATACAACCAAAGAATGCTATGAATGTACTGAATGAGAGTGGATACATAGCAGTGCAATGCAGATTTAGATTCTACAACCTCAGAGAAAAGCATCACGGAGAAAATATATAACTAAAAAATACATAGCCTTTGAGAAAATATGTTTAGTGAAAACTGAAGGTACAGAAAAAAAAGTTGAAATTGTAAATAGATACAAAGGAAAAGACTTGTAATCTCAAACATAATAAAATTCGTTGAATATTCATTTGACTAGTGAAAGAAAACAGCATGTCCAAAAACCTAAAGAATCATTAAAAGAATTATAAGGAAGACTTGTTTGCACTTCCTAGCCTTTTGTGCCAGCAAATGAGAATGATATTAAGAAAACAGTAAGGACATAAAAATTTTACATGAAAATAGTAAGGACACCTTACACCTTCACAAATTTCATCATAGAGTCAATTTTTATACCTTATAATTTCCTTCTATTATTTTGTAAAGGCAAGAAAATGCAAGTTAAAACAAAAAGGCAAAGTATGCTACAAAATTACCAGGTGTTTCAAAAACTATCCTTCTCTTTCCCCCCCCCCCCCAAAATTCTAATAACAGTTGTATTAGACAGCCTAAAATGCTATCCTCAGTCAAGGAGAAAAAAGAGGAAAAAATGTACACAAAAAGTAAAAAGGTCTTCTTATTTCCTAATGAAAAATATTGTATTACTGAAAACAGCTCCAGAGGTTAAAAATAGAAAGCTCTTCTAAATTAATCAATTTGCTACTACCATCCTTGTCCATTCTGTGTGTTTTAGTGCTTCTTCCAGATTAATCCAGAGTCATTAATCCAATTTTAAAATCAGCAAAAGTTAATGTTAAAATTATATTTACATGCAGAAATTTCAATTGGTTTCTCTACTTTTGGGAAACTGTTTTCTACTTGTAAAGTATGATTAGTTTATTTTCAGAAATTCCAACTTAAATGTTTTGCTACAGTAATGTCTTAGTGTCCTAGTAGAATATCACAAAAACCTAAATAGTCGTCTGAGACTTTTTTGACTCATACAAGTCTAAGGACTGTTGCTTTTAAAACTTTTAAAATAATCCCTCAGAGTTTCCAATGTGATTTATTTAGAATGCATTCATCTGTGGGTTCAACTATTATTCAGCTATACCAGGAAACAAAATGCATGAAAGAAGAAAGAATAGCTTTGCACTCCTTTTTAACTTCCTTCATCTTTGTAACATATTTTTTTTCTTTCCCTCTATTTTTTTGTTCTTAGGACTATTCCCTAACCATTACCACTGCATTTTATTTTCTTCTTCCTTGGTTCAGCCCTTTATTATTTTATTGTTGTGCTAGTTGCACAAAAACTTTCTCTTCAGTACAGAATTGATTGTTTGCCCACAGGAGTGTCAGAAATCAGCAGGGAGTTGAAAAGATAAACATCCACAAAAAAATGTATCTCCAGATAGAAACAGGAAGTGACAATATTTCCAACAATAATTATGTCCATCGTGATGGAAACACTGCTGACATAGGCAACAGAATTTATTAAGAAAAAAATAAATTAGGAGAACATCTCTGTCATGGAAGTCTCAGCAAAAAACATGAAAGTTGTCAATTCCTCTGTCTTATTCAGTCTGTTAAGGTCTTGATTGTTTTTTTAGGCATTTGCTTTCTAGGAATCTTAGAGCATTGTTTATTGTCCTTTTTTTTTAAGTGTAGTTTTAAACAATTTGTAATCATTTTATAGTCTGAATATTCAAAGACAATAATATTTATTCTCCAAGACCTTAGAATTTGATCAAATCCTTGATTTTGACCTTTTTTCATCATGAAAATGGTATCTTTCAAAAGGGAAAAAAAAAAGAAAAAAACACCTCTTTCAACATAGCAGATTGTTAATTAACACATGGCAGGTGATCAACAACCCTAATCTTATATACAGCATTAAAAAACATATAAATTCTTTATGAAACTACCTTGCTATATCAAATAGGAACCAGTTGTTTAAAAGTTAATGAACTTAGACACCTAGAAACCAAATCAGCAGAGGCTCTGCTCAGTAACAAACCACTGGCCTGTCTTCTGTCTCATTGACCACTGGAATTCACTCCCAAGACAGGCTGGAGAGGCAGGTGCCTCAGGAAGACAGTTTCAAAAAATGATAACTGAACAGTTAGACAGAAATGGCAAACCAAGGAGGACAAGGAAAAAGAAAACATGCTCAATAACATGTGGGTACTGGCAAAAACAGAACTCAGTTTTCCAACTCCTTTCTCAGACAACTAGCTGTTCTTTTGAGGAATTAAATGAACAAATCAAGTCAAATTGAATTACATCTTATGGAATTAAAATAGTTATAGGGGTTGGATTAATTCTGTGGTCCACTAACTCCAGTCATGTTTTACTAGATTCTCTCTTGACTAATTTATCTCATCTCTCTTTTTTATACACTCCTTTTATTTCTTTAATCTCACCTGCAGAATCACTTTTTATATAATATACATAGACACATCTGCATGCATAGCATTCCAAGATGTAGTTTCTCTTTTTTTTAATTCTTTTTTTTTAAATGTAGTTGCATTTAACTGAGCTACTGTGAAAGAAACAGAAGGATTTTTTCAAGTCAAGAGTTCAAAATTTTTTACTAAAATATGCAGTTGCAGTTTATATTTTAAATTTGATGAAAATATAAACCATGCAAACCCACCTTTTCCAAATTAAAATATTAATCACATATTGCTAAAATAGCAGAGGATCAAAGACATTAACAAGACTTTCACGCACAAGCCACTTAAAGTAAATTGAAAAAAGCCCCAGAGAGTACTAGAAATGAACCTCCAATGAGTGGAATTTGGATGGCTTAACAGAGAATTCCCTTGCATGCTCTGTGTGGGAAACTGTTACAGAGCTAGAAACCCAGATTATATCATACATATGCTGCAAAATGTAAGAAGAAAACAGAAAACTACAGATAAGGCAATTAGAATCCTTGCAGAAGCTGAGTCATACATAGAAAAGCAACTCTAATTTTTGAGTTTGCAAATTGTGTTTTAGAAAAAAATGCAAATTTTATCTGGGATATATAACTCTCACTTCTTGCTTGAAACATTACATCTTACTCTTCAAGTCCAATATTGTTATAATTTATTCTGTTATTTTGTTTGATTTATTTTGGTGTTTCTTTTGTTTGTTTTTGTTTTTGTTTTTTGTTTTTGTTTTTGTTTGGTTTTTCTGCTAATGTTTCCTATCTTACCATAAGATTTGCATTTCAAAGTTCTTAAAAGTGACTATTTTCCTCTTTCTTCTTTTACAAAAGATGACCATAAAATCATCTGATTATATTATCATTTCAGTGTCTTCTCATTCCAAAATTCCATACATCACTGGAGTTACAGTGCATGAAAGATTTCTCTCTTATTAATATCAGTCAGAGTTTACTGATTTAGCCCTTTAGAGAACACTCTTATTAACAGACAATCTCTGTGTACATTATAAACATATAAAGCAAGGAGTAAAATGAAGACAAATTAAACTCAATATTTTGCTAGGATCTCTCACCTAAGACAACCCTGGTTTATTTTTATTGAAATAAATAGCATGTATCTTTTAAAGTATAGATCTCATTTGTTTTAATAGAGGTAATACTGAAAAAACTTTCCCAGAGTCTTTCAAACTAAAAAGCATTAGCATTTTTCCAAAGCATGACTTTGCCATTTGTGTAAAACTTACACTGTAGGTTTGTGACTTTTTTTTTATTCTTCAAGTTTCTGATTGTTTAGGTGCACACTAAGCCTTACAACCTCTTTGTGATTAAATGTGATAAAGAAACAAACAAAAAAGAATCCCCTAATTTCTAGTCATACACAGTATGTCTGAAGCTGAGCTATTTCTGCATCTGATTACTTCTGCATCTATGCTCTTAGGTGAGGAGCAGTCAATGAAGTTATTCCCCACCCAAAGGTCTTCTCCACTGCTGTGCTCTTTTAGTTGGAAACTAGATACATCCACCAGGTTTTCATGGGACACCACTACAAAGAGAGGCTGCACAGTGAACAGGAATTACAGATTTACTTAGTAAGTTTCCCAGAATCTCCCTAAGTCCATCCCCTGTTCATGAGCCCTTGCAATGTCAGTAGTGATGGCTCTGTGTGTTAGTTATAATACTAATATATAATACCACCTAGATAATAAAATGCCCACGATCATCTTCAGACTAACTGTAGATTGAATTTTAGAAAAGAGATTTTTCTTGGCAACACCTGTACAAATGGGAAAAAGATAACCTAAGTAGTTCTACTAAGAAAAAAACAAATCCAGACACTGAAGTCTAACTGTTTTATTATATCTTGAATAAAAGGAAAAAATATATCTTCATTTATTTCTTTTGGTATGAAATTGCAAGGTAGATCCTAATATTTCCTAGATCTTCACCTCCTGGACTTTGAAAAAAAAAGTGAAAATTTAAAACATTATGTACTTAGCTAGCATAAGAAATGGGATATAAACTTTAAAGTTGAGAAGATTTTCCATGCTCCCCATTGAAAAGACTACACTATTGGTCAATATCTTACATATAAAACCTTGTGACAGCTGTTATGAAATATTTTCATAAGACCATGATGCTGGCATAATAAAGTACAATATTAATTTACTCATCTTTTTTCTAATTCTGTGATCAGTGGGGATAGGGAATCTTGAAATGATTACACATAATTTTTAATATGGTAGAATATTTTAGCAAAAAATAAAATTACTGCAATAATTTTCACACATTTTTGAAGGAAAATAAAATGCTCATTTTCTATGGTGCATATGGCAAGATTTTTAAGACTTGATGGAAAATCCAGAAAGAAAATTATTTGCAGTTGCTATTAGTACAGGACAGCAGACAAAAATCTTCCAGTTCCACCAAGTGAAGAATAATTCATCCTTTCTCATGAGCTCACTACAAAGTGATAGATCATAATGAAGATGCATGATTTTTTTACATCACACGATGCGGTCACCTGCAAGAGAAATTTCATTAGCGCTTTCTATCAGTTATGCTTTGTCATAAAGGAGATATGGGCTTCATTCTTAATATTGTCATTT
Organism: Sclerurus mexicanus; assembly: GCA_013396755.1. Classification (NCBI taxonomy): domain Eukaryota; kingdom Metazoa; phylum Chordata; class Aves; order Passeriformes; family Furnariidae; genus Sclerurus; species Sclerurus mexicanus. The sequence continues at coordinate 94,355 of VWZF01006196.1, read as the reverse complement.
CTGAAGCAGTAACGGGATGCACTGACATGTGATTTGAGCATCAAAACAAGAGAGGACAGCACTCCTCTCACTTTACTGCAGAGCTCAGTTCATAATTTAAAGCATGATCTTCTTTAACTCTGTTATTTAATTAATCTGAAGAAGTACTGGGTGCAGAAATAATATCTGTGGTTCCAAGAAGGATAGGGAAGAGGATGGGAAAATCATAACTAGTATGGTTGACATGTAACACATATATACTTACCCAACTACTCACAAATGCTTTTCCTTTACTCCTATTATGAGCAAGCAGGAACATCTGATTCTTTTGATTAGCCTGATAAAACTGGATTAACACTCAGAAAGTATATGTTGTTTAAAACAATATATACTGATATTACTTTGTATTACTCCAAAGAGGATCAAAGATTGTCACTGATTCAGTGTCCCACTTGACAATAGCTATACCTTTTTGTATTATACACCTCCTATGCATAACCTTTAGGAGTTAATAAAAAACTACCCATTTATAAAACCATGTTGACCATAATTGCTTTCACAAGTATTGGTTAGAGAGTAGCCATAATTTTTTAATACAAACCCATTAATTACAGACTGTCCAGATATAGGCTTTCTGGACAGAATTTTTTCAATTTTCAGACAAGTATTTGTCATGGACATAATGCTACTAGCCAGATGGGAAAGAATGCATAGGAATGTGTAAATGCAGTGTTTTTGTACGGACTCTATCTCTTAAAAGAAATCACCAATGAAATGCTCTACTGCACTTAGTAGAAATAGACAAAGCTAGGAATCACAACTGCAACATTTTACATTCGGGTCCATCTTTGTCCTCTATTAAAATTCCCTCAGAGTAGATATTATTTTTCATGTAGTACATCAAAGGATAATGCTTTGCCAAATGTTTCTTGGAGATTATTAGAGATCTTCTGTATTATACTTATCAGACTCCTTGCAAGATGTGATTTACTGTCACTGATCTCCACTGTGTCCTCTTTAAGTCAGGCCTTTGTACTACAATATTGACTTGCAACCTTGAAAACTGTGCGTCCAACAAGAGATGTTTACCCCTTCAACCTACCAGAATTTCACCTTAAATTTACAGAATAGAAGTATACTGTTAGCAGAGTCTTCATCCCTCATCCTGTTACATACTAGAAAGGTCCAAAGAGATTTTGATAAGAACATTATTTACCTGGTACAGGACTGTAAAAACTCTCAGTAAGGGTAGTTAAGAAAAAAAAATAGGTGAAAAGACATTCAGAGATTATATATAGGATTCCTTTTTCCTAATTTAAATAATCTTAAAATGCTCCTATTAAGTTCCCAACACATAAATTTGTTTAATTTGGCAGAACTTCTACTTGGAAAAACACAGTGTCCTAAAGCTGTTTTCTTGTGCAAAGCCTTCCCTGTAGTTTTTAGCATGCACAGTACACACTATTCCTACACCAATAATCCAGAGAATGTATATAAACAGAAAGGCAGAGGGTGTGCATTTCCCATTGATAAATGAAACTGAGTTTAAATTAACCTAAACTGGTTACTCTGTGGGCAGTCTAATTGTACTGCAAATTGCAGTAACTTATGGGGTCCTCTGATTTGTCTTTGTTCTTTGTATTTTTTAAACCCAAATCCTCAGACTTATTTCTGTGATTTACTCCATTAACGACACTTTGATTTGAATTTGCACATAGGGATACAGTTCTGATTACCAATATTATAGGCAACTAAACTTTTTTCATATTTGTGCCTAGGACTTCAGAACAACTGAACTGGAAGCCACTAGCTTTGATATAAAGATGAATTTTCTTTAGTTAAAAAAACCCCCAAAAAACAAAAACCCAAAGCTTTCAGTTTTGTCTAATAAACCCAGTGATAACTGAAACTCATTGCAAAACATTTCTGGCATTGTGAAATGCAACTTGTGATTTAATAAAGATAATTGCAAACACCATTAAAAGGAATGATCTCAGTCTTGCATTAGAACTCAACCAACCTTGTTTGCCTGTATGCTGTTTACAGAAACTGAAATGAAAACTATGCTATTCTTCCATAATGATCCAAAATGGTTTAATTATTCTCTTTAGAGTGATTGTATTTTGGACCGTCTTAGCAGATTATCATAAGAATTTTAATGAACTTGATGTTTAAAGCCACACTAAAAATGAGTTATATCCAAGTACAGAAAAAAACCAATATTTTATTTATAATCTCAGTTTAGTGTTTGAACTACAAATTCTGGTTCTAGAATTGCTTAAAAGATCATGGGTTTTATAGGTTTTCACAAGTAAATTAATTTTTTGGTGGGTTTTTTTTTAGTTTTTTTTTTCCATTTTTTTTCACAGAATGGCGTTTTCAGTAAATACAGAGCAAATCATTACATGGAAAAAAAAAGGTTTGTTTGTTTGTTTTTCTCACTTGAAGAGTTACTGTTATTATTCCATCCTCTGATGAATAATTTCCAAAAGGGCATGAGAAAACAAAAGAAAAAAAGAGAAAGTGACAAAATAGACTGAATCTCACCACTAGAATTCACCATAAAAATTCCCAAAGTGTAACAGAATTCTTACAAAATTTCCTAGATCAGTTCTTTTAGGGAATTGAGATCTCCTATGAAAAATATGGCAAATGGGAGTCAGGGTAGGTTGGGCAGGAAAATGGGAATGAGGAGGGTAAATAACTGCAGCAAAAACAGGTTCTGAGGAATACACATAATTTTGTCTGCTTTAGATCACAATAGAATTTTTAATAAATAAATTTCTTTTTCTTTGTAAAGACACTTTTGAAACAGTAGATTTAGCCCAGTCATTTGTGTCATTTGTTTTATAAACCATCTTTTGTTGTTCCCACCCCCTCCCCCTCCCTCCTCATAATGTCATAAATGTTTCAGATCTGAGTCTCTTGTACATTGTCTTTTGAGTTCATTCGGATCAATAACGGTTCATGCACTGAACTGTGTATTGAATTTATTGTGTTAACTGTTGTTGTGTGGTTGAAAGGAGATTTATAAGAGTTATAGTGATTTAGGTGCTCATGCTCTATTGCTGGCATGGGCAAATGACTCTCTATGGGTGTGTCACCTGTAAGCTCATCATCCACATTAATGATCTCTACAGTCCGTGTTGGAGCATGATGGTTCTGCCGGTGATGCTGTTTCCTCATTTTGTAGAAAATTACCAGCATCACGGCAGCCATAAGAGTGATAGCCACAAAACAACCAATTATGATTTTGGTAGTCTTCATAACCTCATCTATTCCTGGGATCCCATTGTTTGCGTCCGTCACAGGAATGGTGAACGTTTTTTCTGTAGATCTTGTGCTCTGTGGAGTGAGTGAGGTTGTCATGTTAGTGGTTTCCCAGTTGGTAACTGGTGTGGGCCCAACCTGCTCTGTGGTCTGTGCCTCATCCTGAGAAGGTTCCACAGTCTCTACCGTGACAGTTGAAAAGTACGTGTAACCAGGGTTATCCAGGGCGGTCACATTCAGAGTGGCAGAAGCTGTGGTATTCCCAACAGAGTTACTCACCATGCATGTATACAAACCCGTGTCTTGCACAGTTACCTTTGTAAAATTTAATGTGCCATCACTGAGCACAGCAATCCGAACTCTGTATGCCCCATGTGTCATAACAGATCCATTTGGAGTAATCCAAGAAACAGAGGTCAAGGAGGTTGATGCCCGGCATTTCATCTCTGCAGCCATGCCTTCTGTGACGTTGAGGTCTGCTGGTGGCTCCACTATGACTGGAGCATAACATGTGAAGTAATTCAGGTCCAGCTCACCAATGTACCTTCCTTTTAAACTGGGAGGTGTGTGGCAACGAGCACAGCATGCAGTATTGGAGGGTGCCTTGTCTTTAATCCACCAGCTGAGCCAAAGGATATCACAGTTGCAGTTCCAAGGATTGTGATGCAAGTGGATCCTTTCTAGGCGAAGTGGTGTGAACAGGTCATGAGGCAGTAGTGTTAGATTGTTGTGTGCCAGGTTGATCTCTACAAGTGACTGAAGGTTATCAAAAGCATTCCTTTCTATCACTTGAATCTGGGACTGTATCATCCACAATTTCTGAAGATGCATCAACCCTTGGAAAGAACCTGGCCGGATGGCAGTCAGGTGATTCCCAGAAAGATCTAACTCATCCAGTTTTACAAGCGGGGTAAGGTTAGGAATCTCTCGAAGATTGCACATGGCAAGGTTCAAATACCTCAGGTTGGACAGACCTTCAAAGGCACCTTCTGAGATGTATGAAAGCCTTTTCAATTCCCCCAGATCCAACCTCCGGAGAGAAGGGATTCTGTTAAAAGCATAAGAAGGGATGCTCTCAATGGGGTTGTTTCTCAACCACAGTTCCTTCAGTTTTGACAGGTATACAAAAGCCCCATTTGGGATAGTGGTCAGACGATTGTCAAAGAGTTCCAAAGTGTTGAGATTAGCCAGACCATTGAAAGCCCCTATTTCAATTGTTCTGATGTGATTCCTGCTGAGCTGCAGGATTTCTAGGTGCCTCAGATGCTTGAAGCTATTAACTTTAATGATTTGGATCTGATTCTCATGGAGATTGAGTAATCGGGTGTTGGTGGAGATGCCGTCTGGCACGTCTCTCAGATTTTTCCGTACACAGATCACCTTACTGAACTGGTTGCTGCAGGAGCAGACAGAAGGGCAGGTTTGAGCCCTCACTAGACCAGCCACCACAAGAAGCTGAAGAGCCAACAGCACCACAAGCAGGGGGTCAAATAGGGCCCTGTTAAACCTAGGACCTATCATTATCTGCTGTGGATGTAAGGTCATCTTGTTCAACATTCATAATTTATTTGGTGTTGGTCCTTCTGGAGTTTGAATAGTCTGAAAGAAAGGAAGAAGGGAGATTAAATTAATCTCAAATATTTAAGTGTGTTATCTAAACAAAGGCTTCTCAAGTCCTTTCAGTCAACTCTACTGATTTCTTGAAATTCTGTAGTGAGAATAGAATTTCTAATATCCTTTTCCTGTACAGATATGTATATCAATTGCAATTAGAAAAAAGATAGGAAAATGCCAGACTAGCTTTTCCTGCACATTCCAATGTATAATGCACATAGCTGGATGGCAGATAAGAAGTTCAAGGTGGATACCTAAAAGAAAAGTTGTAACTCAGGGGAGAGCTGAAAAAAATTACAAGGGTCTCAAAAGACAAAAATTAGTAAGAAAGGAAGCTAATAATATAGGCATCATCAGAATATTCAAGGTGTTAACCTTTTGTACACATTATAAGACAAGACAACATATAATACAAAGAGAGAGTGGAGATTTGTTTGTTATGAATAAAAATCTTTGTCTATACAAATGTGATTCTGGGAAGATGACGGGAAGATCTTGCCTATTACAAATNTCAAATTTTCCCTGCTGTTAAACAGCAACATCCAATTTTATATCTCCTCCTCAATTCTTTTGTTTGGCACCAACAGCAGAGAAACACCCATTAGTAAGTGTGTACTGAACACAGAAATAAGAACAGCCATGTAAATACTGAAAAATATCTCTGTAGCTTCAGGGTTGGCAGTTTCACTGGCACCTTGAAAAAGTTCTAACAATATTCTGCAGATCTTATTGTAAGGGGAAAAAAGACCTTTATACTACAAATGATCATTACCATTTTAAGAACTTCAGTACTGATTCATTTGTGGCAGTTTTTAAAGCTCTTAGCCCTCAGTTCATTTTCAATCTGATGCTCAGTTCAAGATCCCTTTGTTATCAAGATTAAGAAAATTTCCTATAAATCAACTAAAAGCAAAATCTTATAAATTATAGCAAGCTTAAAGCATATTTATAACTTAGTGCATCCAGGTGGATAATACATATATTCTGTAAAACAAAATACCATAAGGCAATGGTTTTCCACTCCAGGCTCCAAATTGTTTCATCTTATGTAAAAAAAAACCCCAAAAATGAAAACCCTCAAAACAAGCTAAAAACTCTCCCCCAAAACAACAACAAATAAACCCCCCCAGGAACAATACTTTCATCTCATAGCAATTCATTTAATGAAAGACTTTTTCTTCTAATTATATATTCAGACAATGTGTTTTTGAGGATTAATTTCTGCATTTTTAAAAAAACTTGTTATAACGGTTAGCAAGTGTTCTCATCTCACTTTTAATAATTTACTGCAGAGAAAACCAATATAATGGTTGAAAAACAGTGAAGGAAACTCGAAAGTCTGGGCTGTATCTGTTTGTTTGATCTGTTCTGTATGTGCTATTTATAAAACATAATTCTTGTTATGAAAGAGTCATGAAACTAATGTATTTTGCAACCTTGAGCAAGCCACTCAGCTCCTCTTTGTGGCTTACACCTCTGCCATATGCCTCTGGAGAACCCTGTGGCTGTAGTGGTAGATGGTACTGCCCCCACCTCTCCTTCCCTTCCCTCTGCCAACAACTGTATTTCTGAATATCAGTTTCATGGGTGTAGGATAAAGTACTAGACTGGATGAGCAAGTGGCTGCTGTACACACTTTCATTTTTACTGCACTCTTACAAGGTCACTTATCTCTTCAGAGGTGCTGAACAGAATATATGGGGAAACACCTAAACCACTAAAATTCAAGTTTGCTTACATCAAAAATCTAACTGTAGTAAAACTATCTACAAAGAGTGGGTGAAAAGGACATATTTCTCATCTTTCTTGCACTGTTATGAAGAAAAATTTGCCTTTTGTGGTCAAAAGAATTACATCAGAGTCTAATATCAATTTTAGGGTCCCTAGTTAAGATCTGTGACCCATGAATTTTGCTTTTGAATAGTAATTACCCATCTACTGTAATACTATTAGTAGTTTTGTCATTTGGATTATTAGTAGTTTTGTCATTTGGTTTTGTTTTTGTCTTTGAATTATTTTTTTTTTCAGAAATTTGGTTTTCTTTTCTTATTTTTAAAATTCTCCTAAAACTTATCCCCTAAGGCCTTAGACTGAATAATGAATTCCATTAACACAGAAATACATCAAACTAAATATTTTACAATTGCACTGGTGCAGTATTATTGTGTTCACTGGAACTGAGATGAGAACTCAGCCTGCTATGCCCAGCTTCAGGGCTGCCAGTTATCCCTGTATAAGGCTGGTGTGGCACAGGCAGCATATGTAGCTTGTAGAGGTACAGCAATCTTCCATGTTCTATCTCAGACCCATTCACTATTAAAGGCCTGCTTTGCAAGATATTATATTGTTTCTCTACCTTTCTTTTTGCTACTTTCTGCTCTTATTCCTGGATCCTGAATACCCGGAGGGACCAGGAAAACTATGACATCTGTAGAACAACAAAGTATAGAGAAAGAAACGTCATGAGAGAGCAAGCCCTCAGCATCAGACAAGGTATGAAGTCCTTCAATTGTTGCCATGAAGCTGATGATCCCAAACCATGCTGCAAGCACTCCAAGGTACTTATCTCCCATTCCAACTTCTCGAGCCTAATAGTATCTCCCAGCATTCCCTTCACCTACTCCTTTATCCAGTAAATCTTCCCTTTCCATCACTACATATCCACTTCATGGGTGTATTAAAAAAAAAAAAACAAAAAAAAGACAAAATCATTTTACTTGAATATAAATTACCCAGTTAGGAAACTGATTAGCAAATATTGTCTAACCCAAAACAAAATGTTTCCATGTCTCAGTTGCAAAAAGATTTTTGAAAGAAACGCTTTTGTTTTATCTTCTTAAAATAAATTCCCTATATCCTTCCCATTTTTGGTTATTGACTCAAACAATGAATCATTCACATAGAACTGCTCTTTCCTTGTGCTGAAGGCAAAAATTGCCCATGGCTTTTACATTTATTGTTTTCCCTAGTCATGTGCTAGTGATGTCTCAATCAAACATATGCCTCAGTACTACAATCTATCAAAGACCTCCAGGGAAGTCTGACACCATCAGGTTTCTGCAAGATTCAGTTCAGTGTATACTTCAAATACAAGCTTGGTTACTAATTGCTAGCTTCTCTGAGTGTGTAATTTTGAAGACAGGATCAACATTTTGTAAGATGTGGATACAAAGTTTTAGATATGTTTTCATATGTGTTGGTATGTTTGATCTTTTGGCATGTAAGTCATATCTTTTTTTTTTAATATATAAGTACAGATGATCTATATTGCCATCCTCCTGTAACAGGGAGGTAGTGAGAGCAAATTTTAGCTTTTGTAGACACAATTTCATTTAACAATTTATTTACATAATTCAGCTATTTTCCCTCTTCGTTGGCAATATAGGAAGCAAAATGCAGTTTTTAGCATAAGGCCACAGTTGGTCTTGGACCTGGTGCTGCTAAAGTACAGGGCAGCTGATGATCCAAAAAAGCAACCATGACCAGCAGAAAACATGCTAGGCAAGCATATGCATTGCAAGTCCTCACTTCCAACTAGTGAGTTTTGCATAAGGCTAACATACTGCAGTAAGATTCCTAGTGGAAGTAGAAATGTATTAAAAACATCCCTTCTTTTAAAATGGTCGTTCTCCACAGCTCAGAAGTTAAATATTCAGGAAGTCTTGGTGCAGGCATTTCACATCCGGATAATTTTAAATCATAAACACCTTGGGAAAAAAAAAAAATAGCCAGCACAAAAACACAGTGTAAAATTATTTTAAAGCCTTGAAGAACACTATGGAAATGTTTTAATGGGCTTTACATATAATGGGCTTTCCAGATCCATCTGGAACTCTGTACTAGAGTAATTTGTTATGCACCTATTATGCTAGAGACACATGAAGGTTTAGCCTTACAACCCCACACATGGAACACAGACCATCAACCAGCTTCTTTAGTCTTTGTTGACACCTCTTGGTCTTCTAAGTAATTTTTGTTTTCGCTTTTCTAGTACCAAAATAGCAACTCTACGGTCAATTCAATAACACTAGTGCCCTCTGCTGTATAGACTTAAAATGTAGTTTAAAATGCTAAGAATTTCCTTAGTACACAGTTGGTTCCCCAGACACAGCACAATTATCAAATGTGTTTCCAAACATGACCTTAAGTCTGTCTGTGGCACTCTTCTAATTACCAAAGCATATATCATCTGTTAGTACAGTAATGTATATTCTCTTTATGGCCTTGCAGACATTCCTAGACATACACAGAACATTGTTTGTTTTGTTCTCTATTTCCACAGAAATAAAAAAAGTGTGGTTGTTTTTTTTTTTTTAAATTGACACTTGATATGCACGTTCCTCTCTCTAGGTTATCTGACAGTTTGTTAGTCTTGCTCATTGCCCTCTTAAGATCCAGCAGAAGATGAAGCAAGGAATGACAGAGATAATCTACCTCTGCAGTTATGCACAGTGCAGCTTTCCTTAGGGGCAGCTTGAAGGATGCAGTAGTTACGCTATTGAAATATAACTTTGCCAAACGTGTTCAGAGATGTCTTCTTATGCCCTTAGTATGGTATCCCAAGTTAATTTTTTTTCTTTTTTTTTTTTTTTTTCTTAGGTCTTAGGCCTGATGTGCTTTGTTCTCCCTTTGTTATATTACCAGGAGAAAGTGACTATGCTCACTGTGATCACTGAAGGATTTTCCTGTAATGGTGGGCTTTGATTAAAAAGAAACGCTTCTACACCATTTTCAAAGATCTGCCTAATGGCAGGTGGCAAAGATATTTCCCCAAGCTCCAGTGACGCTTAGCTGGATCACTGGCAGTTTAGTTGCTGTTGGCAACTCATACTTAGCTTTCCATCTAGTCTGTGGGTCTATGAATAACTGTCTCAGCAATAGAGCTGTGCAGTGCAAAGGCCATGGCTTTATCTCAATACATGGTTTAAGATACTTTGATTGGTGGTGTACATCTGCCATGAAAAATATGAGATGTGATGCTATGTCACTGACTATATAGACAAAATTTATCAGAAAAGCAGGTGTTTAAACTCTCACATAAAATTAAATCATCACAAGAACAACACAGTCTCAACTGAAGCAGTTAAATCACCAAAACTCTCCTTCAGCCATGTCTCAGAAAATTTCAGGATGAGAAGCAATCAAATAACTTTTTATATTTTTTTCAAGTTGACCAATATGTGGATGCATTCAGAAAATGCATCTTTGCTTCATTTTATATAGTGCAGTTACGTATGCTGTACATCACATTCTTTTAAAGAGGTTTTTGAGAGAAAAACCCTTTGCAATGATATCTGCATTTTTTCAGAAAACAAGCCACTCTACAGTTGCAAATTAAACAGCAGATTTCCAAACATGTGAAGAGGAGCTAGGTGCGTCAAGCAGCTAATTATGCTAGGAAGTCTCTTCCAGTAGCATCAGCAGCAGAGGATTGAAAATAGTTTCTGCATGGAACAGAGCATAGAGTACAGCAATAAAAATAGGTCCAAATCCCAGGATGACCTTATGCAGAAGTGACTCCTTTAACTCTCTTTTCAGGAACTCTGAATGCTCTCAGGGCCTGAGACTGATCCCCTTTTGGCAGCAATGCCAGCAGAGGAAGCCAAAGGAATTTCTGTGTAGATACAAGCAGACAAGCACACAATATGCTTTAGCTCCACAAAATACTGAAACACATGAGGGTTAACCCTCGTCCCAAAACAGAGACTGAACTGTGGGCAGGCAGCTCCACTGGGGTCAGAAATCCTCTACCAACATCTGCTCTGCAAATGCTCCTGCAGCCTCACATGTGTGTTCCCAGATGGCTGTGAAGGGTTGGGCTGATGCAATCACATTGCTAGGGATTCACTCACCATACCCTTCTGCCTTCCTAACCTCCCCCCATTTTCTATCCTGAAACACCTTTCCACCTGGCTGAACCTCTGAGGACTAGAGCTTTCAGTTCAATAGCAGTACAAACACTGCATGCTGTTCCTTGCCCCTGTACAATACCATGATACCGTTCTCTTTCTCCACTGAATACCTTTGTCACTAACAAAGCAACACATACTATGTTCTTAACAGAACATTGCAATAATCATCATGCAAAATCATTGAACTGGTTTACAGTAGATCTCATATTTTGTCTTCCTAATCTTTTTATTTTCGTCATGGATTGACTCCTGTCTGAAGTGTTTGGGTTTTTTTTTAAACAGATTGTTTTACAGTGAAAACCTATGACTGTAACTATATAGCTGTGTATCTTTTCCTCCATTCTTAAAAATCAGTTTTCCCTTTTCACTGCTATAGGACTTTGAAAGTCTCAACAACAGTTAAGGGAGCCATTGCAATAATGTCTAAAAACCTGGGAGGTTTCAAAACCCAGCAGTTTTTATCTATTTGTTTTTTATTTTATTTTTAGTTAAATGCAGTGAAGGCCAAAGAGGGCTGGATAGACAGCCCTGAAATGCAAACTGATTACTCATGAGACCAGACAAATTCAAACCATTCACAATACAAATTATTCTCCTCTTTGCATATTTTTGCTCTGGGACATAGCTGGTACTTTCTGTGGCCCCTTCAAGCATGTAACTGTAGGAGGCAGAATGAATATTGCTGTACCCCAGATACTATCTAGTTCTCTTCTGCAAGCCTTTTAAGACTCAGCTGAATCACTAAGACTGACCCGAAAGACCTAAATGTGATTGAACACATTCAATCCTCCTGAATCACCATTGATTTCAGGGGAGTTCAATCAAGGATGAGTTTGACCCAGCATGCCTTTTTCTTCTTTTCTTTGATTTTGTTATACAGAAAACAGCTTTATTTCACACGCCTCATTTTCCAGTATGATTTCATATTTCCTCTCTCATGTTTTCCTAAGGTTTAAAATTTTCTCTTTAACTTCAGGTGACAGAAACAGACATGAAACAAACATTTTAAAAATGAGAGTTTGAGTGTACATTGGTCCAAGCAAAAATATTTACATTTTAGCTGTAAATAAAGATATTTTACAGTGTTTGGATCTAAATCAGTCTGATATTTCCCTTTATTTATAAATATTATTTTATTCTTAACTATAATTTGCAGTTTGTATCCTCAGTACAACTCACATTTGCTAATTTCATAGGAAAATCATAGAAAACATCAGATGACACAAAATTAATATTTCTTTATGACAGACTTAGTTTTATGAAGAGGAATTATTTGACTTCTTTATTGTCTTCTCCCTGGATGTCACTCCAAGGGTGAAGAGAACAGAATAGTCTTCTGTTCAGACTGCTCACAGTGGTATGAATAGGAGAAATCTATGAACAATTCAGGATGAACTAACTTAAATGCTTTCATAAAAGCCAACACAATACAGCTTAGTACTAGTGCACCTAGAAACATTCTAGAATTTTAATTGGAATTAACTTTTAAGTGGGTTAATTACATTGCATTAAATCTTTGTGTTGACTTTCTTATTTCAAATTTAATTTAAGCTAAATTGAATTAAGGCCACTATAATTTCAGTTAAAAGTGTCCATAAAAGGATGTGATGTAGTTTAGTTAGTCCCTTTTCAAAGTTAATTTGGGTTCATTTTCTTGAGACTCTGTGTAGACATTCAGAACATTTGTTCTATATTGACTTGGGCTTGATTCAAACCAATTACATAAAGGTAAAAAAGTTTTCTATCTCATCACTGATCCCTTGGGTTACCCAAGTTCCATTTTGCTTCACTAATTCAGTTGATCAAACACAGTTTCTCTGAAGCTTTGTTGTGTGCTTCATCTTATGTATTTTTCTGGACAGATATTTGTATAGGGCAAAACAGGTACCTGGACAGTAGAAATTTTACAATAGCCTCATAAGAAAATTCTCATAATTACAGAAGCATGTCACTACTTCTCATGTACCAACTATGATATAAGGGGAAGTCATACAAAAACCTTCAGGAGTGCCCTGTCTTATGCCAGAAATACCTCAGTGAGCAACAATTAAACTGCACTATTTCTATAACTATTATTTCTTAGTTATTTTTCATTTGTTATCAAAGTAAAATCACAGATCCATATTAGGAAGGTATCTGTAAACCACAACAAAATTAGTACAAAAATAATCTTTAATAAAAAGTTATATACTGTTCAAAAGCACTACTCCAAAACTGCAACTTTCAGTCCTGTCAAATTGGTGTCATTTTTTGAAACACTACAGTATTTTTTGTTTTTAGTAGACCAGCAGTGACTTAACAGCATCTATTTAAACATAGTGATACTTTAACTCAAACAAACTGATCTTCGTCTGGTAGAATATTATCATTTTTTATACATGAAAACATTAAATTGTATAAATTAACATCCTTTTAAACAACATACTACAGCATTTCAAACTGATAGGCAAAACCCAGCAATTTAAGCATATGAAACTTTAAAATTTGTGTCCTATAAAAAATGCAAAGGCAAAAATGTCCAAGGCTGCTGGAATAAAAGATGCTAGCCTTTATTCCTTCCAGAATTTTCTCCTTACTCACAGATGTGAAAAACGTCAAATCAGAACACCACACTCTAAGAATGCATATACAAATGTAGCCAGTACAATGAAGAGAAACCACAACAAAAAAAGGCAATTAGAGTAAGAAAAGTTGCCCTTTAGAAATTTGGAATCTAGTTTTTAAAGCCCAAAATATAATTTCATAAATTACAATATTTGCACTTGTCTACTGACTGTGCTAATGCTGAATATTCTTGTTACCCATACACATCATCCTTTGAGCCTAGCTGAGCTCTTGACCTCAGCAGATAACATAAACTAGAAGACATCATTATTTTAGCTTGATGAACACATAACACAGTTGTGGATCAGTGGCAGTTTTCTATACTTTTCTACATTTTGGCAACAGAGATGCTCCCGTAAAATCTGAAGTAATTTAAAAAAAAATTAGAAGATTATTTTGATATTAGCAAATCAGAGAATTGTCCATTTCAGTGGCATAAAAAATCAAATTTGTGCCTTAACAAGTGCAGTTTTTCCAAATGCATTTTGCAATATGCAAAACAGAACAGACTGGGGGATGAAAGGAAATTGTATTAAAGAGGCCATGGAAAATCTGCATCAGTGTTTTTGGGATATGAATTACAATAGGTATCTGGCTAAATAATTCTATGTCATGATGTTGTGCCAAGAAAGGTGTTTTCCTGTTTTCCTTTTTTAAGATCTGAATTATTTGATGATGAACTGGAAAAGTAGCTATTTCATAACCTTGGTAACTATAGTCTCTATTGTTAGTATGTATTATTTCAAAATACCTTCTGGGAGAAACACACTCAGCTAATAACACACTGAAGCACTGGAGTCCAGTTTGCATCATTGCTTTTGTTGCGGCTGAGACCAAATTACTCCCTCATTCTGTTGATAAACAAAGTGACAAAGAGAAAAAGAGACATGAGTTAAAAAGTTAAGGCTTCAAATAGCCTCGAGTCTGGCAAATGATGGTTAAAATTCTTGTCCTTGGTAGCTATGGAAACCCCTTAAGGTAAGAGTGGAACACAGGCACTTTGTGGTCTGCAATTTACAAGCTGTTTATTTAATTATGAAGGAATATGAAACTGTTAGGGGCAATGCAATTATCCTACTGTGATAGTGTTTTGAGAGAAAAGAATAGGTACAGAGAAATATAAGAAGTTAATTTTTTGGAAAATTACTTGTTTTAGGACTTCTATGAAACTGCCACACATTGTTTTTTATTGAAATCTGTGATTTTTTCCCCCCACCCCAAAGGGCGTGAGGAGCCAAAATTAGTAATACGACATTCTGCCTTAATATCCCTCAGTAGAATCATAGTAATTATGTCCATTCTATGCTTCACGAACAAAACCAAGGTCAGGGTGTATTTCAATTAAGCCCTAGGTGTTACCAAAGTGCAGTACAGCCAGAATAGCATGCACATTATTACCAGATCTATCACTGCTGGGCAATGAATAGGTCACAGGTGGTCTTGCATACAGTATTTGTACACCTTTAAATATTACAAGTGGGAGAATGTTTCAATTCAATTTAGGAGGCAGCTAGTGAAATAAGATTAACAGTGAAACTATGTGGTGACTCAGGTGGACTATAACAACTACGTAAAGTATTTTCCTGAATCTGAACAACAAACTTTGACCTGATAGTTCTGTTGTTGGGAATTGCATGAATGTAGTGGCCTCAGGGCCCTTTGCATACAATGGTAGTTTTTGATGACAATCCATACTTCATTGGATTGCCTTAATAAGATGTGAGATATAAATACATCCTCACAAGCCCTCTGTGAAAGGGACAGGTGATATTATTCTTATTTATGGCTGAAGAAACTGAGGAAATAATAGATTAAATGAATCACCAAAATTTAGCATGTCTATATATGACACTTTGCAAACATGAGTTTAACACTCCATGCTGACTAGATGCAATGTGTGTTGCTCCAAATGATATCCATGTAGCAACCATTCGCTTGTTGCTGACTTCAAGATAATGTCTCAGTCCACTGCTCCAGCCTGGCCCTAAGAGCACAAAGACTGAATCTGTCTCTATGTGAAGCATGGATGAATATTGCTCCAGCAAACCCCAAGAGTCCAAGTGGATGAGCTATAAGTGGTGTCAACAGCAGAGGCAGAACAGGGGCCCAGACCTAATGAACCACATTTCCAGCAGGATGGGGACAAATTTATATACTAAAGGGTGTGGTCATCAAGTTTTGTATGACTAACATGTCATGATTTTTAAAACTAAATTTTATTAAATATTAGAAAATGCTCTGTCCTATTCTACAGATTCCTATATTATTCTCCTTATCATAGTATTTGTGCATTTGAATTTGAATCCTGACTTTGTCATTTCATCTACATATTCTTTCTCTCATTCCTCTTCCTTTCAGATGCTGTTCTGGTTCTGAGATATTAAAAAGTGTTTACCACAAACTGTTGACACTATAGATGGTAAGTCTGAAGAAGTACATTGGGAGTTTGAAATTACAATTTGTAATGCTTGCTATGCTATTCCTCCTTGGAACTCATTGGATGTCTCTTCTACCTAGAGAACAGACCACAGATGTGGTGTGGATCACCTGGAATCCAGTCCAGGTGAACTGGCCTTAACACTGAGTCCTGGAGAACATCACTTGTGACCAACTACCAGTTGAATGCAACTCCATTCACCACCCCTCTCTGGGCCCAGCCATTCAGCCAGGTGCAGTGAAGAGTGCACCTGTCTACACCATGGGAAGCCAGTTTCTCTGGGAAAATTCTGTGTGAGACAATGTCAAAGACTTTACTAAATAACACGTAGACAACATCCACAGCCTTCCCTTTTCCACTAAGTGGGTCACCTTGTCATAGAAGGAGATCAGGTTAGTCAAATAGGACCTGCCTTTCACAAACCCATGCTGGCTGGGCCTGATCCCCTGGTTGTCCTGAATGTGCTGTGTGGTAGCATTCAAGATAAGCTGCTCCATGAGCTGCTGCAGCATGAGATCAGTCTGATATGAACTCTGCAAATCTCTTTTGCAGTAACTATATTCTCTCAGGTGTCAGTTCTTCTGCAACAAACATCTGCTTCTGACCTAGTAAACGACTAATGTTTCACGGATCACAGTAGCGTTTAAAGATAACATGTTCAAAACCAGTTTTACTCTAAAGTGATTAATTACTAATGTTTTAACTACTAGATTCTAATAAGTTCATTGACTCCCAAATATCTTTGTATAAAGCTTAGTCATAAGACCCTACATGTATTATATATAAAATGATGTTTGGATTTTACCTTAACAAGGAATAAACATCCTTCCCCTTCTCCAGCTTGGTTAAGCACTGGAAGCAAAATTAAAGACACAGAACTAGGTCCAATTTCATAACTGTGTCAATTACTTTAACATGGTAAAAAAAAATAAATATGCATTTTGATTTTAACCTGTGTCAATTTTATTAAAATGTTAAATTAATTCTGAAGTAAATACTAGAGAATTCTTTTTCTGTATGTGCTGGAATGTGACACTACCACAATCCCATATCATCCATCCCAATGTTTTCCTGAGGTATCCAAAACATAGTGCAAATCTTTGCAGAATATATCAACTGATTCAAGAATTGACAATGTAGAACTGCCTGGAAAACTTTTCATTAGAAAAGAAAGCTTCGAAAGCAGTTTGGTGAAAATCAAAGGCTCTAGAGGAATTTATGAGAAACAGTGGCAAATTATATGAGTTGTTCTCTTTTTGTCCAGACCATTTATAAATCCAAGAATCAAAAATTATACAGATAGAATAGATGTTATTTCTCTGAAGCTTTACAATGCAGTGTCTCATAGAAAAAAATAATAGATTACTTTATATTTTCACATAGACATGGTCTTAATATTGATGAATATACATTTATTTGATGGAATATCTTCTCTACATAGGCTGTTTATAGTCTACTTGTTGAAATCACTGGCCAAATTCAAAGCACTATTACATCAATGTGACATTCATATCAGATCCAGGAAAGCTAGCACATACTTCTTTAGCAAATGATCATTTTCACTGAAGTGCTCTTTATCTGCTTCAAGTTACCAACCATGCCCGATGTCAGCACGGCTGCCTGCTTGTTCAGCTATTCAGACTCTTAAATTCTGATACAGTATTCTGTGTTCATGAGCCCACCACAGATTTGCATTTTTTAACTATGAGACATAATCACAGGTAAAAATTTACTCCTACAAGAACCAATGGGAGTTTTGCCTTTGGTTTCAGTGGAGTCAGGATGCCATGTCATATATCAATAAAAATTCACTATATAGAGCCAACTGCAGATTATTGTTGATGTAAGCACTAGGGCTTCGTTGTCATTCTTTTAGAATACTTTTCAGGGAGATGGAAACGTAATTTTCATTTAATTAAAACTGTCACAGAACATAAAAGGGCAAAATAGTAACTGAGACAGCTAAAAACCAGTATATATGGAAGTGTTCTATAAAAAATAGTAATATAATATTTTAAAGTGTCGCTATGTTAACATATTGGATTCTTAAAAGATTCCAAGAAATTACATTGTTAATTTAAAATTGTATAGCATGACTGAATCCAGGGTTAAAAACAAAGTTGAAAATTATCTGTTCAAAGTAGAATAAATTTGATATTTGATGTTACACAAGAATACAAATATGGTTGCTTGCAGTAAAGCTTTCCTTTACTATGTTGACTTTTATAGCAATACAAATATCAATCACAGATAAATACCACTTATTATTAAGAGTATCAACATCTGCCATTGTGAAATGTTGTTTTGAATTTCTTACAACTTTGTAAAATTTTAACCATTTACAGATTAAATGTTCCATGCTAGGGATATACCTATAGTATAGTCACTGAAAGTTGTAAAGACATGCTCAACAGAGATTTAAAGCAGCTATCATACCTTATGGTAATAGCTTCCAGGAAAGGAGAAATTTACTGATAAAGGTCCAAGTACCAAATTCAGGGTGTTTTTGTTTTTTTTTAATTTGTTTTTTGCTTGTTTGTTTGTTTGTTTGGGTTTTTTTTTGTTCTGTACACTGAAAGACACAGAGTTACTGCAGGAAAAATATGATCTGTTCAATAGTTAAAGATAGTAATAACACAGATCACAGCCAATGAAACTTCCATTCAAACACATGCATTTCTGCATGCAGAGGTATACCTAATACACTTAAATATAGCCCGATTATTTTAAAAAAGCTATTTATTTGCTTCCTATCAAGAAAATAATTTCTAAATTTTTGATTTCTAACTATTGTTCTAATCTGAGCACATAAAAATACATGACAAAAGTGCTAATGTGTCTAGCTCTCTCTGGCTGAAAACTATTTCCTGAATTCTTGTCTATACGCTCTACTCCAGAGAGATGCATAAGGATAAATACATGAAATATTTTCAAGGGAGCAAGTTCCCATGTAAGGACATAAAGTGGACATTGATACTGCAGTCATCCCATGAAGTATGTACCTGAAGAATTTTGGCATCACCAGGCACTCTCTTAGCAGAGTATTTCACACCAGTTCCATGTAGCTAGTTTTGAGCTGCTAAGAACAATGGTAAATGTAAGTGCTAGTGTTGCATTTAAGTATCAATGTTATATAGCACGTGTGTCCCCAGCACTGCACTGTCTTGCAGACCTGTATCATTCCAGGCCTTTTTAGCCTGGAAGATTGCACAATTATTGTAGAGTGGATTTTACTATTTGCCCATAGGAAAATACAGTTATTTGCCTATTCGTAGCTTTATCCACTTGTGAAAGCATGCTTAATGGCAACTATTACCAAGTAATGGTCTGTCAATGTCTGCCCTTGATCTACAAGAATGATTTTAAAATCTGGGTTCAAGCATCTTGGGAAGAAAACCCTCAATTTCTTTATACATATTGCTGTTCATATGCTCAATACTTAAGAAAGCTCAGAAAGTGACAAGATGTAATCACAGCAACTAGAACCAGCAAAGACTACAGGGAGTTTTGTCTCACATTCTTCACACAGAAGCACAGAGATTACTAGACCTGATTTATGAACTGGGATCTAAATCTCAGAAAGATTTCATGGAAGACAGAAGAGCTGCTGCATATGAGACACAAGAAATATGCACAGATTTAAGAACTTTCTCTAACAGTGCAGCCACAGATCTATACCTAAGCTATCACTATCTATGAGAGGATGATGGAAAAAACATTTTTTTTTATTTACTTTTTATTAATATGGGGGAAAAGAAAGTACTATACATAACACATTTCTGTGGCTTCTTTTATTTATAATTCTTTTCCTTTCCAGTAGTGTGAAGACAATATCTTTCTCTGTAATTCTAAGAAATTGTCTGAATTTAGCCTAATTATCAGATGGAAAAATTGGCTTTGCTCCATTCAAGTCAATGAAATCAGATGATTGTTATTACAGTTGAAGTTTGTGACCCTTGTTACCCTCTAAACTATACTGACCAATTCTTGAAAAATAAGATCTCTGAGGAGACCTTAGAGCAGCCTTCCAGTACCTAAAGAGGGCATACAAGAAAGCTGGAGAGGGATTTTTTACAATAGGACAACAGAAAATGGCTTTAAATTGAAAGAAGGAAGCTTTTGATTAGATATTAGAAAGAAGTTCTTCACTGTGAGGGTGGTGAGACACTGGACAAGCTACCCAGACAAGTTACCCAGACAAGCTGTGGATGCCTCATCCCTGGAGGTCACCGCCAGGCTGGATGGGGCTTTGAGCAACCTGTTCCAGTGTAAGGTATTGCTGCCCATGGCAGGGGAGTTGGACTGGGTGATCTTTATTGTCCCTTCTAACTGAAACCATTCTATGATTTGATGGTTTTATGAACATCAGGAGGTTCAGACAGCCAATTGCTATGAAAACACAGCTTTTATAAAATCAGTTTAAAATGGTGAGATAAGACAAACTTTTTTTTTTTAAACTATATAATAAAGAAGTCTCTTACAATTGCTGAAATGCTAAAAGAATGGTATCCATACATCATGAGTGGACTTAGTTTTAATTTTCAAAAAACCTCTAACTTTTCTTTTTCTGACTAATAATTGATTTCCTTTCTTTTTCTCCTTTTTCTTCCTTAGCACCATGAAATATAGGGTTGCAATGGTAGCTATGAAATAAAAACAGCAGACAGAATCCACAATGAATGAAGAGATGTCCTTATCTCCTCCTTTATAATGTATTATGTCTGGTGGACATGGGATTTAAGAGGTTTTACATTGACTAATAGATGGTAATAGCTTAGAGTTATATATTGATTTTTATCTAGAAGTTTCCCTGTGAGTTTTAAATCCTACACTGACAAATAACATATATAAAATATATCACAATTCCCTTATTCTCCACTGAAATCTAGGTATTTCTGCACAGAAACATAGCAGTTCTTTTAGAGTTATATCAAGAAATATTGAAGACTACTATCTTCAGTTGAAATCAAAGGCAAACTTTAGAATTGGGGGCTATATATCTATTCTCAAATTTGAGATACAACCACAATTAAGGTAAACTTCCCTACTGTTTTGGAAAGTTCATTTTCAAAAAGGACCTGACTCCTAGAGGAGTAGATTTCTCATTCACCTGTATCATGTCAGAGAACAGTTACTTCTGTCAGAACAGCACTAGAGCACTGCTGTAGAATTAGGCTGGGGAAACAATCTGCCTTTAAGAATTTGGCAAAATAGCTTTTTGCAACTCTCCATTTTGTTCAGCAGATGCAATGGCTCTTTTACAGGAAAAACCAGAAGCTAAGTATCCAATGTGAGCAGACTAGTACCCTACATCCTATAGTCAACAGTAAGCTAAGCATACTGAGAACCTTTCTATCAGTATTTGCAGAGGTATGTGCTAGGCAGCTTCTCTCATCCCTTGCATTTGTCCTTAGGGCATGAGAGATTGCTTGGGAAACAGTTAGCCATGAATGATCTTATCTTTTCCTAAGAGAGTAACTATCATTTGGTGGGATCTACTAACATATGGTATCTGATGTTCAGATTGCCTTGAACAATTGCTGCCTCTTTTCTCACTTAAAAAAGGTAACAAATTAATGTTCACTGGCCAAATACTGGGATTTAAAGTCCATTCTACAGATAAACCCCAGAAGAGATCAAAGCTGTGTTAAAATATTTTCACAATAATTTACAGCTTTTAAAAGGGAGAAAGTTTTCTGTAGCTCCACAAAGGAGCCCAGCAATGCAACCCGCAAGACTGCAGCACACTGAAGTCAGCAAAACAGCTTAATAGTTTCTTTTCAATATACAAAAGTAGCATAGTAAGTCACCTTTCAATTTAATTAAGGGTCTTCTAAGAACTGACAAAATTAATTTTTCCTTCTTAAAGAATTCTAAACCCCTCTTTTAAAATTTCATTTGCCTGCAGTCTGGTGTCCAAGTCATCAGCAATTTCTTTTTTTCTTTAAGTGTATTAGAAATTGCTAAGTTCAAAATTATACAACAGCAAAAAGAAAACATGGTTTGGGGTGCTTTTCTTCTCACCAGGATCCCTCGCATTTATACTAAACACAGCTTAATTTTTCAAAATGAAACTTAACAACCAGTACTTAAGAGTGAGCAATGAACTTACTACACCATATTCAATTGTTCTTGGCTCTTGTTCTTTATCTCCCAATTTTTATTAAAAGGCAAAGTAAGAATATACTGGGAAATGAGATGAATAATTTTATTGCTGAACAATAAGAACAGATAATGCAGACACAGCAGACAGTATACCTGGAAGTTAGTATATAGTTACTACTGTCTTCTTGAAACTCTGATTTTCAGACTATGGATTTAAGGATTTTGAACCAGGGTTTGCTTCACCTTCCTTGCAGACTGCAAGGAATAATGGCTGATTCCATTTGCAATCCAATGGTTGTTGGCCATGCCACTCTGTCCATCACATGGTGGTGCAATCATCAATAAAATGAATAACATTCAAAGATCCAGCCTTCATACTTCAACTAAAGTGACGTGACTTTTCATTCCCCTGAGAAGAAGGTTCTCTTTTGCGAACACATGCTGAATTTTGCTATTTTTTGAATGTGCTTTCAATGGGAAGTTTTAATTTCAATTCAGTGCATAAAGATCACTTCATTCAACACAAAATTAGTTATGGATGCTGAGCGAGTGGTCTATGTCATGAAGAATGCCTGTAGAAAGTCCTGACTATGCTGTAATGGTGGTTACTGTCAAAAATAAAATTCACTGGCCAGATCCACGCTTGTATAAATCAGTGTAGCTTCATTGGCACACGGTCTGTCTCACTGCATCCACTTAAATAGTTTCTCAAACTCCTGATCCAACATTTTTTATCTAAGTGCTGCTGTCAGGAAATTGAGAGCAAATGTAAGCACACACTTAAGAAAAGCAACAACAACAAAGGATACAACCTCTCTTTTGTTCACTGTTAATGAGCAAGAATGAAGATTAGTTTTTTTAATATTTGTCTGGTAATTAGTTCATTAGATTCTTATGAAAATTATATTTAATGTACTATTTATCAAAAATGTTTCAACCTAATCAACAGTAGGGTCAAAAAGATCCTATACAACAGTTTGTGTCTCTGTCCTTTACAAAGACAATTGGATTTCTGTCACAAGGAATAAACAAAGGGAGGTTTCTAGAAGGTGTGGATGATGGTTATGAGGAATTCAGTGTTTGATATGCATGAGAGTCCTCCCTCTGTAATGAAGACATTAAAAGGTTTAGATTATAAGTATTTAAATTTCATTTTCACTCCTCTCCTGATGAACTATGACTTGCCAAAGCCATGCCAAAATAAACAAATTCAGGATCAAAGGTTCCAAGTTCAAGCACTCTTTTTTTGTCTAAACAATGTTATTTTCTCAATAGTATTAAATCTACCTTAGGCAAACTTTCATGACCAGGTACTAAATAATAATTTAGTTATTTTGATCTGCAAAAATCAAATTAATCACTTTATCTCACCTATCTGTCCAGTCAGCTTCCAAACGGATAACTCATGTGCCATTTACCAATGAAATGAGAAAGAGGACTTGAAGAGAACAGTTGGGATGATTGCTTCTACCTGGTTCTATGACATTGCTGTTTGCCACTTGTTCTTTCAGGCAAATGTCATACCCCTTCCCAGTATTACATCTTCTTAAGCAATATGCAGAAATAGCACCTTTCTGTTTAAAGCTACAGATCTATCTTAAACATCAGTTAACAATGTATAACAGAGATCACAGCAGTCCATTATTTTGAATGTTTGATCTTAATGGGGCCTGACAGCACTTCAGTTGAGTTAGAACAAAATGTATAAAACTGGCTGTATTAGGAAAAAAGTACCCATAATCTTTGATGCTGATTCCTTTCTTACTCACAGGTATGAGCTGCTAAATTTTTTCTTGTTACTTAAAGTAACAAGCTGGCTGCAAAATCTGAAAAACGCAAAAAGCCTTTGCCAAGAGATTTCACTTCAAAAATTGTTCTATAGTTCAAAGAAGATCTTTAGATTATTGTCCAAAATGCATTTAAAAGTGCAATTTTGATATTGTACAGTATCACTCAAAATGTCAGTCTAGGAAGAAAATTATTCATACTCACTTAATAGGATAGAACTCTACATTTGCTGGAAATGAAGGCAACATTTGTCCAAACAAAGCCAGTCCTTCAGGGACCTTTCCCCCCCTATATTTGCTTGTCCACAAGTAGTATCAGATGCCTGTTGTATCTGCACAATGCTAAAAGATCAATCTTCACAAGTTAAACTTAAACCTGTTATGGAAAAACAGAATTAAAATTTGCCTTTTGTAAGCAGTTTAGGGATTTTTTACCCTATCCCTCTTTCAATCATAGTAAAGCTGAGAGGTGTATGTGACATATGCCATTAGTTGCAACTCTTAGTTGAAAAAAACAGTCCCATGCCACAGCTAATGAAGTTATTTCTGTAATACATGTCAGCAGAACTTTTGTGCTGCAATACTGGAGATTATAAATTTACACTCTGCTACTGAAAGTTGCTGTCAGGGTCATTACTCAATCGGAGCTAAAGCTGATTTGATCGTGAAACTCAGCAGAGTAGCTTCCTGATTCAAGATCACAGAGTTATATAGTCTTCCTAACTAAAGGGTCAGACTGGAGAAAAAAGAAAATCACAGAGGGGGTGGGAAATCAAGAAGCTATCATTTCAGCTAATTACTACATCCATATTTGGCTCATTAATGTGGTATGACTTATGTGGTATGAAAAACCAACTGAAAAGGTTACACTCCAGCAAACTAAACATGAAAAATGCTCTTTTGCAATTTTAAATCAAGTAGAAAAATTAATTTATGGTCAATGATTCCTCTGACCATCTGATATACCTATAACTTAGGCAGTAAGTAAATAATTAAAAAAACATAGGGCATGGCAGGAAAAAAAAAAAAGAAAAACATATTTTTTTAATAAGTTGCCTTCTTTTTATTTTTTTTTCTTTCTTCCTCTTCTCCCCCCCTTTTGAAACCATTGCCAATAGACCTTACCGAACAACAGCCTGTTATGCAATCCACTGAAATATACGCAGTGGTTTTGATCATAATAAACTATTCAGAAGCCCAGAAATACTTTTTGCTGAGCCTGGGGATAAAAATCTAAAGTATTTAATTTCTACAAAGTTTACAAGAGAGTTTTATCCATCCTACAAGACAACCCCCAACTCCTATCTAAAAGAAATAGTTTTAATTAGGTTTTGAGGAGGAAATACTGGCCCCAGTAAAATAATTAGAAAAATACTTTCTTTCCACAAGAGGTTCTTTACACTCCATATGTTTTCACAAGAAAAAAAATGCAGTCCTGTTCAATTTTTAGATCATCTCTACTCATTTCACCCCTGTTCAAAACTACATCCTGATCCTCTCTCACTCGTTTTCTTGTATTTTTTTGTGGGTCAGTTACAGATGAGCATAGATATCTGAAGACTTAAAGGACTGAAGCCAGAATGCTTCAAGATAATAAAATACTTAACTCCTGAAGTAGGAGTAAGGTATCTACTTAGTTTTGAGGATCTGAGACAGAGCTACTCTTTGTGGCTTGTTTTTGCATTGTTTGTTGTAATTTTCCTGGAGTTTTAAAAGCCTTCTTATATTTGGCTCCATTGAGTAATATACAGATAACCTATTTCTAAGTTAGAAAGAGAGCCATGCTGTGATGTCCTCTCCCCCTAATTTAGTGTCATCCCTTAATAAGTTCTTACTAATACTGCACTCCAGACAGAAATAAGAAAAACGATGGAGCTGGAAATATGCAGAATTATAGTGTGCAGTGGATGTTTATGCAGAGGATCTGAAACCATTGCCAGTCCTCTGAGACAGTCCTGAGAGACTAGGATTCAACATCTTGAATATTGTGCCATGCAAATGAGACTGAATTGCTTCTGGGGAGAGGTAGTGAAATAGGAAGATGAGTGTCTTCTTTACCATTTTCTATTTCATAGAATAATCATGCCTTAAAGCTGCTGATACCAGTTCCTCAGATACTTGTGTGCAGCATGGGGCTCCAGATGACATTTACAAATGCTATTTCATCCTGCCAAGGTCGTTAGCCAAACTGACTATCTATTCTGTTATTAGTTGAGAGGTGAATACATATATGTATAAACATACCAAAACATATATCTTTCACAGAGACACATGCTTAAAAAATAAATAGGAACTGGAGTTATGGTCTCAAAAGAGGAAATTAACTCACTTGCCTACTGACTCATCCTAGCCTAGTCTTGTTTGAGGGTAGTCACATGATCCAGTAATTTGAAATCTAATTATGCTCTACTAGTAAGCACAAATGCAGGGAACTGCATGTACCCAAGGAGACATTTCAAAGAGCTTTCCTCTGTGGAATGTCTGCAATACCTATTTTTAAGTCAGGACCCAAGATTTTGCCTTCACTGAAATGAATCTAATCTCTGCACAGTGAAACAAAAGAGCATTCTCCTAATTAGTGGTGTCTGTATTGGGCCAGACACAAACATGAGAGAATTACATTCCAGTCCCCAGAATCACTCAAAATCTCCATCAAATGTGTCTTGGGGAATTCTGAAATATATTTTCTTATGTGACTAAAAATTCACTTTTTTTTTTTTTTTTTAAAAAAAAAAGAAGCTTGGTAGCTCAATGTTTTAATTACATTAAATTTTCAGTTCTAGTTCATTCTTTGGACTTCACAGCATAGGAAAACAAGTCTACTAACACAGGAACAGATCTGTATAGTCTATCTAAAATTCACCCTGACTTCTCTAAGGTTGCATCACTTGGAAAATTTTTCTTTGTTGAAGACTTGTTTCTTTTAAAAAAACCAGTTCTTATGGTATAACTGATACCCTTACATCCATAAAATACTTTAGGGTATGAATTAAATGTTTCATTTGAAAACATATTCAGCAGCATAGCAGAAATATACAACTCACTGCAGCTGGGATTCAGTGTGCACTAAGATGACCTCCTGAAACTCTACATTATCAAAGATTTAATCTAAAAATCTGTCACCCATGGTTTCAGTCCTTCTGAAACCTTGAAAATCAAATTATATTAATCAGAACATTTTAGTCTTATTATCAACATATACAATTAAATCAAAATTATCAGAGACAATAAAAATCAGCAAAGATCACTGGTTTTAAAATTACATGATCACTAGAACAGGGAAATCACTATCTGTTTCTAAAACCAGGTGGGGATGGACAGTGCTTTTATAACCCGGTAAAGATATCTTAATTTGTACATCATTATCAAGGTTCCTCTATTTCAACAAATTGGTGCTTCAGAGGAGCTTTATCTGAACAAAGTGTTCCATACCAGTGGCCTTGCAATCAGCAATAAAATATAATGAACCAGTGTTAACAGTACAGTGTGTTAGGTTTAGCAGCATGTAATTCAATGAATTTTGTTAGTTTGCCCAGGAAAATTCCAAATTGCCTCCAAATTCAGATAAAAGGATAGAAAAGACCTCTTTCACCAAGTCACATGTCATCTCTGGCGCTCGCCCTGTTTTCTCCCAGACCAATTAAAGACAGTCTGTCATTATTACTAAAGTGTTACTAAGTCCAGCTCCAGACACAGAAAGGACTCATGGCTTTATGGTCTATCATAGAAATAGCTGGGTTTTCATTCCACAGGCACCCAGAGCCAATAAAATAAACTCTTTTCTTCTGCCAGACACAATTCTCCAGATACATCGTTAGGTGCTTTCAGCTTCATTTGAAACATCAGATATTGCTCATTGCTTAAAGCAAGATGCTGGATGTCTTGGTTTTGTGACCCGATCCAACCTGGTAAAATCTCTCCCTGCAGGAAGCAGGCTGCTAGGTCTCTGTGTCCAACCGCACTTGCTGCCTTAGTGATCACACTGCACGCAGGAGCGTGTCTGCCGGGGGCAATTTATGGGTATACACTGTCGGCAAAGGAGGCTGGGTGGCTGGGGGCAGAGCAGCCGGGGGTGAGGAAACATTGTGCGTGGCCGCCAGTCACCGCTGTACCGCAGGAAAAATGGGAGCTCGAGGAAGCTGTTGACAGCCCACACACTGGGTGATCGGTCTCTTTCTGAGACGAGGAAAGTAAAACAACACTCAGCAGTGATGAAAAGAAGTAAAAGAGCAGCCTTGAACTGTCACTTCTTTCAGTATTGCAGGGACTGGCTCTGTGCCCAAGGCAAAATTACATCTAAACTCTCACACGCAGCTGAGCAGCTGAGAGGGAAATGGTGGTGTTTTCAGGACTATCTCAGTTCAGTTCCTATTTCTAATTGATCTTGAAAGAAGCTGAAGATTCCAACCT
Organism: Sclerurus mexicanus; assembly: GCA_013396755.1. Taxonomy (NCBI): domain Eukaryota; kingdom Metazoa; phylum Chordata; class Aves; order Passeriformes; family Furnariidae; genus Sclerurus; species Sclerurus mexicanus. Next base: position 66,237 of record VWZF01006196.1, on the reverse strand, counting down.
CAGGATTCAGCCTAAATGTTATACATGTCTATTTTGTGCAGTCCTGTGCAGCCAAATGTAGTGTTGTTAAGTAATACTGGAGTGTCCCTATAGGACATGTAAAAGTCCTTATTCAGGAAAGCTGCAGCTCATAGAAACAGTTCTCCAGTGCTCTGCTCTCACATCTGTGCTCCACTAAAACTAAGAAATCTCTATAAACACTGATGCCCTCCCCCAAAAAGCATCTGGTCTCTGCCATTCACCACTAAGAAGTACCTCCAGGGGTAGAGACTTATCTAGATTTAAATGTGGTGGTCAAGGGAATTCCAAACAGGTATTGATATATATAATGAGATGAATTTAAAAGAAAACATACATGTTATTTTATAACATGTTACATACATGTTATTTTATAACTGCTATCTGTGAAGGAATTCTGTATTTTCCACTATAGCACTTGTACTGCCCACTCTCAGAGATGGGAAAATGGTGAAAATAATCCCTAGGCTGAGCCATTAAGGCAGTGCTTCAACTATCTCCCTGCATATGAGGAAACATATGAGTGAAGCTACAGATGGGCTAGCTCCAAGACAGACGGCTATTTCATTTTTTAAATTATGAACAGTAGATAATATTGTAAGCCATCTAAAGCCATGTTGTTAGCTGTTCTTTTTGCTGATGTAGGGTCACTTTCTGTGAGATCAGCTTGTCTGAGAATAATCAACATACTGTACTCAACTATTTTCAGAGAAAAGAGAGCTGGTTTTGTTTCCTGTCATTTCAAGTTTAATTTTCTCTTCTTGATCTGAGTTTTAAGGGATCTCACAGAAATGTCAACTCTCTATTGCTTGATGAAGGAATTTCATTAATCTAAGGTGACATTTTAGGTTTTGTTTAAATCATTTCTAGTGTTATTGCTTCCTGCAGAGAAGGATTCTTTTAAATCACCAACACATTGCTGTGCACAGTAGAGATCTCCCTTGGCAGGATTTGAAAGAAAAATCACATACTGATAGCTATTCATACCCTAAAAGTGGGCAGAGAGTAATGAGCAATAAGGCAGTCAGAAAAACTCTGAGCATGGACAACTTTCACAAAAAGAGTAATTAGAGGACAAGGTATGTTCTAAAGTTTTTTGACAAAAAGCTTTTCATATTCAGAAGCAATTCCAACTCCGGTTGTTCAAAAATAAATCTACGGCATTTCCTTCTGCACCACATTTAAAAATAAGTATGTATATGCATAATGATAAATGATATATGATAATGATAAATGTGTGAATACATTGCAACTTAATTTGCATTGGCAATATCCTCTAAAAAGAATTAGAAATATTCAGCAAAATATGACATACAAAAATTGTAAAAAACTTTAACAAATTTCTCAAGACCACACCTGTCAGTCTGTCTCTATATTTTCCAAGTTACCTAGCATTTCTACAAATTTGCACTTATCCCAGCCAGTTTGACTTCATTAAAATCAATGCTCAGCTCCCAAATACTACTCTATTAATTGTTCAAAAGAAAGGTAATTCTTAGAAAGGAAACTCAAGTGCCTTAACATAACATACTCAAAATGTATTTTAAAGGGGTTTTTTTATTGCTAGTGGCTATAAAGAAGATGTAAACGTTCAAAAATGTAGTAAGGTACAGAAATGATTGACAAAGGGTTTTTTTGTATCTGCTAATTCCCTTTCTTTTGAGCTCAAAGACAAACCAGTTTTTTAATCACTTTTTTCTAAAAATCTCTCTAAAGCTTATATCTGTTTAAATTATAGCTTTTTCACACATACAAACAAAAATTATTTTTTTATTAGAAAGATCATGAAGATCAATGTCGGTCTTAATAATTAGATTGTTAAAGCAATTGGACACATTTAAATTTGCATTCTTTAGTTATTTATATTTTCCATTAAAGAAAGGAATATTACAAGAATGCACTGTCAACAGAAAAGTTAATTTAAACCCAAGGGACTATTTGCCTCTTTTTCACATTTTCTTCTTTATATTTAAACATTTTCCTGCAGTGCTATGATCACAAATAACAGCCTTGTGTTGGCACATGGACTGTAGAAACAAAACCTGATTGGTGTTTATTCATTGTCCAAGCTGAAGAAAGTGTAGAGTGCAAAGAGCACATGCATTAGCCATAAAAATTCTGTCAGCTTTAATAATTTATGCTATTATTAGTAACACTGTGTAAGCAGGCATGCTTCCCAGGATTCTTTATACACAAGGCAGAGTCCAAAATTCATGTATTTCTTGCAGTTAAGACTTATTATTGCATGAAAGTAACAAATTAGCTTAACGTTTAAAAATATGAATGTTCCTGTATAGACCTCCTCAAATTTATCTGCTAGTTCTTTTCCTCAGAATGCCTTAATCTTTTCAACAGAGCCATTCCTACTTCCTTTATATTTAGGTCATGGTAATGAGTTACCTGCTTTGGTGAGTCATTGTGCTGCTATTGACAATCCTTATGATTTATAATGAGGTATTATTTTTAAGTGTTAAATTATCCAACCATCCTGCAGTCAGACATGACACTTTCTGTACTTTGAAATGACCAATGGCCACATTTCTATACTGAGATTTGCTGCAGAAGCAGCTACAGTCCATGTGTAAATATCCACTGCTTTTTTTCTGTTTTTAATAAAATAAAGCCAGGCTTTCCTGAGAGTTAATGGCCACCTCCTAGACTTGATTTTATGCTTAGTGGGCTGAATAATAAGATTGGTCAGGAATTTTACAAGACACCATTTTTTTTCACAAAATCCTTGGCAATAAGACAAAGTTATCAGACCTTCCTGTAGAGTGAGAAGCCCAGAAAGTGTGTCAACCCTATTTAGAAGCATTATCTGAGACCATCTTTCTGCCTGCTGAAGAGTGAAGGATCTGATGGTCCTCAAGCATGTTCCTTTGAACCTCTGTAGCCTGGCTTAGCTGATTCTCCAAGAGTTTCTCTATGCCCATCTTCATACCTAGGCTTATGTAAGGAGGAGTGCAGGTTTCCTCAACATCTGTGCCTGTTTAATTTGGAGAAGAGACAACTGAAAGGGGAACTCATCAATGCCTATAACTACCTGAAAGGAGGGTGTCAATATGATGGAGCAAGGCTCCTTTCAGTGGTGCCATACAACAGAACAAGAGGCAAAGGGCAGAAACTGATGCACAGGAAGTTCCACCTGAATATGAGGAAGAACTTCCTTACTATGTGGGTGACCAAGCACTGGAACAGATTGCCCGTAGAGTTGTGAAGTCTCCCTCACTGGAGATGTTTAAGAACCATCTGGGCACCAGTTTATGGAATGTACTCTAGGATGGCCTTGCTTGAGCAGGGTGGTTGGACCAGATGACCCACTGTGGTCCCTTCCAACTTTACCCATTCTGTGATTCTGTGACATCCCTGCTTCCAGAACACTGTGCCACATTTTAGAAAGGATACAGTGAAACTGAAGAAAATTTACAGAATAGTTGTTGAGGTGATGAAAGACATGGAACAGATTCTATATGGGACATGGCAAATGGACTAGAATTCTGTAAAAGACATAAAGGAGGGCAAAATTATGGAAGTCTATAAAAAACACCTGATATAGAAATAATGAATAGGAATTGACCAGGTTTTGCTACATCTTTCTGCGCAAGCATTAGAAAGTAAAAAGTGTATGTATCAGGACATAAAAATATTTTTTCAGAGAGCACCTAATTATACAAACGTATGCTAGACAAGTATTTGGAAGAGTAAACCAGTAAGATTTATTAAATATAAATCTACTTCAGGCTCAGAAGTTCATCTGAGCTGAAAACAGTCAGAGACTGAAGAGTAACTAGCCAGGGAGGAAGCATAAATAGTTGAAAAGCTCTAGCTCTTTGTTGTGTTCATATAATTCCTTCTGAAAAAACAAGAATACCTGAGCCAGTATCACTATCCTTATGTTGAAGCAGTCATCATGATAAAAGCAGTTACTTGGGTGACTTTGTGTCAAAAACGGAGGAGAAAAGCTAGCAGAATGAAAAGTTATCAAGAGTATCACAAAAATAACATCATAACGAAGTCTTAAGTTGAAAATAATAGAGTGTAAATAAATTCATTATAATTATTATGCTTCTGCTGTTTTCCTATATTTTTTCCTATATATCTACTCTGTACTACTACAGGAAAAAGATACTGAAGTACACAGGTCTATGGTCTGACTTTGAAAGACCTTTTTTATGTTCCTCGTAGTTTTTCAGAGACCAGAAACATTAGCAATGTCATAGATTATAGAGAGCATGTTGATCACATCTTCCAAAGGAATAATTGTCCTGAGAGACCTCCTAGTGAAATGAAAAAGCGGATAGCACATTGATATGAGGAGAAAATGGAAAGAACAAACACAAAATTGATTTTTCTAGACATAAGGATGTTTACCATTTTGCTTTTGCATTTCTGCAAGAATTTGAGTTAAATATGAAAACAAGTGTGTGACTAAAGTATAAAAAATGACAATGGAGAATACATCCCACAAAAGTGACAAAACTCTTAAACACTTAACATTAATGGTGGTGGAGTCAAAAGAACATAATTAACCCTGTCCTAATTGTATGTGTATACCAAGCAGGTTGTTTTAATTTTGTTGGTACCAATTAGTTACATTAATAATTTCTGTTTATCAAATCCAATATTTTTTTTAAAAAATAAAAATAAACCCTAACTTCAAGAAATCTCTCAATTCAAGCAATACATAAAGTTGTTGGGTCAGTTGAGATGTTTTTCAATAAGAGAACAAAATAATAAACATTTCTACAGATGGTCTAGAATCCTGAAATAAAAACTCTATCAAGTATCTTCAGTGACACTCTAACAGACAATACAGCTTGCACTACCATAATACACACAGAGTACCTAAGTAATAATAGGATTCCACACTATTCACCACTAATGCAGACAGAAATAATTTATTTTCCTGGTTTTGAACAGTTTATATACTGCCAATACCGCACAGTAAAATAATACAAATAGAAAACAGTCAATTGCTCTTCCTGCAAAACATGTTTCAAAGTTAACCTTCATGACAGGAAAACACAATTAACAGAAATATTTGACATGAGTGCTATAGACACATATATTTGAACATGTGCACACATATGCACCTGTGCTTGGGATGCACACATGCAAATTCCTGTTTCTGGTTCCCACATCTTCTAGACTAAGTTTCTACCTCATAAATTACTTTGAACAGCTGAAAAAATGCTTCCTTTCTTCCTTGTTTATGTATTTGGCCAAAGTTTTGATGCCAGAAGGGATTTCGATCTGTGTTTGAATCCTTGATACAGTCACTGTAGCTATTAAAAAATTGACGTTAATTGTCACTGCAACTTATTTTGCATTAACTACTAGTTTTTTACTTATACCCCAAGATTTAATATAGGAGAACATCTTCTAGATGTCTAACAGCTGAAATTGCAGAGTACAAATACAGAAGCAGAGCAAAACCTAAAATCAGGGAGATAAGCCAGTCTCTCAAAACACCTCACTTCTTTTTCTAGCATTTATTTTTCTGATTATCTGAAGGGGAACCTCCACTTATTTCCATCCCAATATGTCAGAATTTTGCTAGTAAGTGTTTTCTAGTAAATGGTCATGGAGATATTGTTTGTTTCTTTGTTTGTTTTTTCCCTTGTTTTTTGTTTACCTACCACTAGTCATTACAGACTCAGCAGCATTTTCTGAAAATACTTCATAGGCACTAAATAACATTAAATTTTGGCTCAGTATTAGCCTAGTTCTAGTGCTAGAGAAATCACTTAAGTGGGAGCAAAGGCACTTTCCAATAACCAAATGATAACTCAGTTGTAAACCTCAGAGTTTACATTCACTGAACTCAGTGTCTTCTATGTTTTAGAGTTCAAAGTATTTTTAGTTTCATGCTCCAGAGTCATATAGACATTTTTGTGTGCTCACACCTTAATTACATTGGTTTCTTCTCTTTTCTTTCTAGAGGATCTGTCACTAAGATTGTTGTTCAAAGCACATCTAAGCAAGAGGGTGACTTTAGGCTTCATTATCTAATTGATCAAACAACCTGCTAATTAAATGTATCTGGGCCTAATCAAAGTAGGGACATAATGCAGCAACACAGTGAAACTGTAAGCTAGGTATGTGACTCAAACCATCAAGGCAACTGGAGCTCACTATGTTCTTAATTACATTAAAGCCAAGATTTTCAAAGGAGCCTAGCAGAGAGACTTGGCTGTGTATCTTATGTTGCCCTGGATATGTTAGACTGTGGTTTGGAAGTGCCTGCATCTCAGCAATAAACTCTGTTTCACATGACTGCTCTTGCCAAGCTTACTCAGCTTCTAAAGTCTTGACTCAGCACATATGAGGCCAGTGTAAAATCTGGGCTGAATTCTCTAAGTGAATGCTCTTCCTCATGGTTCCAGAGTCAAATCCAGACATACGGATCTAGTATATGTGTTCAATAAAAACCCCTTTGTTTCTATTGTTTAAAACTAATGAGCTGCAACAAGGTTTATGCAAACTGCCTTATGCTCTCTTTTAACTCTACATCAGTAGAATTTTCTCTTTCATTAAGGCCTAGCCCCACTCTGAAAATACAAAAAAATAGCTGACTAATCTCTATACATCTGCTAATGTTAATGACTCATCTAAAAAGAAGAGAAGATAGGGTGATAGCATTCCCCACATGAATAGAACCCTTTGCAGTGATAAAACAAAGGCAGCAACTGTATCCATTGAGAAAAGATTTAACAGTCTAGATTGATAACGTAGTTTGGAACCAGATGAAATATATTCTTAGGTCTATCTGAACTATAATAGGTTGGTCTTACTTATTCAAGACTAATCTAGTGAATCAAAGCAAATGTATGCTTTACACTCAAATGTTTCTTATGCAAGGGTGAACTATGTTATTTTTTATTACAGTTATTGCATATATTGCAGTAACTTTTGGAAGTCCAAATCATGATGGTAATGCTGAAAGACTCTTACCCCAAAATTGACCTTAAAAGTGAGGACAGAGGCAAGATGATTTGTTTAATCCCATGTAAAAATCAGAAGCACAACTATGACCCAAAGTCTCTGGCATCAGTCTTCTGCTCTAACTTGTGGGCAAAAGTCCAGCTGTTTAATTACATGGATAAAAATTCTAAGGCATGGCTCTGTCTGGTGTCAGTCCTGGTTAGTGACCAACTGTACATTGCTTCAGTGTAGATTGCCCTGGAGCCAGCATGGTTTCCCCACTATTTTATAGAGTGGTATCTTCAAAATAAAAGAAATCAGCCACTAATGATGGTCACACATAGTTGCCACATATCCCCTAATTGTTTGAGTATTTTCAAATTTCTTATTACTATGAAAGATAGCAGTAACATACAATAGAGAGAAATATCTTTTTTCAGAGACGATGTTTGCAGCCATTTGTCTAGGTAGAGATTTCCAGTTGTAATTCATATGCAATTATTTCCATAAGTCAAAGTATGATGGTTCTCACACTGTGCCTCTCAAACTGGAAACTGAAAAAGATAATATGGTTTTATAAACTTCAAATAAAGAAAAGTAGGTTCCAAAGTAAAGACCAAATAAAACTCACTTCAATCTGAATAGGAGGTAAGAATAGGAAAAAAAGAAAAATTTAAAGCCTATGTCATATTTTAAAACATATCGGGGATGTTACAAAGGAAAATAACAATAGGAGTTCCTGCAGGTTGGGACTATAAATTAAGGGGTGGAAAAAACACATTGTGACTTCAAAATTAATTACTTGGATGTTCTTTTGAAGGGGGTCATTGCCTTTCCTGTTTCTAGCCAAAGGAGGCCTAAAGCAGGGAAAGGTGGGATGCCTTGGCAGAACAGGGGGGATCAGTGGCAGAACAGAGAGAATTCATATTTCTGACTTACAGCTCAATTTATTTCCTCCACTCCAGATTCATTATCTACTAAAGCAAGGAGTGGATTTATCCAGATCAATGAGTACTTAGACTTGTCTTAATCCAGCAATCTGCATTTTACATTACTTCACAGTTTTAACAAACACAGTGTAAAATGCCTCCCCAAAATGAGAACAGTTTTCTCTCCTTTTGAGAAGCAAATGATCCTTGCATGATTTGCAGTTCCTGTATTAATTATGAAAAAATCTATTTACTTATGATTTTTCTAAGCTACTCTAAAAGTAAAATCATTTCAACGTTGATTCAGTTTCAGTGCCCAAGAGAAGTGACCCCAAGGAATCCCAGCCACTGAATCATTTGAAAATGCCCCTGTAAATTAGCAAGCATTGCACAAACACTGCTGGCAAATTCAATCATTTCTGTGTCATGCTGCATTGTTATCTCTGCTCACTTAAAGAGCTGAAGTTCATTCTCGCTTAATTCTTTGTAGGCTAGTGAGATGATAGGAATTACTTTGGTTAAGTAGTAGTCTCTATTAATATTTAACCACACAGAATAATAAGAACAGAGCAAAAAGACTTAGAAATTAAACTACCACTTGCATGGTGTTTCCTCATATTTTTTAAGATCTATCCTCTGTTCAACAGTATTTTTCCATTAAAAAAAAAATCTTTATGTTTTATGTAGAGCTATCAGAAAAAAGAAATGCAAAAGACCAAGGTTCAAGCTACAGTATCTCTAATATCTCTCAATCCCTATGGGCTTTTACCAAATTAATCAGGGTCAGAATTTGGAAAGCAGGTGCTTTTGCTTAGGCCCAGACCCATTAAAATGTTCCCATATAAGTGCTTTCAGAAACCAGAGCCATGATAAAATAAAATCAATTTCATGTTTATTATTTAGCTGATTGCTTTCTAAATTACAGGAAACTGAGAAAATTATTCAAAACTTTAATATCACATATATTCTTCCAACAACAAATGCAGCAACAACATGTGAAACTATCATGTGAACTGCTTGTAAAAAAAATAGACAATTATATTCCTCTATAAACCCGAATTACACCTGAAAGCAGCCACTTCTGAGTTCAGACTATAGAGCCAAAGGGTAAAAAGTTAGATTTTAAAATTTATTATTATATTTTATAAAATGTTTACTACATTTTAGACTTCATGAATTCATACTTATTTTGATAATGATATAAATTTATCTCACTGATTTATATGGTTACATAAGTAAATGTTTAAAATGCCTGAGGTACTACAGCAAATTAAATATAAATATAGAAAAAAGAGTATATTCTCTTTTTCCCCAAGATTAGGAGAGAGTTTGTAATTCTATTAAAAAATACTAATACACAAATTCTCCTTGCAACAGGATTAAAAATGTTAACTCTCAGTGGAGCACTGAGGATATAATTAAAGTTTGCAGATGCTGTGTTTCCAATATTTGTAAAGGTATGTGAAAGATATGCAGAATAATTCATACTATAGTATTACAAGTGTTATTCTCTGACAGTCTATTAGTATTTACCCCATTTTATTCCCTAAACTCAACTAGTATTGTTCTTGGGAATATTACAAAGGTTCTGCCTCCTCTTCTAATTTCATAAACTCACAGCAGTTGGTGACATCTATATTTGTATAGATAAGTAAATGTTCATTAATCCTTTCTTGACTGATGAATAGAAATGATTAAGCAATAGTTGGTTAGAGAACTAGAGCCTCAGTTGTCTGCCTCTCCTACAGCTAATATTTCAGCTTTAATGAAGTTAGTCGTCTTACATTAGAAATAATAGTGCCAGGCAAATTGTCAGTGATGCCAATAACTTGGCAATTTTCTAGAAAGCCACTTCAGCTGTTACATTGTCCTACTTCTTCATTCTTGTGAACTTGCTAATGAAATAATTTGAAATTAAAGCAAGCTAAAAGTATAAAAGAGATGTAAATAAAATGGACTATTTTGCTGTAACACTGGAGGAGGATGCCATTCTTGGATCCTGATCTTAAAAGTACTTAATATATCCATGTTTTCACTTATATATGAGATGTACTTACATTGTGAGGATAGATTCTTGTCACATACAAAACTGGAGTAAATTTTAGTATAGAAAGGAAATTGAAATGGAGAATTTGCTGGAGAAGTGGGCCCATGTGAACCTCATGAAGTTCAACAAGGCCAAGTGGAATCTCCTGCACCTAGGTCGGGGCAAACCCCTATGTCAATACATGCTAGGGGATGAAAGGATTGAGAGCAGCCTTGCAGAGGAGTGCTGAAGGTACTGGTGAATGAAAAGCTGAACAAGAGCCAGCAGTTCATGCTTGCAGCCCCAAAAGCCAGCCATATCCTGGGCTGTATCAAAAGCTATGTGGCCAGCAGCTCAAGAGTAGTGATTCTCCCCCTCTACTCCGCTCTCCTGAGACCCCCATGTGGAGTGCTGTGTGGTACCAAAAAATATTAGTAATTCTCCACATGTTCTGGCCTCTTTAAGATTCTCAGACTAGGAAGTATGCCTCACCTGTAAAGAACATATTTTCACTGCATGCTTCTAAACTGCATGCAAAGTTGAAAGGAAAATAATCTACATTTTTGAAGAGGCTTATTTTTTAATTAAGGACTCCAGCAGTTCATATGGAAAATGAATTAAAAAAAATCGTTAAAATTCTCTTTGATACATCTATGCACGAGAAACAATCATTATTTAGAAGTAGAACCAAGATACAAAATACCCATAAAATGAAGCATTATGTGTGGGGACAATAAAACAAAGTAGCATTTTCAAATCCATATGGTATTGGGCTGAAGCCCTGGAAATAAAATAAATTTATTGCTATGACTATTGCATATTTATAAAGCACCTTAAAAATGGGGACTTCAAAGGATTTTTCAAAGGATTCATTAATTAGATCGCAGTAATCCAGTGAATTATTATAGTATTCATTTTAAACACCATTAAATTTAGGCATGGACAGCTTAAGTGACATACCCAAGAGTGTATAATACAAAACAGTGGTAAAAGGAAAATTTGGGCCCCTTGGTTCTCTTTAAAACTGAGAGCTGAGACTTCAATATTTTTTTATGAATAATACAGTAAGGGAAAATAGATGTTCTGTGCATGAAAGAGGGTTTTGACCATCATGGATTTAGAAGTAAGTGCAGTAAAGAATCAAAATTGAGTAAGGAGCGATGAGCATACTGAGCCTGGAAAATATGGAATGTAAATAACAAGTTCTACCTCTGAAGTGCCAGTTAGTTATTAACTGAGACAAGAACATAATGTGAACTGGAGGTGGCTTAGAATCTTTACAGGAAATTACATGCAATATTGGGATTATTTTCATAGTAGACATTTTCTAGATACCCACCTGATCAGGAGAGGCAAAATTAGGTGGAGATGATAATTGAAATGCAAAACAGGTAGATGAAAAGATGACATAGGTTGCAATCAATGGGAGGTTTCAACCACTGCCCGCATAAGTGCTGGAATCCATTAAATTGAATTAAAAAATGTCACCAGTGCAGCAGCCAGTCAGATTCAGTTTATAGTAGTTGGGCACAGTGGAGAGATCATGTTTCATTAGGATTAGTCCCATTTCCTTTTAACATAGTTCTCAGAATATCATGCAGTTCCAGTTTTCACAACTTGTCAGGTTTCTTCTATGCACCACTGTCATTTATAAAGCTGTCTACAGCATATATTTTTGCTGCAGCTATGCTTGCAGCAATGTAATTGCATCTCCCACAGTGCATATATCACTTACGAAAGCAGTAAAAAATTGAAAATTCCAAATCTCTAAATCCTGATTACCACAGAACTCTTTAAGAAACAGTATAGATGCTCATCTTCTTTCCTTCTACTTGTCATCTTTCCTATTGAATTCTAGATATTCACCATTGATCACTTGCTGCTTGCTGTTCATAGGTCTCATCACCACCTTCATAGTTCCTCTTCAGAACAACACACTTTTTGAAGACATCCATTAAAGCAAGCTACTGTTAAACCAACATAGAATCAAACAGTTTCTATATTAGTTTTTCTTGTTTGATCCAAAAGGAAAAAGGTAAATCACAGTATTTTTAATATTGCCTCTTATTTTTTTCTGTCACTTAGAGGCTCTAGTTCCCCCAGGGCCAGCTTTTTGCATGTGACAGTCATGAGTAAAGTGTCACTACTCATTAACTTGCCAATTAAGTACATGTACAGGTGCTTTATGAGCTCAGAATGTAATAGGCACTGTAACCAGAGAGAATGAAGTGCATATTGTAAGATTATTTCAAAATAATTTTCTATAATCTTGGTTTTAAAATGCAGCCGATATCTCCTCTTACATATATACTCTGCCAAATAGCTGGACCTTCACACATAAAAAGTTATGGATTGCAGCACTTAACTAGAGATCTAAATTTTGGAAAGCACTGGTCACCCAAAAGCTCCACAGCTTGAAACAGAGCCTAAGAGTACGTAGACCCTTACAGTATCAGATATTCTTATTACATGAAATGGTACAACAAAACTTCTGTAAGTGCTCTGGGGCTCATACAAAACAGGTGTTTAAGGGAAAGGCATATGAACTGTTCTCCAAAGCTGAGGAATGTGTTGAAGCGGTACAATGCCCTGCAGAAGTTGACTTTGATTTTTGTGGGGTTTTCTCCTGTTTCCTCCAAGTTATATCTGAACACCTTCCACAACATATGGATTATAGTAGCAGAAATTATCAAATTCATTTGTTATTTGAGCATATTACATGACTAAACACACTGACAGAAAAGAAATCAAGAAATAAAACATAAGAGAAGACAAATCCCTTGCATTCTCTAGACAGGTGAAGGCAAATACTGCATGACTGAAGCAGCCATTTAATGGCTCATTTCTAATCATAGTCATATCATGTAAGTATCAAATTTCACCTTGCCTTAAACTTGAAAAAAAATCAGTGGATATACCTCATTTTATTTCAGCATGCCAAGCCCACACTCTGATATTGAAGGATGTTTTGCAGCATTGGAAAGAGCTTAGAATTTCTGATGGGAATAATTTACTGTGATAAGCAATAACAGCAAGAACATTTGAGATGGAGCCAGTTTGGGATCAGCTCCAGAGAGATGCTGAGAAAGAATTTAAGTTTGCATTTTAGGTCTATATGCCTCAGTGGGTAATAAAAGTAAAAACAAACCAAACTAAACCAGCCAACCAGAAAAACCAACCAAAAAAACCAACCAAATAATTACAAACAAAACCAACCAATTAGAAGGAAAAAAAAAAAAAAAAGAGAGAAGCTGTAGTCCTTTTTCTCTACTGGTGGGGAAGAATACCCATTCTTTTTAAGTAATACAATCATAAACTCTAGACTGGAAATGAAGCCAATTTAATGGATTCCAGCGCTTACCTGGGCAGCCATTGAAAGCTCACCAAATACAAAATCCCTAACAAGTTGCAGTGCTTACAGTGGAACAGGAGCCAGCTTCCTCTATAGCAACAGTGCTTTGGCATAATTGTATAAAAAAGATATCTCTGTCAGTAAAATAAACTGCAAAGATAGATAAGAGCAGATACCAGGTAAGAAGGTGCCATCTTTATGTCATCACTTGTCATCCCTCAGCATGAGGTTTTGTCCAGTGGGATCTTGGCTTCCATCTACTTGTGCCTAGTTAACTTGAACTGCTTAAAAAGCTTTATGTGTGGCTTCACATTCCTGCCATAAATCTCCTGGTAATATCAGTGCTGCATTTTGCACTCCTGCTAAGAGTGATAGTGTTCCAAAGGAGAGCAGAGTCATAAGAGAAGAGCAGATGACACATTTTATGCACAGAAATGCAGCATCTGAGACCAAGAAGGGCACTAGATTCATACTGTCTTCTCTAACTGTGGGTCATAAATCCCTTGGAGGTCATACAAAGGTTAAAAAAAGGAGCTATCAGTGAGCAACAGCTCAGTTCCTGCAGGGCTGGGAATTAAGAAACACTATTATTACTTACTCCAATTTTTACACTTCCTAGAAAACTTCAAATTACCTTTAATTGCTGGAAACAGTTTAGCTCCTCCAAAATGAGAAAGTCAATAAGCACAATTGGTTTTCACTCTCCTGTCCTGGGGGGACTTGTTAATACTGACTGGTGGAGATCACTCCAAAACAGATGAGCTGAGAGGGTCTTTAACTTTCAGAAAGTTAGCTAAATATAATCATTAAAGTAGAAGATCTACAGAGAGATGGCAACAAAATAGACCGTTGTTTCACAGCCATTTCTCTCTTGGCAACTATGTCTTTCTGGGGAAGATCCTGCCTCCTGTATCGCCAGCCATATTTCCAACCCCTGAACATGTGCTTGTACAATTCCACTCACTGCAGAGATTTCTCAGGAACCAGGTTATAACTCCCATGTTAATAGCAATCCTCCCTGTAAAGGCAGAATACTTTTAAAATAGATCTTTATGCAACCTCATAAACAGTCACAGGGCACACATCAAGGTCAGAACAAACTTAAGCAAAATGAGCTACTGTATTAGGACAGAGTGGAAATAGAGATAGGGAAGACAAAGGCAAGGACTAATTACTAACTAGAACATCAATCTGGAGGACAGAATGATAGAGGGTGTCAGGAAACCACTGTACATATCTGGAGTAGAGAAGGACAGGGTGAGTTAGTAACATAAGAAACAAAAAAAAAAATCATTATTTGATACAAACAAAATCGATGTGCTGATGGCAGAATTGTTTCCAAGAATAATTTTTTTGTGTTTTCCATTATGCCTTTAAAAGAACTGAATATGATTTGGCTATTGAAGATTGCAAGGATAGATGTACAAGACTAAGCGAATACAGAAGCATTGATTAAATACAGAAGAAGAGTACATCAAAGGAGACCAAAAACATCTCTTCAGAGCTATGGGAGGAAAAAATTGAAAAGTTAATCAATTTTCTTTTTAAGTTATATAAACAATATCAGGTTAAATCAAATCAAAAGTCATAAATGCCTACCTCTTTCTTTAGGAGTGTAAAATACACAAATAGCAGCTCAAGTCAGGGCATCAGGAGTATTTAGTCCACGATATCTCTTATCTTTATACTACCTACTGCCAGAGGGAAAAAAATAAGGTCTAGGGAAGAACCCTCCTTTCTCAGATGCACTGCTGAGCTCAACTCAGTAGTCTGCTTCCCCTACATTTACAGATCTCCAGCTGTTTATACAGGAAGTTCTGAGTACATACCGAAAAATTTAAAAATTCCTAATAATAGTGTATTGAATATAAAACACACACACAAAAAAAATAATTCTTTCATTGCAAAGACAAGCACTCAAAAATTATCCCATAATTTCTTTGTGTGCTCTTTCTCTTATAAGTTGTTCTGTGCAAAGAATGAGGCAAGGTCTCAGTGGATGATGAATATAAGGGAAGGAATGACTAAAACATGCTCATTCACTTGAGGACAATATAATAATATTTATGTAGATGTATACAGTATAACTATGCTATCCTTCCCACATTTTACTGGAAATATAAAATATTTTCTACCATAGCAATCCTTACATATGAACTACATTCCTGTTGAATGGAGGAAAAAGTAGGAGGTGAAGAAGTATGACAAGTTTCTATTTCAGTGAGGCTTGTCAAAGAAAATGAAGAAAGTAAAAAGTAGAGGTGCTAATGGATTGTGCATGCACACTTTTACTGCAATTTTCATAGGAATAACACAGTAAAAATCATAAAAAATACTATTAAAATGTTAATAAAATAATTTTTTGTCCAAACTAGTACAAAAATGAAAGAAACAAAAATTCAAGTGTCTATATCTTCATATTGCTGAATGGACAGGCAATCTGTTACAAAGGCAAAGATCTAAGATACCTTGTGAAAGTCAAAGAGAGTATCTTTCCATCATAATTAAGAGGTTGCAGATGAGACTATATTTACAGAAGGACTTTGTTTTCTGAAAATGTTCATTTTTTTCCCTATTTTACTTGTTTTTCTATGATGACTTCAGAGATCAAGAGTAGCAAATGACTGGAAAACACATTAAGTCTTCTTCTGAAACTAAAAATGGAGGCTATATTCTTCATTAGGAATATATTGATAAATTATTCATCTGGGTGATCCCTAATTTAATTTTTATAGGTTCCTTGATTATACTAATAATTTGAATATACAGGAATGAATAATGTGATATCCTCTAAGAACCTAGAATACTTTTTTTCAGAAAGTCAGTTCTAAGCTTGGTGGAATAAAGACTCTTTGTTATTTTATTCTGTAGACAGCATAGTTTACAATTTTAATTCTGAAGTTCTCATCAAATTCCACATTAGACTCTACTACAGGAAATTCTCTGTTCACACTTGGTTCAGAAAAATATGAAACTTTGGAAAGTAAGATAAGTAAAGTCTAATATTCCACCTGCATACATGAAGGAAGCTGAAGAACACATTCAGCAACATGGAACTGAACATGCATGCCAATAAGTTCACGCAAAGCATTCCTAAGTAGAAGATCAGGTTTACATTTCTCACATATCAGATTAAATCCCATGAAAATCTGATTTTATTTTTCACCTTCTAAAACATTATTCATATTGTGTTTTTAATCATGCAAAGATTGGAAATAAAAGGATAAGAAAATACAACTATTGTAAATGGCTGTAGATCTGGTTCATTCAGATTTTCTTATTTGTCCTCAGCTGTTATTTGAATCTGTTATTCGGGGACAGTGCAAAGGTCACTAGAAAACAACATTTCTGGTGGCATTCTGCCTGAATAGAACCACTAGAAGAAAAAAAATCTGAATATTACAAAAGAAAATAGCACGGAACACAAATTTCCTAAATATGGAGTTAAGAAAAATTGCAAACCTTGAACTACTGTTCAAGAGATTCATCACCTAGCACTGTCTGATCTGACTCTGACATAGCAGAGACACAGCAATGGTGTCATTGCTTTGCACAAATTTATAAACACAGGATATATTTTCTACCCTTTTGCTGAATAATTGTGTTAATAAGAATTTTGATTTAAGCAAGCAAATAGTAATTTTTTCAATCCAATTCTGTGTGCAAGCCTCATTTTTCACTTTTTGTTTTTGGACTATGGTGCTTTTTTCTTTTCCAAACTCCATTTTTAAATGATCAGCAACTCAGTATCAAATGACAATTTTTACTTATAGAGAACTTCTTTTTCATACTGGCAGTTTTAAATTCGACTTTTAGCTGCAGTAAAGGAATGGATTATGGTGGCTCTCAGATCACCAGATATGGCTGATATCTGATATCCAGATATGGCTGGATATTTGTCAGCATTAATCATTATGGTGGAACTCAGGAGCTAGTTGCAATGCTTATTATATACTTAGAAGTGACTGGGAGCAGAGAAATAGGAAGACCACTTGCTAATAAAACATAGTGGAAACTGTATGGTGGCAAAACTTTAGTATTCCTAGAATTAAATAGGGATACCTGTGCAGTTGGACAATATTGTCCAACAATATTGTCCAGTTTAGATATTAACACCTTGCTACAAAAAGTACTGCTTTATTTTTAAGACATTGTAAAGGACTGGAGAAAGGACCATCACTGCCTTTCTCTATGTAACTCCCATGACTAAGACAGCTTTTCTCTGTTTAGACATGTTGAGATAATTTTCAATTGTACTATCTCAGATCCTCAAAGAGTTATAAAGATATGCAATAAGGAATGCAAATAGACTAAGTGGTGTTTTCTGTGAGGAAAATGGCTCAGATTTCCAGATCAAAGACAGTAGAAAAGAGGTTCTACCCCCTAACTTTCTTAATGCTTAATCTCTGTCTTCTTTGTAAAATCGGAGTAATGATCAAACGACAGAAGTTGCAAAGACAAAGAAATTACCTACTCACTTTTACAGCTTCTAAACATGAAATCTTGCTAAAGAAACACATATTCAGAGAAGCTGAGGACTTCTGCACTGCTTGATTAATACATTAATACATTAGCCAGTGTGCTGCCATTTTCATTCTGATGTACTGTATTTTTCTTATTGATCAGAGGCTCACATCAGAACCTCATATCAGAGGTTCAGTGTTACTTTATGCAACTAAAGGAGTGAATGACTATGAAGTAGTCAAATACTCTTGTAATTAGCTCAGTTTAAAAAAAAAAAATCAAGAGGATTAAATAAAAATATCGCTTCCCTCATTGTTGTGTCTGAATGATACAGAGCTCTCTTTTATTCTGTGTTTTTCATAAACTATAAAGGCATTGCCATAATAGCAAACTATTGGAAATAATACTATGACAATATATATAATAGCCTATTTGGCCAATATAAACCAATGCTGTAATATATTAGAAATATATTCACAGTTTAGTTCACCTCTCTTAGCTACTATGTTTCATATTGTACAAAATCGGCCATTAATTTGCTTTATATAAAAAGGGCAGGGATTACCCCCGAAATAATTTTTATTATATTTTAAGTCAGTTCAAATATCTGTATGACTGAATTGAATAATGATTTACTGGATTAAAGTAATCTTCAGCCTAAAGAGGCACAGAATATCCAGGTCTGCCTGGTGATGTGGGCTGTCTCTTTGCCATCTGCTTCTAAGCAGGAAGAACAGAGGACTGTTCCGCCAGAGGGAATTCCTTCCCAAAAGCTGTTATTTTGCATTCACATATCCCAGAAGGATGCTTAACAGAGCAGGAGGAAGCACTCTCAGCACTTGAGTCTTAAGGTGCAGCTCCTTTTCCACTACCTGCATACATATTCTTCGGACTTTTTACCTCTAGTGATGCAGACAGCCCTACTGTTCACTGTGATGCATCTTGCTCTCCAACATGAGGCAGGCTTAAATATAAAAAAGAGTTATACCTAGCAAAACTTGAGATTAAGGTTTTACATAATGTAAACAGAGCATTGCAAAAACAAAACAAAACAACCCCCCCCAAAAAAACCAAAACAACCCACTATACAATATTGTTCTAATCTATGCTTACATGTATGTTTCATTCACTGTCTCATGCAAATTTCTTACAATGTGCTCTTGCTTAAAGGCCACAAAGATATCAATTTGGCCCCTTCCCCTCTTTTCATGAGGGTCCGCAGGAATAACTTCCATCTCCAGCTACCTGGAGGGTTTAAATGTCCTGTGGAGCTGCAGTCAGACAACCTGTATATGTAAGCTGTATTCATTTTGCTTCTTTGATAATCATATTGCCTAATCCAGACTGCTCAATCTTCAGTTCTTATTAGAGATTCAATAACTTCATAATAAATATTATATCAGAATTGGATATAAATAAAAGTCACTGTGTGTCTGATTTCTGGTATATTAACCACTTCTCACAGAGACCTCACCTTCTACAACAGATACCAATGTCACCTAAATAAAAAGTGATCTGCTTGCTTGATGCATCTGAGAGTAAATCCTTTCCCTTCCCATGTTCTCTTTTGCCAGAAGAGGTTTAAAGTAGTTTGGAGCTGATTTTTTTACATATCAATTTTATGTTGCCAAATCAATAACTCAGCCTTTTTAATTCTCTAAGATGTCAATGGAATTAAGGGGAAAAATGACTATTTGGTATTCACATCAACTCTTCTACTTCTAGTTTCATTCTACTGTAGTGAAAGCAAAATTTCCTCTAAGGAAGTGTTAAAAATAGCAGCACATGATCCTGGAACAGTACAGGAACAAGAATATTCAGAGGAAGGTGATTGAATATCGAGACTTACAAAGAGTAAATACCAGAAACTGTTCTCCTTCAGTATCAGATGACCAGTTGTCTGTCACCTGTCAGTCACCTGTCATAACAAAATTTGAGGAATTAAATGGGAAATCATAATTTATCATAATGAGAGGAGCATAATTGGAAAGAAATTAGATCATAACAGAATAAAAAACAATAGAAAACAAACATGTCAGATGAACAAAGCCCAACCCTATAGAGAGGAGGAAAAGAAAGAAGTAAACTGAAAGACTGAATCATTGGCATTCTGACGCACTAAGAGGACCAGCTTTTCAGCCAGTTTTTAATGACAGCAGAATTTCACACACTAAGTTTAAACAAAAAGAATAAAAAATGTACAAAATGTATTATATACAGTATTATCAGCTTTGGAGACAGCAATTTAAATTGTGTTCAGTAATGCAAGTGAAGGCTGCCTGTTAACTCGTATCTTTCATATTTGATTTCTCGAATCATTTCAGAGATCCAATGGTCTATTCTTGCCGTGTCACAGTCTTTGGCTTTTTTGTGAAATATTGAAGGTATTGCTGCTAAATTCTCTTGTCTGTATTTGACTCTTGAGGGTTATTTGAGTTTGCTTTCCTCTAAAGGTTGTTTCTTCTAAGACAGTGCTCTCTTGCCTGCCAGCAATGGGCACTGCTAGTTTTGCATGCACATGGTTTGGGACTATAGTCTTACCAATCTCCAGCTGTGTAGAGCTAGTAGTGCACACATAGTCACTCAAAACTCAAGCTTTGTTCTAAACATGGCTATGGGAATTGTTATTAGGTGAAAAGAACTTCCAGTTTGATTTTAATAATCTCATGTCTTATGTTCCATACTCTAGGACATGCCTTATTCTCAAATGGAGATTTTCATATGTTTAAGAACATAATTAATTCTGAAGCTTAATTTGAAAGG
The DNA here is from genome assembly GCA_013396755.1 of Sclerurus mexicanus. Taxonomy (NCBI): domain Eukaryota; kingdom Metazoa; phylum Chordata; class Aves; order Passeriformes; family Furnariidae; genus Sclerurus; species Sclerurus mexicanus. The sequence continues at coordinate 45,761 of VWZF01006196.1, read as the reverse complement.
TTCGGACTTTTCCATAAACCATGGAACACAACTCATTTCATAACTGTTACAAAACAAGCAACAAAACCAAACCCAGCATTGATTACTATGCCTTTACTACAAATACCCTCAAAGGGACACAGTGATTGAAAATTCAGAAACATTCATTTTAAAATAGATGAAAAGAAAGTACCTATCAAACAGAACAGCAAAATACAGCCACTTGTAAGCTGACCAGCCAAAGAAATGGACAGAAAGAGCTCTATTTGCTGGTACGTGAAACATTTGTGGTTCCCACCAGAAGTAGAATTTGGTCAGATTCAGTAGTTGTATCAGATCAATATAATTATGATTCCAATGAAGATGAAAGCCTCTTACTGAAAATATAAATTACCTTTTACCATCAAGATTTCAAGTTATATTAAAACAGCACTCATATTCCCCTACCTTCAGTCAAAATGTCATTTCCAGAATAGTGCACATGAAGCACAATTTCAGCAGTGAATCAGAGATTGAATCCATTAAGCTTCCTATTTCTCAGAAAGCTTAAGAGTGGAGAAGTTCAAATTTCATTTAGTATGTTGCAGATGAAGATTTCACAATGTCATCTCCCAATTTCAGTTTATTTCCATATTTGTCTTGAGGAGTTGTAACTTCTTTTCCTGCTGTAAAGCCTGGAATCCAAACCATTCTGTATGGTACTGAGGTTAGATTCATAGAGCCAAAGAATATCTCAAGTTGGAAGGGACCCATAAGGATGATCAAGTCCAACTCCCTGCTACTCACAGGACTACCTAAAGCTAAATCATATGGCTAAGGGTGTTGTCCATATGCTCCTTGAACTCTGCCAGGCTTAGTGCCATTGCCACTTCTCTGGGGAGCCTCTTCCAAGTGACCAACCACCTACCTAGTGGGGAATGTCCAATCTGAATGTCCCCTCGTTCAGCTTCATTCCATTTTCTTGTGTCCTTTTGCTGGACACCAGAGAGAGGAGATCAGCACCTTTCCCTGTTCAGAAAGGCAGAGACTGAGACGGGTCAACCCTCATACTACTCTTCTCCATGGCGAACAAACAAAGTGACCTTAGATGCTCCTTATAAGTCTTGCTTTCAAGACCGTTCACCATGTTGGTCACCCTCCTCTGGACACAGTCTAATACACTGACATACTTCTGTTGAGGTCCCCCAAACTGTACACAGTGCTCAAGGTGGGACTCCACCAGTGCATTGTAGAGTGGAACAATCATTTCCCTCAACCAACCAGCAATTCTGTGCCAGATGCAGGCCAGGACATGGTTGGCCCTTTTGGCTGCCAGGGCACACTGTTGACTCATATTCAATTTGCCATCAATGCAGTTCCCTAGATCTCATTCTGTGGAGCTGCTTTCCAGATTCCCTCTGATTTGTACATATAACCATATTAACCTGTCCCAAGTGGAGAATCCTGCACTTGTTTCTGTTAATTTTCATATAACTGGGGATTGTCCAGCTCTCTAGTCTATTCAGATCTCAATGTAAAGCCTCTCTACACTCAAGGGAGTCCACAGCAGCTCTGAATTTAGTATTGTCTGCAAAAGTACTTAATGTACATTTCATTCCTGCATATAGATAAGTTATAAAAACATTAAAGAGAACTGTCCCTAAAATTGAGGCTTGGGGAACTCCATTCATAATTGGCCACCAGCTTGATGTAACCTGATTTAGTATAATACTTTGAGTGTAACCCAGCAGGCAATTGTTCACTCAGCATATTATGGACTTGTCCAGCTGTGTGCTGGATGTTTTGTCCAGAAGGATACTGTGAGAGACAGTATCAAAAGCTTTGCTAAAATCCAAACCCACCACATCTACTGGCTACCCTTGGTCAACCAGACAGGTGACCTTGTCAAAGAAAGAAATTAAATTAACTGGAAGGGACTTTCCCCTCATAAACCCATGCTGGCTATGACCAGTGAATGCCTGGTCTTTGAAGGGTTTTTCAATAAATCTCAAAATAACCTTTTCCATAATTTTCCAGGCACTGAAGTGAGACTGACAGTCCTGTAATCACCAGTCTTCCTTCATGCTATTTTTGAAAATTGGGGCATTCACCAGCTTCCATTCAACTAGATCCCTTCCAGACTACCAAGACCATTTAAAAATAATGGATAGAGGTCCCATGGGAACATCAGCCAGGTCTTTTGCTATGCTGAGATGAAACTCATTTGGCTCCATAAATTTATGTCCATCCATCTGGAGCAGCAAGTTCGGGGTCAGCTGGGAGTTTATCATCCCTCCAGTCACAGTCTTCCAACACTGGGCTTTGGGGGTCCTAGAGCCCATTATTAGTGTTAAATAATAAGGCAAAGAAGGCACTAAATATCTCTGCTTTGTCTATGTCCTTATTTGTGAGGGGACTGACCTTATCAGGTAATGGACCAATGTTATCTCATATTCTCCCTATGCTGCTAAAATAGTTTTGTTGTCCTTCACAGTGCTGGCCAGCTAGAACTCTAATCGAGTTTTGTCTGCACCAATTTTCACCCTACAGTGGTGAACAGCATATTTGTAGTCCTTCTCTGTCACTTGTTCTTGCTTCCAATCTCCATACACTTTCATTTTCCACCCAATTTCTAGAAGATCCCTGGTCAGTCAAGCTAGTCTTCTGCCCTGCTGGGTTTATTTCTGACACTTTGAAATTGCCTGCTTCTATGCTCTTAAAAGACAGCTCTTAAAAAGTGACCAGTATTCATGGACCCCAATGCCTTCAAAACCAGAATTCCAGGGTGTCTTACCAGCTAGTTCCTTCAGCAGCCAAAAGTCTGCTCTCCCCATATTCAGGGCTGAAGTTTTGCTGGCAGATTTTCTCCTGACACCAATGATTTGAAATTCTACTATATGGCCACTGTGACTAAGACAACCACCAATCCTCACTTCACCCCTGAGTTCATCTCTACTTACAAACAACAAATGTAGGAGGGAAGCTTTCCTACTTGGCTTCCCTAGTACCTGCATGAAGAAGTTCTCTTCAATGTGCTTCAGAAATTTCCTGGACCTGTTTGTGTCCACTGTATGATATTTCCAGTTGATGTCTGGACAGTTAAAATAACCCATAAGGACAAGGGGATCTAGAGATCAACTTGACTAATTCTTTGCAGAACAGTTCATTTACCATGTAGTCCTGATGGGATAGTTGATAGTAGACACCCAAACCAGTATTTACTTTATTTTCTTTCTCCTTCATCCTTACTCAGAGGCTCTCAACCATGTCGCTGCCAACAGTGTCATACAATCCAACCCCTTCCTTACGTACCGTGTCACACCTCCACTTCATCTGCTTTGCCTTCCCCCCCTGAAGAGCCTACAACTGTCTGCCATGGTACACCAGTCACAGGACTCATCCCACCAGGTTTTGTTCATGCCAAAAATGTAGCTCTGGGACTGAGGCAAGGTTTCTATCTCCACTTGTTTTTTCCTTGTATTGGATTTGTGTGGGCATGTTTTGTAGTGGGGGGGGAGGGGCAGGGCTACAAAGGTGGCTTCTGTGAGAAGCTATGAGAAGTTTCCTCCATGTCTGGCAGAGCTGATGCCAGCCAGCTCCAGGACAGACTCACTGCTGGCCAAGGCTGGGTTAATCAGAAATGGTGGTAATGACTCTGTGATAACTTATTTAAGAAGGAAAAACAGTTATTGCACAGATGTAATTGAGGCCAGAGAGGAGCCCATGGAGGACCGTGGCAATGTGGAGGTCTACCTGCAGATCATGGAGGAGACCCACACTGGAGTAGGTAGATGTCTTAAAGAGGGCTGTGACACCATGGGAAACACATGCTGAAACAGGCTCCAGGTAGGAACTTGTGGACCCATGTGGAAGAGCCATGCTGGAGCAGGTTTCCTGGCAGGAGTTGTGACCCTGCCCTTGGTACTTGCTGCCCGCATTGGAGCAGGCTGTGCCTGATGGACTGCACCTCATGGAAGTGTGTCCCACGTCAAAGCAGTTTGTGAAGAACTGTTGTCCATGGGATGGACTCATCCACTGGAGAAGTTCATGGAGCACTGTCTCCTGTGGGAGGGACACCACACTGGAGCAGGGGAAAGACTCCTCTCCATGAGCAGTGGGAGGAACTATGTATGACCATAACCCCCATTTCCCATTTCCCTGTGCCACTGGCAGGGATGTAGCAAAGCTCAGGAAGGAGGGAGGAGTGAGGGTACGGTGTTTTTAAGATTATTTTACTTCTCATTATCCTGCTCTGATTTTTTTACTAATAAATTCAGTTAATATTCCCACTTCAAGTCTGTTTTGCCCATGATGGTATTTGGTCCATGATCTCTCCCAGACCTTATCTCAGCCCAACCCTTCCTTATATTTTTCTCTCCCTGCTCCAGTTGTGGAGGGGAATGATAGTGCAGGTGGATGCCTGGCATCCAGCCAGGGTCAAGCCCCTGCATTCCTCAGGCTGTGCACATTAGTGTAAAGGTATTTCAAATGTGCTCCAGTGTACTCAGCACATTGTTGAGCAGACCAAAGGACATCACTGACACACTGTCCCACAAATATTGGCATGCCACCCCTAGGCTTTTCTCTAGTAAGCCTGGTTTCATCCCTTTTCCCCTTCAAATCTAGTTTAAAGCTTATTCAGTGAGACATGTTAACTCCCACACAGATCCTTTTCCCCCTTTGAGAAAGGATTATCGCTAAAGCATCAACAAAGGAACATCACAGAAGTTCCATGACAGTCTACTCGCATCATAGGTAGAAAAATGCACCCAAGAAGACACTTGAAACACAGCTAGGGACTGATGCCAGATCCTCTGGATCTCAGACCAGTTCTACCCATAAGCAAGCTATTGTCTTTTGTTTACAGTAACCTACCTAAAACCAATTGGTGCAATTTTTTGTGAGGACTAATGGACCCTCATTAACAAAAAGCCACATAAACTCATTTCTTCTAGATAATAGAAAACCAAATTAAGTCTGGAGAAGCTAGGTTGAATTGATTAGAAGTAATTTCAGTGGAAGATTCTTTTCATCATAAGATGAAAACTATCACCATTTGTATAAATGAAGAAGGCAAGACCTATGCTTACTCTCACTTTCCTGTATCAAACCTTTCTTCTGTCACAAACACATTTATAACTTGTCCCAACTAATAAAGTAGTTTCTGTTTTTTCCAGAGGGAAGGGTTTCAGACTGTCTGCAGCAGCTACAGGTTATACAAAGACATAACTCTTGGTGTGCTATATGAGAGCAGATTGGTCAGTCTTCTGGCAGGTGCCAAATCTGATGAGGCATGGTGAAGTATGGAAGCAATTTGTGAATTGTGGCAGTGGATTCTCTGAATGGTTTTAATTAATGAATGCCAGGGACCTAGAAGGAGCTCACCAGCAACAAAAAGGAAGGTATTTCCCAGACACATTTGAAAGCCTAACATAGTACTCAACCAGCCAAAACATCTACACTCCCGAGCAAAGAAAAAAGTTTTCCTCATTAAATTATGTTTTGTTATTTTTCAGTATTTCAAGTGATGTAGGAAGAGATCCTTATGAAAACTTCTGCAACAATAATTTCACTTTATTCTCTACCAGTGTGATTTTCCATTGTTATTTTGCTTACACTCTGCATACATTACAAAAGGAAAGCAGCAAGTCAGCCTGTTAGATATTTCAAAATGTATCATGGTAAATGATTGGTTTAGGATGAGTTGACAAAATCTGTTTGTTCAGCAAACTTAATTTTAGCTGAGGACCAAGAAAAGTGTGTATAGCATGAATATATCATAAGTTCACTGGGCTCAAAGTACACCATATAGTTGGGCTTTTGAGACAGCAGAGAAACAATGTTCTGATGCTTCATGGTTCAAGCCTACTTTTAACATGAAGGAAGGAGCACTAGAGTTACTCTGAGAGATGACAGATCTTTAGTTTGCACATTCTCTGAGACTTCTGAAACGCTAGGAACAAAACATTCATATTGAAGGCTTCAGGAGAGAAAGAGTCTCCAAAAACACAATATCTAAACCTTGAAGGTGAGATTGAAAGAACCCAATAAGACAAGATTAGGTAAATTTAAAAATAAAACTATTAGCTCTCCCTGTGAAACAGCATTTTACTATGCTACATTGTTATATGGCTGATAAGCTGCCATTTTCATGAGTTTTAATTCCTATAAGGAATTTCTTGGAAAGTTAATTCAAACTTAAGATTTGTATTTTCTAACAGATTCACAGGAAGACAAGAAAAACCCTGCAAGATACAGTGTCCAAATTCTCCCTCACACCAGGATGGAAATTGAAACTCGACACAGTTTAAGAAGCTCTGGAAAGATATTCAGGACACTCTGTGTAAATGCTCAGACAGCAGCAAAAGTTTATATTCGCTTTCTCTACCAGTTTTCTGCCATGCATTCCAGCATATCCAGGGACCCTTAAAAGCTGACTGCACAACAATATCCTAGCATGAATTACCTTTTCAGTAGGTTTACCGTCTTGGGAGGTGATGTTTCTCCTCGTTTCCCAAACTACCCCTGGACCTTCTCATCCTACTAGCCCACTGAAGACTGTTCCACAGAGATGCCTGGACCCCCCCACAGCATCCACCCTGCAGAAGAAACACATATTGAAAAACCGTGATGCAGCAATTAAATCTTCTTGAGATATATATTGAAGACATTGGGAGAGAATAACTCAGACTAAAACATGATCTAGAGCTGTCATTACACTATCTGAGAAGGGAAGTGAATTGTAGGATTACAGTGCCCCCTCAGTGTACTGGTATGTATGATAGAGCTGCTGGAGGCACAGTTAATTTCAAGATGACTTTAAGGCACAAACATAAACAGAGATTTCAAAGGCAGCAATTAGTCAATAATGTGATCACCTAATCTTGCAGATAACTACCTTGCCATTAAAAATGCCTGTATTTTTGCATTCTTAGCAGCAATGTCTGTAATGCATAGTTTCATCATACACCATACAGGACATGGTGGTAGAAATTAAGTGTTTTCCTGTCTTTAGTCACAGCGAAACACATCTCTGTACATCTATTGGGGGCTAAGTATACCTTTCAGCGTTGGAAATTTCCTTCATCTAGAGTCTCACATGCATATTGTGATAAAAATTTAAATTGCACAAAAGTTTAATCATTAATTACTCTGCTAAATAATTGTGAAGTTATAGCCTAGATATATTCTGTTCAGTCAATAAATAAATAAAGATTAGAAATACTAATCATACATAAGATTTCATAGCTTGAAAACACTGATAGGAATAAGATATAAAACTGGTCTTTTGTTTCAAATATTTTAAGAACACTGCTCATTTACTAAAGAAAAATAAATTCTACCATCTCTTGTTTATGACAAAAGACAATTGAGTAAACCGTGACTTCAGATAACCCATAAGTCACTGATTCTGTTTTCCAAAGACCTGCCTGCTTTCAATTCCTTTGGCCTCAGCTGCCTAGCAACCTCCACAGAGCTTTCTTAGTCTATACTAATTCTGGAGAGTTTTCATTTATATATTTATTTATGGGAATGTCTATAAGGAGGATACAAAGAGCTGTTTGTTCCTTCCCTCTAACACTGGATTCCAAACATATCACCTCAGTGTCTCAGCAAAGGACACAGTCCTTAGTTTTGAAAAGAGAGGTACTACCTTGATACTGCTGGGGAGCTAAGCAAATCCCAGTTTCCAGCAGACAAAAGCTTAGTCTCTGTAGGAAGCTACTGATGTAATAGGCACTTATATTTTTTGCCCTTCCTGTTGATTTGATTCATCGATAAGCTTTTTCACGCTGAAATACTAGGTGCTTATGTAAGATTACTGTTCTCATACAGCCTCAAGCTTTTACTTAACATGAAGACAGACCTTGTGCTACTGTATTGGGTCACCAACAGTTCCTGTATCAACCAAGCACTTGAGGGAATTGGAGATTAAAACTGATCTGCTGTGTCCATGACTCAAAGCAAACAATTTAGAAGTTATGGATGGGACTCCTTAATATAATAAGTAGTTTGAAACTGGATATGGTCTGTTTTGAGGTTTTTTTTGGTGAGTGTTTGCTTGGGGTTTTGTGTGTGTCTTTTTGTTTGTTTGGGATTTTGGTTTCTGTTTTTGTTTTCCTTCATTATTAATGTGAAATTGAGGACACCACAGAAGAGATCCCTATGCTACATTAAAAAATACTTTCTTGCCAATTCTATTCAACCAGCACTTTGCAAATACTTTATGCTCTGATCAACACAGCCATCTCCTCCAATCAGAAAAAAGGAAAAAAAAAGAGATAAAGGATTGGTCAAATACGAACCCTGAAGAGCCCGAGAGGCTCTTTCAAATGATGTGGCAAAGGTATGTCAAGTATTCATAGCTTGCTGATGATGTGGTCATGTAGGTTTTGTGTCTCACTACTTCCAACCCTGAACTCAGATGGAAAAGTTTGAATTTACTTCTGGATCAAACTGAACCCTGAAACACAACAAATTAATATGTCTTAAGACATCTCAATATGCCTTAATCACTTCATTACATATTTTCCTGATTAAGTTGACCTGAATCTGTGTTTTATCATTAAGACACACCTGTGACACAACATGAACAGGTAATCAGATCTACTCTCAATTTCTTGCTAACAGGGCTATATACATAAAGATTAAGTTGTTTTAAACATGACAACACTTGTAGGATTATGGAAGCACTTATAAATCTTGATGTTTACATATACTCAGGTATCAATACCAATTTACTCCAAATTTAATAGTATGAAATAAATTTATTAAAAAAATCTTCTCAATACTGTAATAGGTAACAAAAACACATTGGATGGTATATCCATTGAAATAAAACAGAAATAAAAATATGAATGCTGGAGATTATTGAAAAATAAGCTGCTGCTTAAAAGAGCATCATTTTTTAGAGCTACTTATGAACAGCGAAAACATCTATGGAAACTAAGATGTGCAAAATGACATCTGGGATTTCTTTTTCTATTCATGGGTTTACCATAAACAATTTTTTAACTTCCTTTCTCTCTGTGACTCTACACAATAATATAAGTTTGTAGTTCCCAACAGATGTCTCAATTTGTATTTCTCAGAGTTATTGTAATACAAATAAATTTCAAAGATAATTCTTATTTAAGTAGTTGCTTATTGATAATGAGTTTCCATATGTATGTTCATTTTTCACAGAGTATGTTTATTATAGCGAAACTTGAGCTTGAAATGTTTCTTCCCCTTGCAAATTATGATCACAGTTTTCTATGCTTTTAAATGTTAAGTAAAACTTTCTGAAAATAAACCTAATGAAGAGTACTGGAAACACAGACTTACATGTCTGTTTTAATGTTTTTAGAGCATGTCTATTCAAGGACATGTAAATAGACAACAGAGAGAAAGCTGTTCTTTCATGCATTTTTGTAAAAAATTGTTATAATAAGGTTTTCTACAGAATTAATAGAATTGAACTGTGCCAAAGCACAGGAGCAAAGGAGATTCGATCACAGAAAATGAAGTCTCTCAAGATATATGGAAAAATAGGTTGCAAGCAGTCCCATCTTAAATTTCAAAGACTATAATTAGGTACTAAGTACATGACATTTACACTAGAAAACCGCATCTGCCATGCACTTCTGCTCACAAAAGAAAAACTATATGAAAAAGACTAATTTTTTACCTTCCTTCCTCTGTTTGTCAAAAGAGAAAGATGCAAAATGCCTTAGTTTTCTGGATATGGACAACAGCAAAATGAAATGTTAAAGAAGGATTGGACAAAGGCCATGACATAGGAAATAAAATTTTAGTAGGAAAAAGAGGAAAAGAAAATTATAGTCAATATAAAAGCATAATCTTTGCTTGAAAAATAAACTCACCAAAGAGAATTGCAAGAAATCTTTTGAAAACAATCAATATTCCAATGCTTAGCTCCTCATTTCAAGTGCACTGGTTTTACTTCAGACTTATACCAGTAAATGATCAAAATTTGGTCTAAAATCTTTAAATATTTTCTAACAATTTATTATGGCAATAAGTAAGAAAAGGTATTGAAGTTATAATAAGGCTTTAGTAATTGTTCTCAAAGCAAATATATTTTTATAGATTGAAAAGTGATGAAAAATGCTGCAATAAAATGAAGATTTATTAAAGAAAAACTAAACACAGTAGCATGTGCTACCATGATGACATAGTGAAGAAAATAAATAAGCAGAAGAGAACAAACATCTACACAGTTCCTGCTAATTTTTAATAAATATCACCATCAGTGTAGTATTCAACTACCAAAAGAAAGGAGATTATCATGCTCAGATATTATGTCTGGCCTCAGCTGCCATTCTGGAAGAGCACAGGTTTCTTGTAGATTCAATGTCTTAGCTGCCTGCTTCTGAAGTCTTGGATATCTCAGGATGTGTGAAATAGCATTAGACTCTGTTATGAATCTGAATCACTTGCAAGTAGTGTGTGAGCTCTGGGTATTTATACGTCAGATAAGAAGCAAGAGTAAAGTTAATAAAACAGGAAAATCATAGTGTGCTATGCCCACATAAGAGTTTTGACAGAGAGTACACAGAGTAAATATTACTCCAGACAGGTCCTTAAAAAGAGGTGTCTGTATACAAATTAATTATTACCAGTAAATATGAAGAAGTTAAGTTAAATCTCACCTTTGAATAACTGCTGAATCACTGTGCAGTAAAACTAGCTCTCATTATTTTCTTGATGATATGAAAAGGTGTTCTTAGCAATTTTCAGTTTTTGACATATTCTGCTATTTCAGAGCTCTCTTTTATTTTACATGCTTATCAGAATAGAACTTTTTTTTACAGTTCAGAAATGGTCAAACGTGTAAACCCTGATTAATTCTTGTGAAGGTCATAACTAGATTTTTTCCTGATCTTTTAACTTCATTAAATTCTGACTAAGGATTATTCTTCTGAATAAGTCCTATAATTTCTGTATATACCACACTTCTCATTTTTATTCCCTCAAGAATGCCAAATAGAAACAAAATAAAGAATACTTGCATGTCTGGTATGATAATATTTTTATACTCCTGCCTTTGAGTTAAACAGATGGGGATTAGGTAATTCTGTATGGCTATGTCTCCAAAACAAGCTAAGATAAGGTATAAATTCTAAATTCTGAAATAATTTTCTCAGCTTTTCTGTGTGAGCTGCTGCAGCAAACATATTCACTCATATAGTATTGATTTGGAATGTTTTTGTACATCTAATCAATAAACCATTTAATACATGTTAAACCAATCTTCTATACTATTTGTCCTGTCCAGCTTAACTCCTACAAAGCTCTGAGTGATTAATTTCAGAGCAGCAGTACAGGGTGAAAAGCAGACTGGTGTCTTTTTAATGTGTCTGTGTGTGTTTATAAACACAAAATGTCATTAAAAATATTTTCCCCCAACACTATTCTCCCCCATTTTAAGATCAGTTCCATTGACTAGTAATAATAGTCTCCAGATACTCGTCTGACAAATGGCTGTTATTTCTTACTATGAAAGATTTGACCTGGTTTGTTCATCTATAAATACACATTTTTGTGCTGTAGACACAAATATGCATTTGTGATAGCTTTCATCCCTGCTGTGTTTGTACAACACAGTGTGATATTCATAAACAGAAAGAAAAGAGACTGAAGTGAAGAATGTTTGATAGTGTCGCCTAGCATTTTAAATACAGCAAAATAAATAAATTAGTGCCCACTTCATCAACTGCTAAATTCACTGTGGCTGAAATGAAACAGAGAGTGGGCCAGAGAGAAAAAAAATTAATCACGTGAAAAAACAACTCATGTTGTCAACAAAGCAATAGAATGAGTGCTACTGAATTCTACTGAACCCTTAATTTTAAACTTAAATTCACCCTCCCTACCAGGATAACTGATGTAGCTCCAGTTTAGCAATAATTATGAGGAATTTTGCCATACCATAATGTAAGATTGTCATAGGAGTCTGCAAGGATCATTATCTCTACAAAAACGGAAGATGACAGTCTTTAAAGTTTGAGAGTCTCAGAAAAATTCAGAAAGCAATTTTGAGTTCCACAGCCCTATTTTCATCAAAGAAAGACACAAGTAGATTTTTTTTTAAAGCAGCTAAAACCATTGGTTTTTGTTTTCAAAACTAAACCTCTTTTTATTATAATTATTAACACTAATCATTAATTAGTATTATTATAAAAAAGTACAAATATTATTCTTATTTCCTATGAAATACAATTCCTCTGATGGTGTATATGTTGCTGTTCTCATAATCTTAGGAATCTTTTTAATTTAATTCCCACTTCCTAGAGTTTTCAATCATTAATTAGAAGGGAATTTATGAAAATCAGCTTCAAAAATAAAGCACAGAAGACAAGGGGCTGGCACTAGGTGACCTTTAAGATCCCTTCTGATCCAAACCATTCTATAATTCTGTCATATGAAGGAGTTACAAAATGCTTCTACTCACTAATTTAAGTGGACACAATGCATTTCCCAAGTCAGAGAGTTTCTAAACACAGAAAGTTTCAAATATATTAATAATGCAAGAGACCTACTGCATTTTAATCTATTTCCTGCCCTTTGTAGTCTCAAGGTATTGCAAAAGAAGGTGGCATCACTTGCTGTTGTTATACATGGCAAAAAAAAAAAAATCTGAGGTATCAAAAACAAAGATTTTGAAAGATGCCTGTTTTGTAGCTGAAGAATTTCTTTCAGCAGGATTTGAAGAATATGATTTGTCTTATACTAATTAAGAACATGATTTATTTTATAGTATATATGCATAGTCACATATCATTGAGGTTAATATAAGGTGGAGAATGACAAGCAGGGACTGAAGCATAGCTAACATATTGAGTAGAAATTGCTGAGGCTTGCATTACTGGAAAGTAGTATGCAGTATTACCTGCAAAAGAACAGGAAAAAAATCCCAAAATTTTTATTGAAAACTGGAGGAAAAAAAAAATCAAAAAACCCACACCAAACAAACAAACAAACAAAAAAAAAAAAACCCCACAAAACAATCAGTGTAGAGCTATTAGAAATTAAAAATCAAAATATTTTCATTGAGTGCTATTACAATAGTGTAGTCTACTAGGATACTGCAAAGCAGTTAAAAACATTGCTTTCCTATCTGCAAATTGTTCTAAAATAATTATGTACTTCCCTGTTAATAATGATATTTTCAATAAAGTTCCAGAAACAACTATAGCTAAAAACAATGAAAACCTGTAAATTGATAGATTGACTATGTGTGATTGACAATATAGGTCATATAGTACAATGTTGATGGTTCAGACTGGATGATCAAACTTTAACAGAAGGAAACAGGCAAGAAAAGCCTCTGAACATCTTTGGGAAAAGAAACTGGGGCTTTAGATATGAAAAGGACATAAAAATCCTTTTCTCTCCTTTAAAAAGAAGATGATTTGGGTATTACATCGACTTTAAAACTATCTATTTTCCCTCCAAAGAGTGAAAAAGGAAAAGTTACCACATCTCTACCAGGGAACTTGCTTCCTTCCTGTTATGTGAAAAATGTTATCAGTTCTAGCTGAATGCTCTAATTTTCGAAAACTGCCAAAACCATATTCATGTGAAAGAAGTACGCACACAAGCAAAATGAAACAAACTGATAGAAAATAGCATAAACATAACCACAGTCAGTGCTGATATTTTCAAAGTTACTATCTTCACTATCTGCCCAGCTTATGAATCTTCGTTAAGATACATGGACTCAACTTGCAAATTTTTCTCTCCAAAAAATGCAGTGCCCATTTTCAGATTGCAAATTTGGCATCAAGTGAAGTTATCGCCTAGTACGCCTTATAAAGCTTCATAGCAGATGCAGAGTTTGCAAGAAGGTAATCTGGATCACCACTTTAGAAATATTTGCAAGCAGAATTTTACCATCTCAAATACTAATTTATATGGTCTGTGAATCACCACTCTACCTGATATTATTTATACATTAATGCCCCCTTTTTTAATTGCAAATAAAGAACTGTGATATTTGAAGAAACGTCCTTTCCCACGTACCCCCTTTTTTTTCTTTTATTCTACACTTACATAGTCTACATTATTTTAGTGCCATACATGAAAATTCAGTTCAATATAATTAAGAGTCTGAAGTACCCACACAAACTAGGGAAAAACATTGTTTATTAATGGACAAGGAGTGCAAACTTTCTCCTTTTGCATATAATCTAGCAGCTAGAGTACATGTAAAGAAAGGGCTACTCAGTTCAATTCCTGCTTCAGCTTGGTAGGCAGAACTTCAGCTCTTCCAGAAAAGAAATCTATTTCATAGAATCGTTAAGGTTAGAAAAGACCTCTATGATCACCAAGTCTAACCATAAAGTACAATCACCAAAAGGATCACCATTAAACCATGTCCTCAAGTGCCACATCATCTACAAGTGTTTTTTGAACAGTTCCAGGGATGGTGACTCCACTTCCCTGGGCAGCCTGCTCCAATGCTTGACAATTCCTTCCATGAGGAAATTTTTCCTACTATAACGTCTAAACCTCCCCTGTCACAACTTGAGGCCATTTTCTCTCATCCTGTCACTTGTTACCAGCAAGAAGAGCCTGACCACCACCTCGCTACAGTCTTCTTTCAGATAGCTGTGGAGAGCAATAAGATTGGACTTACTGCTGAAGCAGAGCCACACTTGCTAGCTATGTAAAATGTCTGGAGCTAAAAAGAAAAGAAGACACACACAATGTGGCAATCTGGATATGAAAAGGTTCTGGTTCCTTTATTTGGGACTAATAGTACTGTAACCAGATCACATAAAAGATACCAGCCCTTCAAGATTGGTAACCTGAAGCTGGTCCAGAAATCAATTGTAGTCTTTACAACCTATGTTAAGCATTGTTCTCAAGAGTATTTCAAAGATCTGAAAGTATCTATGGATATTAGATGCAATATATCAATTACTATCCTGGAGTACACTCCCAAAACCAACAATTATTTTCTCCTTGACAGAATACTCAGAACATGAATACCTTTTCAACAGAGTTCAAGAAGAGATTTAAGCTCAGATAAACCTACAGTAGACAAAACTCCTGCTTTTCATTCTTGGTTGCCTAGTCATACTTCAAGAAGGATGAAGAGAAGACCTCACTGAGCACTACCATATGTTCAGTGTTTTAACTTCCTGAAAAGACTGTTAAAAATATTATCTAAAGGATTATAGGCTATAAGCTTCACCACTTTTTGAATTTCTGTCTGAACATTCCTATGAAAAGCTATTTTTATCCAAGATTAGAGAAAGTAAAAAAGAAAGAAAATATAATCACACCTTGTGTGACTGCAATTGTCCAGGGCTAGACTGTACAGGAACTCATGAGGCAATCTCTCCACAGAACAGGTAACTGTGCTGTAGAACTGCTTAACTTGTCCAGCAGCAATGCACACAGGACCAGGGGATGAGTTCAGAACATGAGGTATAAAATCAAACCTGGACCATATTTTACTCTTTTATTCAGTAACATAAGGAAATCTAAAATAACTGTACTGAAGTACTGAGTGCAAAAAAATAAGAATAAAGGAACATAGCTAGGAACAAATACTTATGGAACTTTTCAAACCTTTCAAAGCACTCTTTCAGATGACAGTCTACATGCAGCAAAATTTCAGCAGGTATCAAAGTATTAAAGAAGGAACCTAATTTTGCTATAAAAATATCTCTATAAATTTGAAACCTGAAACCAAAATTCCCATGATTTTCTCCCTTTCTTCAAATGCTGTTCAGAAATAAAATCTAATCCTTGGCTGAGATCCAGTATAATGAGTCTAAGTTTCAACTTGATAAGCAGATATTGTACCCAACCAACTAAAACCCCTAAGAAAACCCACAAACACAGCAAATGGTGCTGCTATTAGACTTCAGAAATCAGAGTTAAGAGACCATCATATTTGTGACATATCTTTGCCTAAGACTGGTTTTAGTCGTTGAGAGAAATATTAATCTCATGAAGAATTTCAGACCTCCTTTTTGCAGATCATTCTCTGCATTTTCCCTGATTTTCCCCAATCTTTGGCCCAGATCACGTGGCTGGTGAGTACAGCAACAGAGCTCCTGACACAATCACACAGGAAGAGTGACTCCAGCATATTCAGATCTCTCTCTATTCTCTTGTCAGGTGTTATATGCATTTTCTTAAATTCAGATCACGCAATACAGTCATGAGGTGAAAACTCATATTTTCCTGACTTGCCAGTTAACAGAGTAGCTGGAATAAGTGAATCACATGTCCCTAAAGTAGGTCACAATCTCAATCTTAAATTACGTTCAGGATGTTGTGTTTTTTTTCGCACTACAACAAGTTTAACACAATTTATGAACACTTGGAAATGCTAGGTGTTGCATTTCTACTCATATTTATTCATTAGAAGAATCAACATTAAGAAAAGTAAAGAAAATTGACATATAGATAGTTATAAAAGCCAGCTCTAGAATGAGATGGAAACTTACAATCTCCTTAATTTCTAAACTCAAAGAATAATCAGTGTGGAGAAAGAATACCTAATTTACAAAAATTCATTCAACTCCTTGTTTATCAGCTAAGGTAGTCAAGAGAAATGTCATTATATAAAACTGATGTTTGCTTCAGTAGCAAAGGGAATGCAAACAGAACACTTTATAAACACCTCCAAGGAATTGATAAGGGATGACTGCAGTTACCATCATCAGAGGCATAGACAAGAAGCTTCTCGCCCGTTGCTAATGCCATAATCTACCCAATCACTCCATCTATAAGGACACCCACGGGAAAATATTTGGGATCATACTCCGTATACTTCCAAAATATACAGCATTGAACATTTCTTCCTCCTCAATATATATTTTAAAATAGTTTCTAAGGAACTATGAAATGAATTTATATATTCATAATTCAGTGGATTCCTGACTGCTGACTTCTTCCAATGGCTTAGAGTTAGTAGCTTAGAGCTAGTACCTAGAAAATTTATTTTACTTCAGGTGAAAGAGTTCTCTGTCTTTGTAATAGGAGGATGCAAATTCTACATTGTATCTTATTAAGTTCCAGATGGTCACAGATAGCAGCACAGCAACAAAGGTAACCTACTTGAGTAATCACAAGTATGCTAAAAAATACAGCATACCTGGACTGTTACCTTGACTTTCTATGTGTGAATGACTTTTTCAGAAATTAAATAATTGTTGAGCTAGTCCATGGGCTTATTGCTCTTTTGCATCACACATAAAGGTAATGGTTGCTATTCCCATCCTAAGAAATATGCATAACAGAAAGATTTTGCTGTACTGCAGTCATGGCAGGGTTATTTAAGCAAACAAAAATGTCTCCTTAAGAGCTGGTTTCTTTCTGTGCTTGTTCGCATCAGAGAGAAATAAAGCTAATGCTACGGTCTTATGAGTGCTTTATGCATTCTGACAAACCAAACGAGGTTTGTCAGGAGAGGCTCTAGGCAGCATGGAACTGCTGCAATTTTACATCTCATTGATTACCACAATGGGAATTGAAAATGGTTCTCTGCTTTCAACATGATATTAAAAATACTGTTGCAGACCTCAGAAAAATATGCAGGTCCTTCGGCAGAGGGAAAATGAGGAAAACCAAGTTTGTATAGCATTGTTTCCTCGTGAATTTGAGTCAGGCCCATCTGACCTTTACGAAGGCTAATAATAAAGCAATAAGGTGACACGCAGTAAAGCATGTCATTCTGTGAGTAGTTCTGCAAGAGGATACATGAAATAAAAGGGCAGTTCAATGCCCTGAGGCTTTGGGCATCCATTTGTTCTGTGGTATGTGCATCCTGCCTACTGCTGGCATTACATACAGTATGTGGGAACACACATGTCACAACAAGCAATACTAAAAGAACAAGGACCTAAAAATGATTGTAAGAAAATAAAGATTTATTATTACTGTCACACTGCCTCAGTCACTGGCTGGTTTGATGTTCTGGAGAAGTTTTCTATGAAATGTTCAGGAGACTTTTATTTTTATCATAAAAAAAAAAACCTCTCAAGTCTTTCTTGTTCCCACATTTTCAGCAACTTATTCTTGTTGGATCCAACAGTTCCCATCCACAGAATGTTACCACTTTATAAGGGATGGACTCATATTCTAAGCACAGAGAACAACCCCAAAACCACAGAGAATAATCTATAGTGACAGCAGTAGAAGTTTGTTCTACTCAGAGATTGCAAGTGACATATGTAGCACCATGTGCTAAGCAAGCTGTGATAGTCACTAACCCTTTGAGGTGCCTAGCAACCTTCAGTAGCATTCAGTGGGAAGAGAAGATTTTCAGCACTCAACGGAATTAAATTCCTAATAAAACTATTTACTCTGGATCAATTCTAGCAGCCCTCAATGCTCCTTAAGGTAGAGGTAGAGGAAAGCATACTTAGCACAAGAACAAGTCATTAGGTACTGCAATTACATCATCAAAACCAATTTAATTTGAAAAAGAAATCTCTGTATTTAAAAATAATGTCAGTTTTTCACATGTTCCAGTGGACTGGTCTACAAATTGGCAATCAGAAGATCAAAGTTCTGAATTTCATCATGTCTTCCTTGTATTTGAATTATATCTATATACAAATACCTATGCTAATGCTTTACATCTACATCTAATTCCGATACATTTTCAACACACATACAATATAAGCAACAGGCAACCTAATCAATGGAGTATGAAACAATAAAAAAACTTGAAAACCCAGTTTCAGTAAGTTAGTGGCATCTGTGTTATTCCCACCAGGAATATACAATCACAGGAAGTTGGATGCAAAAATTAAACAAGCACTTCCATTGACTCTCATTAGAACATATTGGGAGTTAAGCATCAGCTAAAACTAGGTCTGTATGACAAGGAAACATGCCAATAGATAGAAAAGGGAAAACTCAAATGGCACTCAAGTACTACCAAGCAGCCAATTGGAACTAAGCTATACCGAAGGACAACTGGTAGTTTAATCAGTAGCAGAACAGGAAAAAAAGATCCTTCTCCCACCCCCAATTGTAGCTTTTGAGAATTTACAAATATCTTTTCCCTATCTGAGACGGGTATAATAAAAGCAACAGTCCATTTAGTAATCCACTAAGTAGTCTCATCCATCCTCTTAAGGACACAAAAATGCAAGAAAGTATTTGGGTAAAAAATATCCTCTTGGATTTCTTCATCCTTTGATATAGAGCAAGATAAAGAAAAATGACATAAAGCCCAGAGAAATAATACAGTCATGGGCCAAGCCTCCTGATTCCACTTGAAAAAAACTGATTTGTTCACAACAGAAGCCGTCTGCTATCCAAAACCAGCAAACATTTTCTCTAATAATACAAAAATCTTTCACAAAACCCAGTGTGATGTGTACAACTGCATCTGTGATAACTGTTCACACCTACAGGTTATTGGTCTGCTGGAGAGGCATTAATTTGAACTGTAATACTAATGCAATAATTACCATTCTTGGGTTTATATATATAAAACGTTAGTTACCTATCACCTACAACTTCATATGGTAATGATGCTTCATAGAAAATAAACCATTGCAAACTTACCAGTATGGTGAACACACAAAATATGTTTTTCTATGATTTTCTTTACTTTTGTATATGCCATATATGTATATAAACCAAACCTTACAATACCAACAGCAAGATAAAGTTGTGAGATACAGAATATTTATAAGAAAAAAACCCATAAAGGAGTACTCTATAAATTTCAATTAATTATGACAGTTTCTAACACCAATAAAGATTGTAGATTTGCTATTCTTTATTCTTATTGGCTTCAACTGTTCCAGATGGTCATCAGCTGTCATGAAATACCCTACCTGATGAGAGTTCCATAAAGAAAACAGTGAAATAGTAATTTCATTAATGTAGTGCTTACACAGAGCAGTATATTGGAATATCACGGAATCACATGATGGCTGAGGTTGGAAGGGACCTCTGGAAGTCATCTGCTACAAAACTCATGCTTAAACCCCCAGACTGAGTGGCCTCTGGCTCTGCACTGGTGCAAGTGGTTGTTGCTTCCCAGGTGCAGGACTTTGCACATCTCTGTGTTGAACTTAATGAGGTTCCTATCAGCCCACTTCTCCAGCCTTTCAACATCCCTCTGGATGGCAGCACAACACTCTGAATATGCATATATAACATATTCTGGGGTAATTTGTTTAATATGCTGCTAATTTTGTTACTTCTTTTTCTTTATTTATTTTTTATTTTTCTGTGAAATATAAAAAAATATTAACACATTCTCATTCCTTTGCAATTTACTGAATAGATAATATATATTATGTGATTTTTTAGCAGAGACTGAATTTGTTCTTACGTTCTAGAAAGTAGCTGTCACATTACAGATACTGCTACAAGAAAAAAAAACCCCACTGCAGCTTGGGCCCATTAGTCTCACAATATTCAGAATATTCTTTATCTGAATGCATTAAGTCATGTTTTTATATATTAAAAAAAGTGATATAATAAATGAACTATCTGTAATCTTAAGTTGGTGCTCTGCTGCAAGTCTAGATCTACAGAGCTGAATTATAGCCAAAGAGATTTTTTGTTTGTTTTCTTTGGTTGGTTGGAATTTTTTAACAAAGAAAATATTAAGGCACTTTTTTAAAGTTTTGATTTTGGGTACCCAGTGATGGAAAATTTATGGCTTGAACTTCAGGGTTACTGAAATCCCAGTGAATTCAAAGTTAGGTACCATCAGTATTTTGTAAATTCAGAATCTGCAGGTATTTAAACTCAGTTACTTGTATATCAACACATCTAACACAGACCATTTTAAAAAGGTTGACAGTTCAGTCA
Source organism: Sclerurus mexicanus (assembly GCA_013396755.1). Classification (NCBI taxonomy): domain Eukaryota; kingdom Metazoa; phylum Chordata; class Aves; order Passeriformes; family Furnariidae; genus Sclerurus; species Sclerurus mexicanus. The sequence continues at coordinate 24,992 of VWZF01006196.1, read as the reverse complement.
TTTGAAAAAAAGGACTATGTAATTTTAAACAGTTTCTAAGAAATGGAATTATAATAATTAGTGAAAATCAATAAAATAGTTCATAAATGGAAATCTGCATAACTGCATAAGTTTTATTACGTGGTTACTCACATTATTTTGTATTTAAATGAATCATAATTAAATGAAGCAGGTATGAAGCTTCAAATAACTTTGAAACTTTTAACTTTAAAATAAATATGCATTCCTAACACAGATATACTGAATCTCATTTATCCTGTATTAATGGCAGTCTCAGTGGAAAGAAACTCTGTAGATGAATGTCTTAAAGCTAATTGACAAAAGTATATATTTTCTCTCAAATTCAGGAACTTCTTGCTTTTGGGGCAGAGGGAGACCAAGTAACTGTCCTTTGCCCCTACTTTTTTCCACTGACAAGGAAGGATTGTTTCTGAGGAGGAGATACTGTCAGACACCACAGCCTTGATCATGTATATATCTTGAACCTGAAAGAATATTGGATTCAAAGCATTATTGAATGACCAATAAATTTTAATCCAGTATACTTCACATTAATCTAGTCCTTTGTCTCCATCATATACTTTACATGAGTCTGATGCAATCACAGATGCAAAGTCACCCTAAACCTAGCAATCTTGTAAGCAAAATTATAATGACAAACAGAATATTCAGAAATGGAAGAGTGATTAAAAACACCCTAATTTTAGGAGGACAGATTAGTCTGACGTGGCTAAATAAAAAAATGTGACTTTATGAATATCTGAAGGTTACCGATCTTGAGGAAAAAAATTTAGTGGGATACAGGGAGAATGAAATGCAAAGAAAACAATAGTCTGAAATGAAGGTAATAAGATGAATAGTAGCAAAACATATCATGAGACTGATATCTATCCAATGGAGACACAATTCTGAAAGACAGGAACACTTGGAAATAGAGTAGACAAAGCATAAGACAGCATGAAACAATTGTGTACTGATGATACAGAAGGCTAAATCATCTATATTTGCCTTTTTGTCTGTGAGATTACTTCTTCTAGTCAATCATTCTGGAGCACCACTCCATTTTAACACCTCCTTCTTTCATTTTCTTTCTCCCTTCCTCTTCCTTTTGAAAGCACTATCAAAATAGATGTGACCTCATTTCCCTTCTTTTTGCTTCTGCTTTAAAGGAACAATCTCTATAATCACTATGTTTACCCAAATGTTTTCATATTTCATTCTTTATATGTGAAAACCTATTTTAAGCAACATCTGAACACAGTGTTCAACATTCCTCCCCCATAATGTAGCTTTCTGTAGCCACAAGATTTTTATAAGGTCACCTATGACAAAAGTCAGTGACCTTATAAAAAAACAGATGAATGGGTGAGGAAAGATTTGGGCTGGACAAAATGTTAAGTATTGAGACACTTTTCGACATGCCTACATCCACATACAGAATTCACTCACAAAGAGTAGACTAAGGCTCTTCCACAGAGAGCAAAAAGTCTAGAAACCTGCAAGTATTTTAGAGCAAAGATCTAGTGTTAATATAAGTCTAGAAAGTAGAATTCAAAAGTTTTTGATTACAGAAGAAAATAAATACTTATCTCTTCTTGTTTTAAAAAAAAAAAGCGCAAACCAGTTTTGGCTTTAATAGGAAACTATTTAGAATGCAAGAAATATCTGTTACCTTTATATCTTTGTTGAAATGTTCTATATTTGCTAAAGGGGAAGTGTAATGAATTTCTAGGATGTTTTTAGTAATATCCAGAATTTGTCCAAGATTTTTTTCATATACTTTCCAATTTCAAAAGCAAAGGGAGGAAAAATGCAGATAGCCACTAGTATCCTAATAGCATATTTTCTGCCAATAGCTGCTAATATTTAAATTCTTCAAGAATTATATGCCTCTTGAAACTCTTGTAAAATGTCTATAATTTTTTCAATGCAAAAATCATGATTCACTTTGTGTCTCTTGTAACATGTATGTGAACTATAAGATTTTTGTATCTCACTCCCCTCAACAGTCTTACTGTTACATTAAATGTTAACAAATGGAAATTTCTTGTCATTCTGCAAAATGTCAAAAGTTTTGGTCCCAATGAAAGAAACGAAAAATCAAATAATAGTAAAAATTGTTTTTACATTTTATTCAGTTTGACTAACTTGATTTTTACTTGTGGTCTGTAACGAAATTATCTAAGAGCTTCCACTGACTTTTGGTGGGGTATACGCAACAGAAATATCTTTATACACATAGTTGTCTAACTGACTTGGTGTTTGGTATGTAAAAAAGAAGACCTGTTAAAGGAAGTAAATCTACCCATACTTGTTTCTTCACACACAATAAAAAGTGAGGCAAATTTTTTTTTTTTTTGTAAATTCTCAGCAGTTCTTATCAGTCTTCCCGTTTCAACTCCAGGAAAAATATTTTTTGATTGATAGTCTGAAAGTATGATTTAAACTGATCTATTTCACATACTCATTTTCTCTTTCTCTCTGTTTATTAAATTCACCTTAAATACTGGTGAAATTCAACAACTGGCAGACTTCACTGAAGACACACAGGAGAATGAAATAGCAGGGGTTCTGCATGTCTGGGACTGAGCTGCATGATGTCTGTGTGGGAAAGACGGTGTGATAGAGAGGGCTTACTGTAATAAAAAAGTAAAACATAAATAACCTGTAGTACTACAATCTCATGGCCCACGGATACTTTGTGTATCATAGCAACCTTCATGAGGCAGGAACTCTAGACAGAAGAACATACAAAAAGTATTTGGAATCAAATTTATGTGAAAATCTATATGTACTGAGCTAAGTCTGGGAAAAAAACCAACCCACACAGAATTCAAAGTATTGCTAGTTCTCACTAAGCACTAATTTTGTTTGAATTTCAAGATTTTAGAGCTTTTGTTTTCTTATTTGTAATACAATGAAAAGGAACCTTTGAAATTAAAAGTCATTTCATGAGAGAAAAAAAAAAAAGCAAACAACAAAAAAACTCCCAACCACAATATTTGTATTTATTTCTCATAATTACAAACAAATGTTTCTTAAGAATTTAAACTACTCACAGAATTTGAAATTAAATTAGTAAATGCTTTATTCAGCTCTGATCTGTTTCCTTTTTTTCTGTCTGAGGAGAAGGGAGATGAAGAAACAGGCAAGTAATACAGTCCAGCTGTAGCACATACCTGCTAATGATATCACAACCAAAGCAGAATCATTCAGTTATATTTAAAAAATGCATTCTGACATACTAGGATAGATGAGCTATTTGACAGTTTATTGTGTGATAAACTTCACTGCTGTTTCTTTCAGTGCAGCCCAGCACACTTCTGAAAAACTGCAAGCCAAAAGCTTGAAGAAAATGCAGTAATCTTTAGAGAAGTCAGTTATCTTTCCTGGTAATTTCCATGCTTGCTACAACAACGAAACCTAATGCATCTAATAGACCATTTCGTAGAAAGTACACCAAGATAGAACTAATGTCAGGGTTCCTGTTAAAAGGCAGAAACCATACTTTACCAGAAGATGCAAAGAATGGGTAAGATAAGTCAGTCTAATGTAGTCAAGTAGAATTTGGTGGGTTTCTTGCCCTGGTAACCTTTATCAGCTCTTAGGATAGGTATTGTGAGATAAGTGAGTGATTGCTTAGGAAGATCAAATTATTTAGCCTAGTTTGTCTCAAAGGCTCTGTCATTTGTCAAGGACAGTTAAATAAATTATTCCCTCCACCCAGGCTAATTTTAGGGCAGTTATAGGAAGGATAATGCACAGTGATATGTTATGCCTATTATGTATAGATAGGGAGGAGTTTTTCTGAAAATTCCATATTTTATTACAGGAAAAATTTTTTTGTTCTCTTTGCAGAACATTGAAAACAGCTCAAAAAGTTGTTTTACAGTAAGTCCCAACTTGACAGATTTGGGCTTTTGGAACTTGCTTTTTTTGTTTTGTTGGGTTTTTTTCTGGTTTTGGGTGTGTTTTTTTTGGTTTTTTTGTTTTTTTTTTTTTATCAAGGGTTTCTCAGCATGTTCTGGCAGCCATGAGCCAGTCCTCTGAGCAAAATATAAGTGGCAAAATTGGAGTTATGACTGAAATCTAGCCTTAGTCTAATAGACATACGGAGCCAAATAAGAAACACAGCAGCACACAGATCCTTCTGCTGCCATGTCCTGGGCCTAGGCACTCAGGTCTGGCTGAGAATGGAAGGGTATCAACAATACTTGCCATTGATGGTATGCTTACTTGTAGAATCATGAGTCATATCAAAATACTAGGTATATTTACCTGTATTCTTACATCTGTAAAACAGAGAAACTATGCGATTCTATCAGAGCATATAGAAAAAGAATAATGTATTGCAAAAATAGTTGTTTCTTTTCTTTAGTGAAAAAGGGAAGTGAACTATAATTCATTGAATTTAGAAATAAGTAGTCTAAATCCTGAACCATCTTTTCAAATGCCATTACACAGTTAATTTCCTGAAAGAACGTGATTTTGAGAAACTTAAGGATTGAGTCAACAGAAGTAATGTTGAAGTTCAAAAAGTGAAAATGTCTGCAACCATCATGGCTCAATACAGGCATACTGACAGTTCAAGCAGAAACTCTGACAGAAAGAACTTGGAGGTCATATTGGATGGCACATTGAACACAGGGACTTCCACTGTGCACTGTCACTGCAAGCTAGCCAAAACACCTACTAGACTGTTGGAAGCACAAGGGCCAGTACATCACGGGAAGTTATTAACTGTCCTTCTCTAACTGTTCCTAAAATACTGGATCCAGTTTTGGGCTCTAGATTTCAAGAATGTGGAGAAACTGTAGAGGGCTCACAGAAAGAGTACCAAGAGTGTCAGGGTCTAGAGCATGTCCCTAGGAGGAGAGGTTGAGGGAGTGGGGTTGGTTTTGTCTGGCAGAGAGGAGGTTAGGGGTGCTGCCCTGTTGGCAGCCTACAGTGCTTTAAGGGAATTTACAAAGATAACCACAGCAAACTCTCTTCAGGAGCAGCGACAGCCAAAAATTGCAGGATAGTATTTAAGACCAGACATTAGGAAAAACTTCTACATAAAGAGGGTGATGCAGCACAGGAGCAAGAGGGGCTGTTCTTCTGGTACATCTGTTCTTGAAAGATTTTAAAACTAAATTAGAGAAATCAGGGTCTAATTTGTTGTAGCACTAGTGATAGCCCCACTTTGGGACAACAAACAGTCAAGATGATTTCCAATAGTCTTTCCATACAATAATTTCCTGATTCTATTATGTTATAAGAGTAACAACACTTGTACAGACATACTCACAAATATTTTCTCTTAAATACATAATAAAATCAATTAATAACTTCAATATGCAAAAATTAAGTATGTAGAAGTGTGACAATTTTAGGTAGTTTGAAGGGGGTTTTTAGGCACTCTAGTTTGAAAAATAAGTCCAGAAATCTTATTGGAAAAGTAGAAAAAAAAAAAAGCTTTTTGTTATCTAAACTTCCAACTTACAGTCGGGGGAAAAATCATGGTTTAATGGTTTTATGTAGACACAGATCTACTTTTATAGATGTCGTAGACTAAATTTCATGTGATATAATCCAATATTATGCACAATAATTAGGAGTTAAAATTAATAACCACTGTTTTGAAAGAACAGAATGCTTCATTTTAAAACCAGTTTCATTTGTTTAGTAATCTTTCCCAAGGGCCTAAAAGGTGCTGAACAACTACAGCCTCTAAGGACTTTGTAATCCAATTTTGCACTTGGCTTATTATAGTAACTTGCATTTCTCTTCTATGGCTCAATCCTGCATGGTAGTGAGATCTAGTCCTGATCCAGTACAGCATCCCAATTCTTGTAGGTTATATCCAGATCACACAGTCATGATATTTTCTTTTTCAATAAGGCTGATAGAAGAAGTAGAAGGAAATTAACACTGCTTTACTAACATAAAAGTAAGGTAAAAAAAGCTTACGTAAAGAAGGTGTAAGATGAAGAGATTTCAATGAATTGTTTTCTTTATGGATCAAAGCATTGTCTGATTTGAAACTGTAACTAAATCACAATTACCTTCCTGGGATTCATCTTGATATTCCTTCCCCTACTGAAGGAGTCGAACAGCTGTTCAGTCTAACTTTTCATTTACTCCCATCTGTATTGTCATCTCATGTGCAATAAAATAATTTGAATTTTCAAGTTGGGTTTTTCATATAGGTATGAGTTTTGTGGTCATACACTAATTATACATTTTAATACACTTCTTTGCTTTTATAAATATATTTAAGTTAACATTATTTAAAGTGGGTGTTTTTTGTTACTTTGTTATTAATTAACAATATGCTTCTAACCAAATAATGATATATAATATTTACACATAATAGTGCTGCTAAATTTTGCTGCACTTACTCTACTCTACACAGAAGCCAGCATGAAATGTTTGCCTTTTAGGCAAAAGGCTCCATTTAACATTAGTATCTCTGGGTTACTGCATCTTGATGACTCAGGCCATTTTATCTGTACAACAACTCAGAACACTGGTAGAAGCTATGGATAAAAATTTACAGGAAATGACATTTTTTTAAATTAACATGTATTAAATGTCTTTGGAGGACGAGATGAAAGAGGAAAATAGTTCTTTTAATGTATCATGACACTCTACTTGGACTTAGGATCTAAAGCATAAATATGAACAATGAGAATAATTATTCAATTAAATTTTTTGGTCAGCTCTGAGAAACTGCAAAAGAAATCCAGCTGTTCCTTGATTACACATTTGATATTAAAAGGTGTTATATTATCCTCAGTGTAAAGCAGAGAGTTACTAACACAGCAAGTCAGTTACTATGTACGTTCTCTGTAACACCCTTATCTTAGCAAAATTAAAACAGATCTTATAAGAGCATCAGGTAAGGAATAAATATAAAGCCACTATGGAAATGCTGTATATGCCACTTGATATATTCTTATACAGCAGCACTTGACTTAGGGGACATGTGGTGTATACACTAGATCTAGCAAAAAATACAATGTGCAGTTAAGCTAAACTGCATTTATCAATTCTATTTAAAGTGTTTGCATAGCCTGTACCATAGGACTGTGAAGTGATCATTCATCTTCCAGACTATTCAAGAACACTGACATGTAATCTAGCAACATCATCTTTGAAAAGACAAACATAAAACCAAACTACACTAATTCTTTTTTTATTTGAAAGACAGATCTGATTCAATACATGATTTACTTTATGTTAGAAGGCAACATTTTAAGCAGGGTTCTAGGAACTGCAGCTTTTGAGATTCTTTGACACAGGCAAACTAGATATGTAAAGTGTCCAGATACAGGTTTAGTTGTCTTACCCAAAGAACTGAAGTTTGAGGGATTCAATTTATACCCCTCTGCTATCACTGATAATGGTGGTAGCTAATTCCCATGCCTTCTGGAATACTGTCGATAAAGAGCCTAGAAACACAAACTCCATAAAATTTAAATTGGGGATTCTTTGTCTCAAGGCATTAATATTGAGCATGCTTGTTCTTTGAAGACAATTCACCCCAGACCATCAATTCTTGCTTTTAGTTATGGTGCGTAAAAACTGTCTCTTGTTTACTCACAACTCATTCGCATTTAATGAAACTAACTAGGAATAGCTACTTACATTGTTTGGTAAGATTATTGGTAGCATGAGGCAAAATACAATGAACTTTAAAAGAAAATTTACATTTTAAAAAATAGTAATTTTTTTTCATTTCAGCTCTTTCAAAATGTTGCAGATTAGGATTTAAAAAAATGTGTATATTTTTATGTTTGAACCTACTGCCTGAAGAATGAGAAACATTCAATTCCCTTTATTTTCCATCTGGTAACAGGCATTTACTTCCTTCTAAAGATGACTGATGTGCTGATCATATTTCAATGCAAAAATGTATCACCAAATAAGGCCAGCATTTTCCATTCACTTCTGCTGTATTTAGGCAATACTTGTTCCACAGAATGTTCTAGGTTTTCACCCATATTTAGAAAATGTATTGTGTACCATGGTGAGATACTCTGATTCTTGCCAGATTTGAACAAAAAAGCAACAGAACGTTAGATAATTTTAGTCATAATTATACCATTCAGAGGAACCACAGTTATGCAATGCTGTTTTCACAGTATTATGGAGTTGTGTTAGGATACTAATTTCTTGGCATTGCAGCCCAATTATTTTCATTTATGAACTCAGAGGGTAGAGGGAAACTTGCCATGCTGAAATTTGAAGCAGTCCTTTAGCTTTTTACTTTCAGTCCACTGTTGTACGTACAATATTACCATAATAGTGGAGCAACTCTGCTATTACAGAAGAGGCAAACTGGGTGGATTTGAAAACTAGATGAATACTGTTAGGAATTTTTTGATGAAGAGTAAAGGAGAGGAGTATGTGTAGAAAAGTCACGTATGAAGCAAATCTGATTTGTGGAATGCAAACCAAAGCAAAATGCTAAAAAAAAAAAAAAAAAGGACTATTTTTTTCTCTTCATCAACTGAAATTTATGCAGACAAGACACTTCTTAACCTAACACCCATCAAAAAATAAAGAAAAATATGCATGTTTGGGGGACAGAATGTCAATTATTTTCTTTAAATTCCTATACAGTCATGGCTCTGACTCATCCAATTTTCTTAGTTTAATAAAATATGACCCCCTGGGTCATATTGCCTGTTGCAAAATTGACCACAACTATCTTCTGCCTCCAATGTGAGAAATGACTTCTGAACATGTTGACAATTCTTCCTTTATTTGGTTAATTAATTGTTGAGGTACCTCTGTGTAACTTCTATCCTAATAATTCTAGCAACATGGACTTTAAGCAGTGCACGCAACTTTGATAATGGGGGCAGGGAAGGAATAAAGAACAGAATAATTATGAGATCAATAAACAATTAAGCCATTCACCAAAGTTATTTAAAGTACCAAGGCACCAAAAGACAAAGACCCTATGTTAAATTCAATTCATAAAAGACACTGAATGTGCAAAGCAAAGTCAAGCATGCAGGTGATATCAATTCCTGTGTTTTAATTGTGTTGTTACCTCCACAGAAAGTCATAAGAAAAAATAAAAATAGAAACAAAAATACAATTCAAATAAAAGTGAAAAAAAGAAAAGGAAGGAACCTAACACTATGGTTTTTCCCTGCCCAATGTCTGATAAAATTTTATTTTACTGAATTTGCAGTAAAAATTTATAAGCAGTGATTCATGTATAGGGACAGCACACTGGAAACATCACACTCAGTCAAAAATCTGATCTTGAAAACCCTGTCTCAAATAAAACAGTTTTTACTCAATAGAGTATTTCTAACTCAGTAGCAGACATGCTTTCCTATACAAACTCATGGCAACTGACAACGTGAGAAACCGAGACATCACCAAGCCCTTTGGTTGTGCTGGGAGGCTCCCAGGGGCAGGTTGGTCACGATAAATTGTCCTTAGCTGTGAATTTCACTTTCCTCCTGAGACTCTAAATCTCTTGACCTCTGAGTCACATTTCAAAGTCCATACACTCTCCATCTGCTTATTTTCAGAGAAGGGAGGGGATGAGTGTCTGCATAACTAGAGAGTAGGTTGAAAGAAGATGACAATCATTACCATTTCAATAACAATGCATAACACCAGCTGCTGACTTTAGACCTTTCCATACATGTTTGCTATGACTCAATAAGCAAATTAATCATAAGAGAAAAAAAGCAAGTATTGTCATGACTAAATACCTCCAACAAAAGATGAGGTTAGCTGCATCAGGTCCTAGGCCTTAACACAGACAAAACTCTTATAGCCACTTGCAGATATTTATTATACTTGGCAAGTAGCTGTCTAGATCTTTGACAGCTTAATTGAATTGGTCTTAATCTTCCACTAAGACAAAGTAAAGAAATCAGTTTTCTGGGTTCAAAGCAAAAAAGGAAATCTCTCTATTCATGGGGCACTAAGGAAAGCTGCCATCCATCAGCAGAAAGTGGTTCATCTACTAAGTGCATAACCAGTTGACACATCCATTCAAGTGGAAGAAACAAAAGTTATGAATTATGACATAAAGAGCTTTATAGTTTTAATGCATGTGAACAATTACAATTGACAACATTGACAAAATAGGTACAATTTCAGTGTCTAGGGAAATAGTTTGGGCACTATGCCTTTCAACCATTCTACTGTATGAATGGAAAAATAAAAAAGAATAATAATTCTGGTGTAAAATACATAGAAAGCCTGATAAAGTTTTGCTTGAATACTCCTTATTTATGTGGTTAGAGCTAGAACATCAAACAATATTTAAATGTCTATATTTGCAATTATCTACTCTTAAGAGTAAGAATTGGTAGGCTTGTGATCCTGCTTAACTTCAGGGAAGGAATTTTTTGTTTCTTTGTTTAATTCAAAGTAATTTCCCTTAAGTTACAGAAACATGAAAAGGAGCATATAAAATCTGTGTGGTTTACTTCAGAAAGTGAATAAGAGGCCACAGAGAGGTCAGAGTCAAGAAATCTCTAGTCGTGACCAGTACAATACAAAAGACTGTCCATTCTGCTATATTTAAATGTATCTCTTAATTTCATTTGCTCTTTAAAAGGTATCATTTGAAATTATAGAGGGGGAAAGATGTGAAACAAGATCTGATATTTTTTCTTGCTTTTGGGAGGCTTTTATTTTTACTAATTGTTTTGGAAAAAACTTATTTATTCTTAAACCCTTCTGAAAGCTGGTACTTTTTTACCTAGCTGCCATGTAGTAAAAGTTATAATTCATCTGAGAGCCACATGACTAGTATGCAGAGATTTATATCCTATTCGTAGGCGGGGGGGGAAGAGGATATATAGAAGCAGGTGCTTTGCTAAATATATATATAAAATATATATGCAAAAATATTATTTCCCTGCTACTTTTCTACAATGCAGTCACCTGTGCAAAAGATCATCACTTTAATGTCATAAGGCCAAATACACTCCAAAACTTTCAAAAGCAATCTATCCACATAAAAACATATACATAAATTTATATGAATATGTAGCTGTAGCAGTGAAAGTAGTTCAGCTCATACCAGTGAAACTAAACTGACAGCTTCTCTAGTACATTTTTTCTCAATATAGAATTTGTTTTAGTTTCAGTGAAACTTTATTTTGTTCCATAGCTCCATCTGCATGGAAAAGCTCACAACAGTGTACTCTCTTAGCTTTTAACTTTTCATTAAAAAGAGCCAGAGAAATGCTCAGAAACAGGCAACTATTAGCTTTCCTCCAGTCTCCTCAGATGCCTCTCTCAATTGCCATGATCATTCAGTGACAGTCCTAGTCTTCAATAGACTTCTGGTAGCAAAGTACTGGTTGGAAGCTCTACATGAGAAAAAGAGCTTCTGAACTCTCATGCCACTGGGAGGAGATGAGTTATTAAGAGACAATATCCATAAGGAACTCTAGTCAAGGAATGAGGAGCAGCACAGTCAAAATTAGTTTTTCTAGTAAGCAAACCAAATCCATGTTGGTCTCAGTAGGCATTTGGCTTGTCCCAGGGTAGATCAATGGTTTAAGAAGCAGTTTCTTCTGACAAGAGAATGTGGAGAAGGGACTGGGGAAAGAGGCAAGAGAGAAACGACCATCCCAAAACAATGCCTGCTAGACTCAGGCCTTGTTTTTCCAACTTCCAAATGTTCACCTATTGTAATAAGTTAATAGAAAGATGACACCAAATTTTAGCTATATTTAATTGATTTCTGATTTGATTTAAAATTTAAGGCATTGCATAAAGTGTGCACAAGAAAATTAGGGCTATGCAAGTGAAGGGCACCTCATGAAATCACAAAATGCTGGAGGAGCTCAGAGTACAAATAACATTATAAGAATATTATCCTAGATGATCAGTTTGGTAGGATTTCAGTAGTAGGGGAGTTGACTGGTTTCTGTGGGAACTGTAAAGGGAACAGTGATATGTAACCCCCTTTCTTAAAAATCCAGGACTACACTATATGGAACATACATGCAGAATAATGTGTGAGGATTGAGATAGGGTATGAATTTTCAAAATACTGATTACTACACTGACGACCTAGACAGATAGTATTAAGAGCTTTTGTATAATGTAACCTAATATGCAGTAACTATGCCAACAATCTTAGTGCAAGCTCAACACAGGTTAGCCTAGTATACTCACGTGATCCACATTTTGTCCCACGAGCAAGCACGAGAGATCATTTAATTAACTTTTATAGTTCCTGCAAAAGTAAGGTAATCTATGCAAAGCCAGGGTACAGTAAAGGGTGGAAAAAGGAGACCAATATAGAAAAGAATATCAAGGTTAGAAGTATAACTTCATCTCTAGCCTCACCCTGAGCTTCCTAACATTAGGAATGCCTTTCGCTATCTCAGAGAATACTTTCCCACATTCCACGATCTCTGGGGCTAACTATACTCAGCTGTAGCAATGAAATTGCCCAATACTCCAGGATGGCTCATGAATGCAGGAAACACAATTTATATTAAAAAATTGACTTGGAGTATAAAAATAAGGAGAGAAAGTGAACACCTACTTCATCAGTAAGTGTGAAATATGCATTTTTTTTAGATTTACATCAGCAATTTTTTTAGAAGAATTTAGAACACTGTCCAAGAAAGGTGGAGAGTAACTAGAAATATGAGAAGACAGACCACTGAGACTACACGTAATTTCAATCTTCTCTACCAAAAGCTATTATGCAGAGATGCAGAGGAAAGTTCACTTCATTCTTTTCTCTCTCTTCCCAAATGAAGAACATGAATTAGCAAAAAAGTAAGCAAGTAAAATCAGGTCCACAAACAGAGTTGTTTTATGAAAACAGAAAAATGCATTTCTAGTCTGAGATGCTTAGCAACCATTCACAGCAAGAAAAAGATGTGGACAGAGCAATATTTAGTGTCCTGTAAGCAAAGAGAAACAGAAGGATATACCAACTTTGACACCTCTCTATTTTGTCCATCTCAGACTTGGAAAGAAGTCTGGCACCAAGATCAACTATTGCAAAAGCTCGTATCTGGATTCATACTGGAAGCCTAAACTACATAAAAGCTTGGAGACAATAAATTTATTTGGTTTTAAATGCTGAACTCCTGTGTCAGCTTAAACAAATGGACTTCTTCAGGCTGGAGACCCAGGTTGCTGAAAAGACCGTATTTCAGAAGTACAACACCTAAAGCTTGCAAATCTCTACACCATGAAGAGAACTATGAAGGACATAGAAGCTTGGTCATATAGATAAGTTAGCAGATGAGGTTCTGAGTGGGAAAGTAAATACACGTGGTATTTGTTCACCCTCAGCACAGCCTTCAAAATTAACTTCCATAGAACACTTCAAATTTGACAAATTCACAGACTTCAAAAGACATTTTACCAAATTAGGAGAAGTCTGAGGTACTGAGGCTGAGCCAGAGTACTACCACAAAGCAGATCACACAAAAACTTCTTTGGTGTTCTGATAGCAAACTCAGCAGAGAGGGAATGATGGACTGCATATCAAAATCCTTTGGAGTGTTCTAGCACACTGCAAGCTAGACATATTTGTTGATGACAGGATTGGAACTTTGATTATAGATGCCCAGGCTACATTCCTTCTACTTGCACAATTACAGGCTGAGGGTACAGGGATCTCAGAAACATCTACTCTGTCTTTCTGAATATCAAAGTATAAAAAACACAGTAATGCATATTTCACTACAACAGTCTTCCAAAAAGACATCCATGTACAAGAATTCCAAAAGAGAGAGAAAATAAAACTTCTCTGAGAATTTTAAAATCAGTAAATTATTTTCAACATTAAAGTTCTACCCTTAATTTCAAATCTGAATTTATGAGATCTCAGCTTCTATCTATTGCTCCTTCTTAGAATTTTATTTGCTATATTACAAAACATTTAAACATCTGGGTTTTTTCCTCAGAAACTAACTATATCAGTTCTTGACTTTCTTAATTAATAGACGAATACTAGAGTACTGATTTTTTTTCCTTTTTGTTTAGCACTGAATTTTTAACATGTGGACAAATTCATATGTAAACAGCATTCCATAGTTTTCCCATTGACATTGTTAAAATCACTATTCTGTTTCTCTGGCATGACAGTATTTTTTAACACTATCACTGTGGGAGCTCATGTAGAAATTCTTGCCTGTTGTAATTTCAAATCCTTTTCAGCTTGTTTTTACAGAGGAATATCCCTAATTCTGAATCTGTTTTTCTTATACATTGCATTTTGCTTTCAATGTCACTCAGTGTGCCTGTCTTATTTATCAAACTGCCAACACTTAGTCTCAAGGAAAAGCTTCTCAATTCATGTGATTTAAATCATATCACTATAGCCAACAACATTTAATTAAACAGCATTCACTGCCAGGTCACAATCAACAATGCAAAATTAAACCACCAGATACTTACAAAATGGCAATAAACACCTAAAAACTTTTAAACACTTTTATATAATTAATTCTCCAAAGTAATATCGCTCAGATACCCTCACAGGCCATGTTGGTTACAAGCTGGCTTCTCACAGTATCCAGTGCAGAGGCAGCTAGGTCAGACCAAGGCAAAGGTTGCATTGAAATGAAATGGGTCAATGGCTGGTGACATCAAGTAAGTTTTTTTGCTCTGTTTCTCTAACCTACCCAGTGAGTCATACTTAAAAAGCTTCATGTTTCTTTTATACACTTTTTCAAGCTCTGTCTCAGAAGTTTTTTGGGTTTTTATTGACTACTGGGAGGGGAAGATTGTTTGGGTGTTGTTTATTTTTTAGTTTAGAGTTTTGGGTGTTCTTTTTCAGTCAATTCTTCTCTGTAGCATTATCAGTTTCAGGACATGTCCTCTCAGTTACCCTATTGGTGCACTTTACCCTCTAAACAGCTGTTCTTACCTAGGTTATTCTGCTAACTGTGGGTCCTACACTTACGTAAAGTGTAATATTCTGTCGATCTGTCTAGAACATGGGCACAACTATTGCAAAAAGTTACAATATCTGTATAATCTATTCAATCAAATTTCCTCCCAATACTTAGTTTTGAATATCTGACCAGTGCTTCTAAACTACTTAAGTATCCTATGTCCTTCAAATTTTGAGTGCACTTTATTTCCATGGTAACTTCTATCTGCCAGCTGTGCAATATGAAAGGATCAAATTGTCTGCTTGAAAGAAAATACTTCTCATAATACCATACTATTACCATTGAACTTTTCCCTGCCTTGAGTCTGTATTGGTTGGATTCTGTGTTGTATTTTCTGTTACTTTGCCTAAAATTTATGTCAGGCTAAATGGTCAGTGGCTACCAAGTTCATCACACTTGTATCACTGGACTGTTTTCTAAATACATACTCTGGATGACTCTTTGTAAAAGTGTAACGGGACTGTTGATTTAAAAATATTTGTCCCAAATAGATATTTCCTAATATCCTTTCACTTGCTTTTTATTTTCATGATACAAATTCTTATAATAATTTTTCCAGATACAGAAAAGAAAAAGCAAGTTATTCTTACAGTTACGCATTACTATTGCCAATAGCTCTTCATAAGATGTGGCCAATAAAAGCAGCAAAAGGAACAGGAATAGTCCCAGTTATAATATTGCCAGTGTATTCTAAGATTACCACAGAACCATAACAATTCTATCCTATCAGATCAATTGTATTGATTTTATACCTTATTTTATAGGGGTTGTTATATAATTTCCTTTTTTTTCCCCATTATATATTAGTTTCTTTTGGTTTAATTGTTAAATTTTTACTTCATTTTCCCTTGTATCAAAGACAGACTCATAGTCAAATGTGAATTCTTTTATTACTTGTGTTTTCCTATGGCAAAACAACATATTCCTAGAAATTGTCCTGTGTATATTCACAACCTGTTCATGTGTCCTTTCCCATAAATTTTTCCTCAGGATTAGAAGATAGGTATTTCTGAAGCAACATCATTGGCTGCTTTTTCTCTTTCATTTGCCATTGGCAATTATCAACTCATCTTTCTTTGCCACAAAAAAAGTCTTATCTAGATGATATTTTAAATTAGATGCAATGCCTTTTGTGATAAGAATTTATTATCTCTATTTGTCTGCAACTCTTAATGACATTCTACTACTGCTGCATGACATTTTCATACATATCCCCAAACCTGAAATTTTCCATTAAAAAATATAATTATTTTTTTCCACATGTTATGGAAAGTTACCTAAGGACTAAGCCATCCTCTGCTATGGTTTGATTCAGTAGTCTTTAACAGATACCTCCAGGCCTTTACTTAATGTATGTAACTCAATCTTCAGGGCCAGACTACTCAGTAAAATGTACATTACAGAAAGAGGGATACCAACATGAACATTCACTGAAGGTGAGGTTTCTCGACCTCTTTCCAGTTCAAAGGAGAAATCCATTATGGTTTTAATTCCCTGCACCATATACAGTCAAAATTCACAAGGGTGTTAAATGCAATAAAACTCTTATTGAAGTGATAGACTGTGCACTGCATATGAGCAACCTGAAAGGCTAATGGGGTCACCATCCCCTTTAGTAGGTGTGTCATCAACAAACTTAACAAAAACGAACCTCAGTTTTTTAAAGGATGGAACAAATATAAAAGCTTTCCCCTGAAAAAAAAAAATATATAGCCACTTGTAGAAGAACCTGCCTGTCCAATAAGGGCTCACAGAGTAGTGGCAAAGTAAATTCTTGTAAAACCAAACAGCTAAGTAAAGAACCTCTAACACGACATATATGCCCTTCAGCAAAGAAGTTCATGGAATTGAATATATTTTGGCACACTTCATCTGAAGCTTGCATGCACTGAGGGAGGGAAAACTGGTTCCTTAACCCTTTTCTGTCCCTGTAGAACCTCTTCTAGCTTTTAAAAGGTAAACTATAGCATTTTTGTTAAACTAATTAAAATGTCACAATATTGTTACTGGTGTGAATAGTCAACACACAGAGATTACACCATCCTAGCTGTGACTGAGAATTCAGCCCTAAAATATGTAATTTTACAAAACAGCTGATTTTGTTAATAAATAATAAGGTTTTTCTGTGGTAAAGGAACATGGAAATTTTGAAGTTTGTGGCATATTAATTCAAAATGGTATTTGGATTGGTTTTTTATGTTTGTAAATATGAATATTTATTCTATTATTTGTTTCTGGAAATAAAGAAAAAAAAACACACAAAACCCCCACAGAGCAGGATCAGTCCTGCTGAAATAATTACTGAAGATCCACTTGAAATTATTTGGAGCAAAACTGGATTTATCATCTCGGAATGACAGAAGAAATTAAAAAGGAATGAAACTGGTTCCATGTTGCTACAAAATGGACTAGCTCATGCACATTACAATGCTGAATGAGGACAGAAAAATGGACATTAGTATATAAAAAACTCAATCCTTTTAATTAATTCTTGGCAAGACAGAATTTTTGCTTATATCAGTTTACAGAGAAACTGTCTCTTACGTGAATAGTCCACTAATAATTGGTTTTGGAGATTAACAAGAAAGCAAAATGTTGGTCTATAGCTGATGAAGATCCAATACAATGAAACTTCCACCCCCTCCTTCCTACCTTAGCTTCCAGTCAAAATAATTGAATCTGATGATCTTCAGTAATTTGTTGAGAGGGCACTGGCATAGTGCCTGAAAAGTTAGGTGAATACCCCCATCACAGATGGCTACCATTTTTTGCCATCTTAAAGATTCTGGGGTGAGTTCAAAGTACATGAACTTTAGGGTTAGTACCTGCTTAAGACAGTCTTCTGCTTAAGATCATGACTAAGGTGCCATGATAAGCAGTGTGAGGAAACCAGCAGTTATGCTGCACTTACTACACTGATAAAAAGGTTCTTTATGTGCTTGGCTTTATTTCCCATGTAACATGGCATGTCAATTAAGAAATTATTGACATGAAAGTGAAGAGAGATTTGTAAGCAAAATTAAAATATGCTACAGATCTGAACACTAACACTTTTTGCAAATTATTTCACTGGTTTTCAGGATCAGGTCCAACTCTTAAGAGCAATCATTCTTATATAAATGGTGAAGAAAAAGCACCAACCCCTGGGCCTTCTAGAAGTCAGTCCATACAAACATGAAAGGAAATCACATCCATATTTCTGAGGATTATTTTAATACACAGAACTGTATGAAACCCATAGCTGACGAATAACTGATTCCTCAAACACAGAGAGCTCTGAATTGCTGCTGGTTTGCAGATAAAACATCATTTATTTAACTGATCTTGCTGTGATACTTCTGAGTAAGCTTTATGTAGTTGCAAGTGAAATAACTGTTGCTGGAATTTTTTGCTTTGTTTTGGAGTTTGTTGGTTTCCTTTTTAATTCTCCTGGTTATATTGCTCCCCCACAGTCTTGACATAACAAGTACAAGCTCTGCAGCAAACACTATGCTAGACTTTATTCAGTGGTCTAATGGTGCCTCTCTCCCTCTCTCCAAGTAGCAAGGGTAAATCTCATCCCAGCAGTCTGAAAACAGAATTTCAAGTCTTATTACAGTGATGATAGTACTTAAATTTACACAAGCTCTGGTATATACCTAAAATGCGTTTTAATCTGCCCAAGGAATAGATTCAGTCCTGGGAAGTTCATTGTTGTTTCTAATTGTCAGCGACTGCTACATTTTGCTTGCCTGCAGCTATCCAATTAACATATCACCACTACACAAAATATTATAATATGCTCAATGTCCTAACAACAAGAGTCTCACATCCCACTTCACTCCAACAATTTCCTCCCAAACGGGTTTCAAATATGTTAGCAAATGTCAGTGAAGAACATACAGACAGACATACATCATCAGGCACTACAGCCTTCAAAAACCTTTTCCTACTGCTGTGAAAAGTTCTGTGGGGATACTCCTAGTTGTTTAGAATATCATAAGAAACAGAGAGAGAGAGAGAGATAGAGAGAAAAGGAAAGCTCAACTGCAGAACTGGAAAACATGTAACTTGTGCCCTGAGATATTGCTATGGTAACATTTAAACAATGAACAGAAAGCCCTGCAGGATTTTGCTCTCGCTTCCTTGGATACCAAATGTAAATCCTGTTTCTCTTTTATTGTGTGCATGCACAAGCGTCTGATTTTTGCCTTTTCCACTAACAGATAGCAAAGTATCCAGGCCCCCTTCCAAGAACTATGTATTAATTCATTTCCATGTATTGCAGCTTGTGAGTATGCAATTGAAGCACAGCACTAGCATACTTACCTCCCATCTTGTGTCCACATTTCTACCCCTTAAGAGGGAAAAAAAATTACTGTGATAGTATAGCTAAATAATAGGCACACTTTCTTTCCCAATAACATCATTAAATAAACCATTCTAAAATGTCAAAAGCTAACCCCTAAGTCTTATGCCATTACAAGAAGTAGAGGCAGGATCCTTTCCAAGGACAGCTCCTTGTCCAAGCTGCTAGACTCAAGCATGCTGCAAGCTGCCTTCCAGACTAGCATGGCTCCTGCTATTACTAAATCTTTCTCATCTGGGTGGTCCAGTGTGAGCTGAAGGAGGCTTTTCCATTATGATTTTCATAGAGCAGCTGGCAATGGGATGAAAGGCCTCGGATAACAGCAACTCAAAATTTAGTCAGCTTGATTACTCTAGAAATTACTTAGTAGGTGCTAATTGCATATCTTCAGAGTAATTCTCATCCCAGAATGAAAACAGCACAAACTCCAGCACCATACTCTCTCTCCTCGTTCCCTCACTAGCCATCAGAAACAAAGGCATATCTCCAAGCCAACATGAAGGCACTCTGCCAAAACCAAGATGGAGGCTCTTGCACACTTCTGCTGTGCAAAGTGCACTCCTTCAGTGAATATGTTGCAACTTCGATAGCCTGGCTTGTAAGTGGTCATCAGCACCAAGCTATCTCAAAATGTGCTAAAATCCTGTCCTGAGCCCCATGCAAAATCTTCCTGCCTCATACTGCAAGAGCAAGAATTTTCATTTCAAATGGGAGACAGCTTTTTAGGTCACAGGCAAATAATTTTAAAGCCTATATAGGAAGCCATAGCAACACCTCTGGAATCCCTTTGTTTTCCACCAGTCCCACACTTGCTTGTATCGGCTCACATCTAGACCATTTTTTTCTTGGGTCTCACCTAATCTTAAAGTCCATTTGTCACTTACCAGGGGCATCAGGCTGGAGAATATTGTGACACAAAATTTGCTGCTCCAGCAAACTGAACCTGCTTCAATTTTAGACCAGTGTAAATCATTCATGACATGAAAAAAGACACAGACTAGACAACCCCTTGTATTACTAACTTACAGTTTGCGAAGAATACCTGAAGTCTGAGGTATGTGATCTATGACTTTCTGGAAAACAATGACTACAAATAGAGCAGGACTCTCCAATATAGCTTTATCTGTCTTTCTGTGCAAGAATTTAGAGCCTAAATATACACATAATGGTTCCCTGTACAGTGCCAAAATCCCAGCTGCCTGTGATCGCTACCAAAAATGCTGGCCATGGTTTAAAGAGGAGACAGCCCGCAGTACGAGCATGTACTACTGAACAATACACCTGTTCTCAGACACATGCGAGGGAAGTAGCAGAGACAGCCAGCTCTTGCCTCTGGTTGAGGTTTGTTGCTCCTCATTTAGCCCGGATGTTTGGATTAATGGTTTTGGCTGTTTATTTTACGATCAGTCCCTTGGGCTCTGGATAAGCCACAGCACAAATGCTAAGAAATGCTATTACTCGTTCCCACTTTGACATTGAATGAGTTAAACTCTGGGCTGTTCCATGTGTCTTTTGGCTACTGTATTAAGTGAATGATTCACTGAAGTGTGAAACTGTTGCCTCTTTGGAAGCAGACATGCATCCCTAGTTTTTTATGTTGATACGGTTTGCCTATTTCAGCCCAAACCTGTGACTAAATTTTCCCAGTGTCTCCTTATCACATCAAGAAAGTACTCCTGCTAGTTACTGTATAAAATGAATGGGGCACCTATGTCAGATTTCTGTTGTCAAAAACTGGAGTTGCTCTATCAAATTTTCTGTTTATGTGTTCACTTGACAGCAATCCAGGGAAAAGCTTGGAAATGCCTTTTCCTTAGCCAGCTTCTTTTTCCTTCAGCAATTACTGAACCTCAGCTTAACATAAATTTAGCAGTTATGTTACTGCAACTGCTGATGTAAGTGTAGGCCACAACAGGGCACAGACTTATTATGAAGGAACAGACAAGAGAGTTTTGCACTTATTTTCAGATGCTGAAAAACTTATTAGACATTTAGTGTTCCACCAGGAAACAATGTCCAGAGAAATAAATGAGGCTGAAGCACTTCATACTGGAAACAATTTAGCTATACTGTGAAAGATGAGAGTAATTGGAGCTAGAAGGAACAATTTTTCCTGTGCCTGCTTCCTTCTTTTTCTGAACACTATAGTACAAAGGGTCTGTTTTTGTTTTTTTTTTCTGTGGCCAAACAAAAACTCCCAGAGATTTTCTTAGGAGCAAAATTGAACCCTAAATCTCAATCCTTTTCAAGTAACCAACGTTGAAGAGGCATGACCTCCAAACAGTAGCACATGGCACACCTTTGAGAGTTTTGAGAGGCAGTTCTCATTTCCCCTATGCCAAAAGATTCAGGACATTTACATGAAATAACAGCAATGATGTAAGTGAATGGAAAAAGGAAAAAAAAGGAAAAAGGAGGAGGCTAATATTTATTTGACTATTTATCCAGGGAAGTTGGAGCTCTGTTTTGTTATTTCATGTGGGAAGCTTGTGAAGTGAGAAATGCTGCCAGAAAAAAAAGTGCTAAAATCTGGCTCTACCAACACTTCTTCCACTCTTGCCTTCTCTCCCCTTCTCCAGAATATTGCAGCTAGAGAAAAGTAAAATGAGTGGCAAAGCTAATTCTGCACCTTGCCTGCCAAAAAAAACATCCATTTCTGTTCAATGGCTCATTTAATTAGCTATTTCTCCCTCTCATTCTCCACCAGTTTTGGCCTAATACTTTCAGCTGGAGCCTTTACTTGTGAAGGCCAAGGTTGAAGAGGGCAGGTGAGGGAGGATAGAAGGGGAAGAAAGAGAGAGAAAACTCTCTATCCACAAGCTAATGCAGTCATGCCAGGAGAGGGAACGGAAGTATCACTCTTTCCCACAGGAAAAGATGGACCTTTATTTTAAACACCATGTTATGCTCTCTATTTCACACCCCCACACCACATTTCTCTAGGAAGGGGGAGATGTTTACTGATCTGTTACCCATAATTGTTAATCTGTGAATCCCACCATCTAAAAGTCACTTTTACATTATTTCCATTATCAGCATTATAGCAAAAATCTTCTAACATCTCAGTATCCTCTCACTGTTTGTCAATCAAAGTAATTCTCCATCAACTGCCATGAGAGTCCCTGAAGGATTCACCCCAAAATCACAAAGAACCTCCTAGGAGATCTGGAGGGCATGGGTGGCTAGTACAGCAGTTTCCTAAACTCCCCTTCAATAGAAGAATGTCCTCTCTCTGCCTGTTACTGTTCTTTCTTAGCAATGGAGTGTAAAATGTGCCATTTATCTCAGAGCTGCCTCCTCAAAATCCATTAAAATTCCCTGCTCTACACCCCCCCCCGCCACTCCCAACAAAAGCCAACCTTTACCTCCTTGCTTGATTGTAAAATTTTCCTGTTAATATACCATATTGATCTGCAATGTTAGAGTGGATACCAGCATTCAAATTAGAGCCTTCAACTATTTTAAACACTTACTAAATAAATAAACCCCCTCTGTGCATCCAATTCTATGCAACTTGCATCCATTTGTAGAGACTAGGCAATCAGGCAGCACCCCCCACTTACTGCAAGGGCTTTCTCAAAAGATTTCTTTGCTACTGAACATTTAGACACGCTATAAAGTCACACAGGCAGGTGCCTGCAACATCCTACAAAAGCTCAAATTTTACTAATAGGAATCTGAGCTACTGTGAGAATTCAGTTCTATCCTCGTTCCTTCTCTCTTCCCAATCACCCCCCTCCAGCCATTATCAAAATACAGTCAGGCTCTTTATTCAGGCAGGAGAAAAGACCAAGAAAAGAGGGATAAGGATGAAAGAAGAAAGTCAATGGGTCATATTTCCTTTTCCAAAAAATAATAAAATGGAAAGTGTACTCACTGTATCCTCAAAGACTATCCAGCTGGAAATCCAAGTGATTATGAAAAATTCGTGTGGGGGAGGGATTAGAAAACTATTTCATTTCAGCAACCAAATCAAAATTATAAACAAGAAAGAAAACAAAAAGAAGGATATCCAATTGCAATTTCCCAGAAATTTCAGTCCATACAGGTGCTAATCCAACCCAACACTGCTGAACTCTTTCCCTCTGGCAATTTTACTTTCTTCTTCTCTGTCCTTTATTTTCTCTGTGGCTTTCAACTTTTCTGCTTAAAATTGCTGTAGCAGTAGTGTTGATGTTTGCCTTCACTGGAGAATAGTGGTTTAAAATAAGAGGAAAAAAACCCAAAAATTCTTGCAGAGGATGAAGGGTCCTTCTCCTTTCTGAAACTTTTCATTCCACTGCAGATCCTTTGCTCAGTTTCCTTTTTCTGAGGTTTTCTGCTTCTCTGGCTCCACTGCTCCCCATTGCTCTCTGTTTTTTCTCTGGTGAGCAGAAAGGGCTGTATTTCTTTTTAAGCAATCCTCCATCTGTAATCTTTTAATGTAATTTTGTTATGACACTTAAGATCCAGGTCTTGCCAGGCAATTTTCTTTTTCCCTCTTCTTTGTTGCACTGTCAATTATCCAATCCATGTGTCTCCACATTAGAATGGGGATTCCCATTCTTGTTTTTCTCTATTCCCCCACACTCCTTTAGGACAGAATCTCCTTTTGCATTTAAACTTTTATTTCTGCCTGTCAAAACAATAAACTTTTAGTCTTTCTCCCCCCTCTCCAAAGATCTGATTAGATTTCCAATCACAACCCAGTGCGCAATTGGATTTTTGATTTCGGCAAGAAGCCAGCAATCCACAGCATCAGCACCTTGTTTCAAACTCCCCGTTATATCCTTTTGCCTTCTCTCCAACTCCTCTGCATTTTCATAATTTCACATTAAATGAAATGAAGGAGAGAGGGAGTAGAGAAACATTCAAGGTTCCCACCAGCTGTCAAAAATAAATCCATCACCTCGTTATTTTTTAAACACTTGGGACGGGTGTTTTTAACACCCACTCTCGCCTTTGCCCCCCCACCCCGACTTCTCAAAATCCTTCTGATGTTAAAACTCCCCCGATGGGGCACAAAGACGACCGGGAAGACGTGATTCGTCCTCTTAGATGTAAATTTCAGAAGCACCCTTTGGTTTTCATTTCAGCTTCCTCTCCATCTTTTGTCCAGCAGCTATACAGATCCAGCAGCACTGAGACGGATAAACTTCTATTTCTTCTTTGAGGAGAGAGAGGGAAGGAGAGACAGGAAGGGTAAAATCTCTCCCATCTCTGCCTCCCTTTTCCTCCCTTTCTCTGCTTCAATGCAGGTCTGATCTTATTTCCAAGCTCAGCCTGGTGTATTTCAGATGTACCAGTTGGATTTCCCTTCTTCACAGCAGTTAGTCTCCCATATTCTTCCACACGCCAGTTAGTCTCCCATATTCTTCCACACGCCAGTTATCTTCTCCCTTTTCTTCCTTCCTGCCTCCCTCCCTTCCAAGATGACACAGTCCCAGGAGCGCAGCCGCTTCTTTCAGCTTTTAGTTTCATCCCTGACATGCATAGCACTTTGCACAGCCGAAACGCTTCCTCTCTCCTATTAGCTTCAGCTTGAATTCTCCCTGTGTGTGCATGTACGTAGGCATGTATGTATATATCCAGCTCCTGGCAGCTGCTGTTGTTGCTGGGAGCAGCTCCGCTTTTCAGTCGCTCTGGCTTTCAGCTACTCCCCTCCTTTCAGTAGCACCCTAGGATTTGCAAATGTCCCAGGGCCAGTCTCTCTGGCTACACTCCTCCTTCTCCCCTTCCGTTCTCTCCCCTCTTCCTCT
>VWZF01006193.1:971889-989651 GCA_013396755.1 Sclerurus mexicanus | reverse complement strand
TGGGGCTGGGGATGGGGACGGGCGGCTCCAGCCGCTCCCGGCGCCCGACACGAGGTGGCGTTTGGTGTCGCGACATCGGCGGTGGCACCGGCGTGGGGACCCGCGCGCACCTCGGGGCAGCATCCTCCCAGCTGATTCAGCTCCTCCGCAGGCACCTGGCTGCGTGATTTATAGGGCTGGTTTAGAGCATCAGTCATTCTTTCTAAGTGGGAAGCGACAGCATCCCGCCAAGCTGTTTCTCTGAGTTCACCCCTTGTCTTGTTAGTAAAACAGGAGGAGAGATTTTAGGTTTATCGGGGGGGAAAAGATCTAGTAGGGAATGTGATAGGGCGAGTAAATCAATTTCCAGAGCTGCAGGGAAAAGCCACGATCTATAGTTTATTTGAGGCTTTTTCTCTCCTTGTTTGCATGGTGCAGTCTCTAAAGATATTGGTCCAGTTATTCAAAATTATTCATTAATTACTTCAGTGAATAATACTCGACCTGGAGATCATCAAAAAAAGTGAATATTGCAGTAATATTGGAATCAAATTCTCTGTCTCTGCTGTAATTTGCTGTCTCTAACAGATGCGTACGACTCAGTTAATTAACTCATGACAGAACTCAAATTTTATATTCGATTATAATATTTGCAATCCCCAATTTTTACTGTGCCAGCCTGCTCCAAAGGTCATCTTATCATGGGATAGGCAGAAGTGCCTGCTCTCTGACATAATGGAATTGCTATTTTATCAGTGGGTTTGGATTTCTGCGGGATCAGAGAGGCAGAGCTGGAAGGGCTGTGCACATCTGGGCACAGAGTCAGCAGAGAGTAAACACAGATTAAAAGGAAGAAGTTAAGGCCTTTCTCAGACCTACTCATCTCACAGGTGTGATCAGCAGGACTCACACCAAAACCTCCTTACCTGTTGGGTCTCTGATGGTGCTTTTCCCCTGAAACACCAGGAGCAGGGTGGGTGGGCATTCTTCTCCTCGACTGTCCAGCCCGTGTCTGTGGTTGGGATTAGTTGTCGTGTTTGTGTTCTGGGGCTGCCTGGAAGGGGCCACACTCCATGGACAGTGACGGAGAGCTGCAGCTCACCTGTGGAGAGCTCACAGAGCCCACAGAGGGTGACAGGAGGGAGCCACATCCCAGCAGAGCTTCCTCTGCAGAGACTGGAAGGGCCAAACCACCTCTCTGCATTTGTTATTTGCTGTTCCTTGGGTTACAGAAATATCCAAGTGTGGCAACCCAAAGCGTTTAGGGATCATGAGTCACGTCTCCCAGCGTCACAGAATTGGCTTTAAAATCTTGTTATTTCTCTTAAATAAATAAATTCACAGGTGTTTCGGTTGTTCTTTTAGTTTGCCTTCCCATGGCGGAGCCTTGGAGCAGTCACAAGTTTACACTTTGCTCTGCTATCACCAGAGTTAAACAAATATTCTTTCACTATTCATTGTGAATGGAAGATTAAGGTCTCAGCCACAGAACCTCCAAAGCAGGAGCTTTCAGCGATCTCTCAGTCAGGACAAGGCTCCCAGGAGGGTCCAGAGGAGCAGTGTTGCCACCTAGGGACTCCTGAGAGCTCTAAAAGAGTTTTCTCCAAGCTGGGATGCTCTGACGCATTTCCCTGGGCTTGTGGCTGTTTGCCTGCTCGCTGCAGGTGTCCCGGGAGGGAAGAGGGATTTGGAGATGGTCTTTTTGGCTTGGCTTTTGTTTCCCTGCAAAGGTATTAGCCCTTGTGGCTCAGCACTGTGTGCCAGCCAGAAATCCTGCCACCAGCTGCCTCATAAAGGCTGTCACAGCCGCTTCATCGCAGGCTCCAGGAGTACATCCATCCCCAAATGCACCTCCACACCTCTTACTTATCGATCCAATTTTTCATGTTTAGCTGCAGAAGTTTTTCAGCAGAGAAAAGCTGAAGGAGGATTTGCTGCTCCTACCCTGGCAGGAAGATTTACACATGAGCAAGTGATTTGTAACCAACACTGTGTAAGATAGATGGAGCTGCTCCTCTTGTTCACAAATTATTCACAGACCATGGGCTTGAAGAGGAAGAAATTTTTTCCTTGCTTTGTAAAGTACACACAGACACATTTCTTTATTATTGTTTATTACAACTTTCAGAGTAAAATACACTCCTGAGAGCATCTTTGCAGAATTATTGCAGCTCACAGGTTGTTTAGTTGGCAATCTAGACAGAGGACAGGTTTGGTTGTTGGGTTTTTTTTCCCTTTCCCCTTTTTTTAGCAATTGCCTTGACCAGCAAGATTTTTGTCCCGGGTTTGAGCCTCTGGGCATTACAAGGTCACAAAATTGAAGTTCCTGGCCTCCACTTTTCTCACCAGTGTGCTCAAGGGAGCATATCACCAAACCAGCCCCTGGGTTTTGCTGGGTGAGCACAGCTCTTTAAATCAGCTCCAGGGCAAAGATTGAGTTCTGCACGACGGGAAAAGTGCTGCTTCTAGAACTGTTTCTGGGAAAATAGGGTGTTTCTGGAGCCTCAGGTGCCACCACAGGGGGAAGCTGTGAAAGATGGACAGGCAACCAGAAACAGGGACCACGGACATCCTGAAGGGCTCAGAAAGGTATTTCTAGGTGGAGCCTGGGGGTTTTGCTTCCACTACATATTTCCCATATAAAGGACTGGATAAAACTTTCTTTTCCCTACTTCCATAGCCAGAATTAAATGCACCACCATGTCCTTGGCAGAGCTGTGAGCAGGGGTGCATCCTTAGTCCGGCTGTCCTACATTCACATGGAATTTGAAGTTTTCCTTCTTGGCCAGCCAGGTGAAGGAAGCAGCTCCCAGTCTTGCTCTGTGGAAGCTGCATCCTGCAGGAATCACACAGCCCTGTGAAATGGGCATTGGCACAGTCTGCCTCAGAAATCTAACAGTGCATTACAAAAAAAAAAAAAAATAGTTTTACCTTGAACATCCAATGCTGCCAGGTGTTAACAAGGTCATTATTCAACCCCAGTCTTCATGGCTCCCGTGTTGCAGATGTGAGCACATGTCTGTTGGTGCAAATCATGTAACATATGTAAAACATGTTGGCCTGTGAGCTGAGCATATACACAATTGCTCCGTGAATCCATTACTGGTAGGAGCAGATGGGTTTCTTGCTTAAATACCTGCATTTCAAACTCGAGGTCTGCTTTCAAAGCCACCAGTTTGTTTCTCTAGCATGGTGCAGCCAGGCTCCTACACGCTCTGCTCACCAAACCCTCCCTGCCCTGGAGTTCAGGTGCTTTTGTTCCTGCATAAAGAAAACCAAAACACCAACACAGTTTTGCAAACATAACTAAAAAAATATAAATAAATCTCTCCTTTGATTTCTAAATACGAGTAAAGCATCGTTTACATTCAGGCGCTGTTAACTGGAAGCATCCACAACACGTCACTCTGAGGCAGAACAAAATAGACACGGAATAAAAATATCTCCAGTGACCTGGTCCTGTAAACGCTGAGTGACTTTATGCTCTGGAGCAGAAGTGCCTTGAAACAAAACAATTTTATTCATTCCTCCCGGCGCTGGCTGGAGGCAGCGAGGGCGAGAAATAAAAAGCTCTTTCCCCTTTTTCTGCTGCTGCATTCTCGGGTGACCGAGACACCTGAATGGGCCGGGGGAAAGCACGTTCCGTTTGCTTTGTGGGTGCTCGGGTGGGTGTTGCTCGTTCACCTGGGGGAGCCCCTTTCCGACACACACGTCGTTCTGGCACAACCTGCAGCTCCCCGGAGACCTTCTGGTGGGGAGGGGGAGGAGGAGGAGGAGGAGGAGGAGAGGGNGGAGGAGGAGGAGGAGGAGATGCCCACGTGGCTCGTGGGCTGCCCGTGCCAAACCGAGCCCCGCTGCCCGGCAGCCGCACGCGGTCGCTCTCAATGGCCACCTTTGTTGGCATCCCTGGGCAGGAGCCTCCAGGATGCTGACGTGGCACCCGCCGTGTCACCTTGTCCTGCCTCCTGTGCTGGGCCTTCTGCCACACTCAGGGGGCTCACGATACCTCCCTGCTAACTTTTATTCTCGTTTTTATGCCTTACAAAGAAAACGAAAGGAGGAAAAGAGCCTGGCAGAGGAGGGGGAGGCATTTCCCCTTCGACTGGTCCTTCCCTTATCTCCCCCCTTTCCCCTCTCTCCCCCCCACCTGTTGAAACGTGGCTATCGGGACCCGGTGAGGGAAAACCTGCTATTTTAATGTGTGAAGCTGTTACAATTTTAAATAATTGCTTTAAAAACAACAACCCCGAGCAAGACACCATCTGCCCCCCAGTCTCTGCTCTGCCACCAGAGCTCCCGGTGCCGCTGACCGCCCTGTGCTGGCACTTCAGGGCAGACACGCTCCCACCCCGGCAAAAGTCACTGTTTACACTTGTCACGTATATTTTTAGTCCATCCTAGACCCAGCTGTGCCTCAGCACAGCCTCGTGGGCCAATTGCCACCGTGAGAGGCACCTCCCACCAAGTGTTGCTTCATTTCTGGAAGGACAGAGGA
The DNA here is from genome assembly GCA_013396755.1 of Sclerurus mexicanus. Classification (NCBI taxonomy): domain Eukaryota; kingdom Metazoa; phylum Chordata; class Aves; order Passeriformes; family Furnariidae; genus Sclerurus; species Sclerurus mexicanus. The sequence continues at coordinate 985,177 of VWZF01006193.1, read as the reverse complement.
AAGAACGATCCCCACGTGAATCCTGGCAGGAGCTGGCTGCAGGTCCCCATTTCACCAGTCCTTCAGGTTCTTCCAGTTCAGGAGGACAAGGTGCACAGCAAAGGCATTTGCTCGGCAAGTGGCCTCCCAGCACCTGACCTCTGTAAATCCAAACAACACGTAGAGCAGCAAAGTGTCCGCACAGACCCCTCACCCCGGGCTGACTGCACTGCAGCGGGACCATCAGGGTAATTCCATTGGGTTTTGGTGGGCTTTTGGGGTCTGTTCCTAAGAGGACCTCAAAGAGTTAACAATGATAGCAACTGATCTCCAATTTTCCTTCATTTTGTCTCCACTGGCTTGTCCTTGTACTGCTGGGATGCTGTTGAGTGTTGCACATCAATTAACATCTTCACTGTGGGCACCACACCCCCCCCAGGTCACCCCCAGAAGAAAGGATTTGTGCCCCTGCCCACATTAAGTGACAGTCACTGCTGCTTAGTCCTGCTCGACATCAGCTCCCTTGGAAACATCCTGCAAAGCAGCTGTCCCCAGTTCCAGCACATCCTGACCAAGCACAGGACACTGAATGGATGGAAAGCAAATAATACTTTCTCTTTTCCTGTGCTGTGGGAGGGATGGTGCATTTCACAAGAGGGTAAGGTGGTGCCAAAGTCCATGGCTCACCTGGTTCCCAGCTGGTGGCTCCTCTACCTCCCCTCTGCTCCATTCCCATCTCAGTGCTGGGGAAAGCAATACCACAGGCAGGATTTTCTAAGGATAAAAGTCTGTGGATGACTAGGACGTGCTCTACAACAGCAGTGATACTGTACCCTGGGGTCACCCAGAGCTCTCAAGCAAGGGAGAAACCTCACAGCTCCTCCACAAGGCAGAGGAATGGGGTTACAGCCACTGCTGGAAGCCAGGAGCAGGAGAGCAGGTCGTATGCTTCCATTCTCAGCTCTCCACAGTGCAATTTATCAAGTGGTTATGAAAGAAAACCCAACAAAAATAAGTAAAGAAATAAATAACTGGTTGGAGGTTATACAGCCTGGGCTGCCCTTTGTCTTCCAGCCTGCCTGGATAAATGTCCTTATGGGAAAGGCTGGAGATCAGATACAGCCCTCAAGTTCAGGAGCTCTAATGGGCACTGAGAGATAAGACTCTGGATGAAGATAACTGCAGTAGTTATATGATTAATCCCAACGTCTTCAGACATTTCCCCCTCTGCCTGTAAGAGTTGTGTGATCCTAAACATGCTTAAGGGAAACAACCCCATTCTGGCTAGCAGATGACTAACTGCTTACAAATAACACAGATGTCTTTTTATATACGACAAAAGACCAAAATATCCAAGCTGACAGTGCCCCACAGGAGTGTTCAAACCAGGCACTCCAGCACAGCTCTTTCCAAAAAGCAACTGGGAACCGGACAGGGCAAGAGCCCAGCCACAGCTCCAGCCAGAATGAGCCTTTTGTTCGAGCAAATGCAAATGTCAGGAGAGGGACTGGGCCAGTTGCCACCCTGCAGCAATGCCCCCAGCACCAGGGTCGGGCTGGATGGCCCCAGACCTCTCTGGAAAAGAGGCAAAGTCCCAATCCTAGCTCTAACCACTCTGGCTTTTGGAGAGAGGCATCTCAAAGTCAGTCTCACAGACGATCCCCGTCTCCATTTACACAGCGCTCATTTTCTAATTCCATCAGGGAGATGTTTAAGTACACAGAGTCCATTTGTGCAGGCATCAAAAAGCCAAACTCATTGGAGATCTCAGACCAAAATGCATTTTAATATGCATTATTAGCCACACATTTCCCCCAGCACATGCACAGATGGAAGTGTCAGTGATGGCTAAAGGCAGAAGTTTGTACTGCACGGTTAAGGTTTCCCTCCCCACCTTCACCTCTGTTGTATGTGTGCAGGGTGATCCTTCTCCCCATCCATCCTCCTTTTCTGAGCCTTGATGGGCATGGTGGGAGAGCTGAGTGAGCAGGACTCTTCCAACAGCAGCAGCAGAGGTCCAGGAAATCAGTCTGGGAAAAGCTTTGGGATGCTGTAGAGAAGGAAAGGGATAAAGTTATGATATTACTATGGCAGCACTGCTTACAAGGTTTTAGTCCTGTGTTGTCATTGATAGATCAACAGAGAAACATTATTCTCTACCACATGCACCTGTATTTTTAGATAAATACATTCCACAAATGCTTTGTAAGGGAAGTTTCTTTGCCTAAAGGATCCACTGCTTCCCAAGCCTTCAGTGGTACAGCACAAACCACGTTACTAACAACAATTGTTCCTGCGTTTGTTTCTGGAACACAGATCACAAAACACAGTTTATTTGGGAGTGTCTGTGTACTCTTCTATTTCTGTCCTTCTTATTCAGCCTCGTGGAGTAAAACAGGCAACTGTGAGTCGGGAGCAGGACACAGCCCTGCCCTGGAGAGTTTACAGTGTCCATCAGATAATACACTGCAAATTATACACGGTGAGACACAGACCTCAGACAAGCAGGAGGGGGAGAACAGCTTGGTTTGGGAAGGAAGCTGAGAAAAGCGAGTTTTAAGGAAGACCATGAAGAAAAACAGAAAGAAAAATCAGGAGGGGGAAACCTAGGAATTTCAAGGACTAAACAAAGTATGAGAGGTTGTACAGCAGAACCCTGAAAATAAGGACTGAGTCTTAGCGATGAGATCCAAATGCTGAATTTAACCCGATCTTCTGGTATCTGCTTTTGGGCAGGTAAACGACTTCAAATACTGAATTCTTAAAAGCACAGAGACACCAACAAAAAACCCGAAAAGCAACTTTACTGACCTCCAGAAGTTCATCACCCCTGAATGCGTGCCATCTAACGAGATGATCATCAGGTCAGCCTTGCTCCCTGCTCTCCAGTGTCACCAGCAGCTTCACGTACCTCCCCCCAGCCCCTGCCACACGGCAGGGACCAGGTGGGATGGGTGCTTGACAGACCGAGCAGCTCCACCACGAGATGCCTGTGCCCCCCCGCTCCAAACTGGGCCAGTAGAGCACCTCCCACAGCAGCTCCTCGAGGCTGTGCCTTCGTTTTTAGGCTCAGCAGAGCAGGAACAAGCACAGTGGTGCAGCAGAGGCGTCGCAGCGAGGACAGTGCGAGGTGTAAGTGAGGCAAGGGCAGGGAGAGGGGACACCGTTTATTAGGTCAGATGGAGCACTTGGAAAAGCTCCACATGCTTTCAGGCACATTGGGCTGCCTTGGGTCTGAAATAGAAGCAATAACCTTAGAGCTAAATACAGGTTGGGAATAATTGTTCTGAGTTAAACTTCATTATATTAATGAATTAGGCAATTTGAGAGAAAGGGTGATTGGTTCCTGTTGATCAAAGGGAGGATGCTCGCCAGAGGACAGCTTATAATGTCATTTATGGCACAAAGAGAGGGTGAGAGAGACAGGAGTAATTATTGCCGAGGGACGTTTGGTGGTAGCAAAAATCATAATGTAATATGCAGTCTCTATCTGCGTGATTTTCTGTCCTGGAGTCAGGAATTTTAGTACTCGGATTGTCTTTTGAAACAGTTTTGAAGACCTTCCTTGCAGGTCAGGAGTGGGAGGTGCAGTGGCTGATCTCTTACCGAGTGTTTCTGCCCCTTATCAGTTTGTACAAGTTAATTTGAGGGGGTTGCCTGCAGTTGTTGCCACGAGCCTGTCAAATCCGTCATGTAAAGTGCACAGGCAGGAAGGCGCTGGTGGTCCTTCTGTGTCACTTAGGAAGCTGATTCCATTAAGCAGCTGTGGTTAATTGCCAGCACTCCTGAGCTCATCACTATCCCTTCGATATTGTTTCCTGTGAAGTGACAGTTCCAGGGGAACTGCTGTTTCCTAAGGACCTAAATTTGCACATAAATTTAAGTTCTTAGTGGACTTGTGGAGAAAAGCTAGAAAATTCTACAAGCTATTTAACTCTACACCCAGAAGATAGATTAATATGGTGGGAGGTGGATTATTATTTACGATTACCTCATCATTTTGAAAATATTCTTGGAAGACTGAATCACAATTTCTCGAGTGACTTGGCTTGGAAATACTGGAATGATTCTTTAAGGACAGCACTGCAGCAGTCTAAAGGCACAAGTGGAGAACATCCATATGTGTTACTCAGAAATGAAATAGCAATTGTTCTCGACTAAAATATGAGCTATGTCTCAAATCAATTAATAAATATGAGATTCAATATGCAATATTCAAATACCTGCCAAGCAGGTAATTGCCCCAGGTGTTAATGTTTTCAGCAGCAGTTGGGAATTTTGCACTCTTCCATAAATTGCAAACACAGGTGCTGTATGTACCTGGCTAACACTGAGACACAGACAGACCAAACCCCTGTGCTTCAAAAACACGCTGCAGTTTATCTACAACATCTGGGACTCAGCAGGGAATTAAAGGCTCAAGTGTGGGCTTAAAACCACCAAAACTACTCTTGAGCAGGCTGAAGCGATCTGTGGAGGATTCTGCCACCGCCCAGCAGCCCCGTCTCTGTGCTGGCACTTGGGATACTTAATATTAGGGTCTAACAAAAATCAAAGGGGAATTTGTTTTAGTTTGTAAAATCTGTCTGAAAGTCTAATTTTGACCAGCAGCAACTTCAGTGAGTGGGCTGGTGCAAAATTTTCACATGATTTGTGCTGGAGGAATATATACTTCCATATCTATAGAAACACCCACAGACATTCTTTTAGAGAACCACAATAGTCAGAATGTGAGATCTCACTGCTCCAGAGGCCTTCTGCTCTCATGGTGGATGAATCAGACTCCATGTACCATGGACAGTAAGAATCCAGTGCCTCACGTTTCTATGCATGCCTTATTTCAAAACGTAAAGGCCACCTAATCCATGTTAAGTGAGCTGTACAGGGGAGAGGATGCTCCAAGGCCACAGAGACTACAGGCAGGAAAAGGAGGGAATGGCAGATCAACCTCAGAGGATGTTCCTGCGGCACAAAGGAATTGGATGAAGTTCCTTATTGGCAGCAAGCAGCCTGTGATAGCCAGCTAATGTCTGACACTTGCTACGAGTGGATTTCAATGGAGACAGAGGAGGAAACAACACAGAGAAGGGCAGCACCTTGCCTAGAGTCAGATCTGGGGTGCCCGAGTTGTCATCCCTGATACCACGTTCTTCTCTAACCCGCCACCTCTCGTTTCCACCAGCATGACTGAACACTCCTGAGCTCTTGCATTTACTGTCCAAGGGTGCCCAAGCAGCAAATTCACCCAGTTCTGTGGGACTGCGAGCACCTAATGCAGCCCTTCTTGGAACATTCAGGAGTTCCTTACGCTGTGTCTTTAAAGTGAAGTCAAGCCACCCTCAGCCCATGAAGAGGAGGGAGAGGGCACCTCTCAGGGGCTGGAGCCTCCTGTGCCGAGAGTCCCATGGCACAGCAGTTCCCAGCACTGTGCCATTAAGAGCTGAGGTCAGACAGCAGTGGAGTCCGGGTGAAGAGAAGAGCAGTGTGAAAGCCTGGTGCAGCTGAGGAGGTAGAAAGAGGTGGAGCAAGGGAGCAACACACAAGTGGGTCCTTCTGAGAGTGCTGTGGGAGGCAGAAAAGTCATGGGAAAGGGTTATGGGTGCAGCAGGGAATAAATATATTCTACCAAGGAAAGAAGGTGGGTTTCCAGGTCTGGTTTTAATTTTATGAGACGATTGATATCAAATTCTCACGAGAAGCTCAGAGGGGCACTAGACAATAATTAAGGTTCTACATTCCCAGAGTCCTCTTTTGTTTTATGCTATGGGCAATCTTGAAGCCAAGGGGACAAAGGAAAGCAGTGCAAGGAGCTCCATGGCTGACAGGCTGTTTAAATGTGAGTGTCCCAGCACTCAGAGGAGAGGAGCTCTATTTTCAGACCTCTGAAGTGATAAATTACAAATGAAAACTACAGCAAGTGCCATCAGCCATTGATACTACAGATTGTTTCTAACAAACAAAAGCTGATAGAATAAAGGATGGGGATTGAGGGATGGCTGCACTGTACCCCAAGGTTTTTCTAAAAATATTTCACACCTGCCATTTGTTCTGCACATTGATCATATTTTGTCTATGAGGTAGAGAACTCGTCGTGCCAAAGGGAATGTGGTTTATGTTCCTGAGTCTTAATGCTTTTTCCCTTCTGTAAGGCAAAACTCCTTACTACTGTCACTAAAATAAAGCCAAGAGGACAAAAGTCACACACTCGCTGCCATGGTCACAGTTTAACTGTTCCTCTCGCTGATCTTTGGAAACAGTCCCTTCAGCAGGATTTTACAGCTTTGGCACTTCGGTTTAGCAAACTTTTTATGCAACTCATGAGAGGAATGCAGCCAACTCTGTACACTCAATTTAAATCAACTTGCTGATGATATAAAAAAGAGTGCTGAACCACCGGTTTGCTTCATCTGCTCCAAAACTACCAACACAAACCCTGAGGTATTTATTCCTGAAACGTTAATAGAACAGTCTGGGGCGTCAGATCAGTACATGAACTCTGCTTTGATCCCATGTCGGTCCAAAGAGCTGATTTAACAACTAGTTGTTTGGTTACTTGATAGTTCAGAATGCAGCTGGGCTGTCTGCTGCCACCAGGCTTTTACATGCTGCGATGTGGTGGGAGCAGAGGGTGCAGCAGGTCAGGCTGTGTAGCAAGAGACTGTAAGCCATGTAAGCAATGTTTAGTAGTTTTCTTTTTGCATCATGAAGGAGGGATGATCCTTGTGTGGCTTATAGAATCGTAGAATTCTTTGGGTTGGGAGGGATCTCCATAGCTAACCTAGACCAATTCCCCTGCAATGAGCAGAGGCATCTTCAGCTAGGTCAGTTTGTATAAATTCCCTTTGCACAAATAACCACATCAGTTCAATTTTGGTGGCCGCTACCGGAGTGCTGATCAAGAGTGAGGTCTGTCCTCTACCCACACAGGCAGTGCAGGACAGGCCATAGCTGTCCACTGAACCCCTGCCCCGCCAAGCCAGTGCCTCTGAGCAGGTTCAGAGATCTTAGACTGCAATTTTCAGAAGTTATCGATTTGTGCTGAATTGAGTGAGCCCTACAGACCGAAGGGCTTTGAACTTGTGCTCGGGTGGGGGCTTGGGGTGCACCAAGTAGCACTGAGGGGGTCGCATAGCTGTGGCTCTACCCTTTCCTTCACTGTAAATTAAAGAAAAATTTCCGAGGTTTAACTTACACCAGCAATTTAAAGGAAGTAAAATTGCATGTTCACACGAGAAAATACAAAAGAACTTGCACAACTGAGCAAGTGCTTCCTTTTTTCCACTTCACTCCTTTTTATGTCTGTCCTATGAAAGGAACTGCACTTACCTGACAGCTGAATACTGGCTGTGTGCAAATGACCCCAGCGATTGACTCGGTGCTGGGTGAGAACAGAATGTTGCAATGTTTGATCTTAAAAATTCAGCACCAAACTAGCAAAAGATAAATAAGCGGGTGAAGTAGACTCAACACAAAGCAGGCATCTCTCTTTTCTGTAAGGAGGAATTAAAAACATTAAAATCTTCACATTTGAGAAAACTGGAAGCTCTCCTACGGACTCGGCTCCTTGCAAAGCACCAGAACCAAAGCCTGTTTGTCAAATCTTTATATTAAAAGGTGCTGCAAAAAACCACCTTGTTTCCAGAGATTCTCTCTTGCTGCAAAGCACGGCCCTTCAGATGCAGAGCTGGTTACAGTGGAACAAATCAGCCTGGGAAGAGGATAAGCTCGATGACCTTTAAGACAAATGATCTCAGTTTAAATCACAGGAATAGAAATATTACAGAACACATGGAAGAGTCTCCACTGTCAGAGTTGCTCAACCTCCTAGGCAGTTTAGGTATCAGTATTGTGCTGCAAATAGTAAAATTGTAAGTCTTAAAGCCCAGGCACACAAACAGAAACAATACACAGAGCTAACATTCTCTGTTTTCCAGTAATTGATCCAGTATTTTTCTAATTCCTCTTAGAAGCAAAATTATCCACTTAAAATTAGGTACCAAATGATGCGCTTTTAAGGACCGTTCTGTCCACGGATGTGCCGTTAGTGGAAAGATAAACCAGATGGCAAACTCAATAAAAAGGAGCCAGTTAAACAGAGACAGATGAACGCCTAAAAAAAGCCCCTTTGCTCCATTATTGCTTTTGAACTGGTTGTCATGGCACTAGAAATGGATACCACTGTCAGCCTCCCACCTCCACCCGGCCAGCTCTTCCCAGCCTCTGTCCAAAGCAAACAGCTCATGCTGGTGTGAAAAACATCCTCTTCCAGCACCAGGCTGCTGCCACCACAACTCTGCTCCCACCAAACAGGGGTGCGTGCGTGGAACTTACACCTCTTGCGTACCCAACCGTGCACCCAACAGGAAAAGACTGACCTTCAGGCTCAAATTCCAGTTTGAGAATGCTAAAGTTCAAATCATTTTAATCCCGTGCTCTGTTTGTGGCTTACAGTTCACTGCCAAGAGCCAAGGACTATCCACTTAGCACTGGAGCTCTGTACAACTGGAGCTGCCATGGAAATAAGCTGACCTTTGTCAGACTTACACATTAAAGCAGTTTCTCTTCCCCTTGACAATGTCCATTAGCAAGAACACTGTTTGCCAAGCAGACGGAAAAGAATAAGGGAGGCAACTTCAAAATAGCCCTGGAAAAGCTGAGTTGTTCTGTCAGCCTCTGAATTCTTTCTCCTCCCACACAATTCGATTTTGAAGATCTATTAAAACTGGCAAAATCCACTAAAATAAAAACCTTAGAATGTCACAGTGCAGTTGCATTACATTTCTAATAGAGCATATAAAATGTGAGTTTACAATGAGTTTAGCAAGCTGTAAATCAGCACTTTTATTCAGTTTCGTTTCTGAGCTATTAATCCCTAATACAGAGAGAGAACGCTGATGTGCTGGTCTAGGACCTCCCGAGATAATAGTTCAAATAATCCTGACGACAGGGAAAGGGAATTTCATTGAGTCACCTGAGGCCCTGCTAGACACACCATCACCCCATAACTCAACGTTCACAGAGCTTATAGTCTTAATTATCGAGTTAAAAAAAATGGAATTCCCTTCTGGCTTCAGTGAGCGGCAGTCCCGGAAAACAAGCGGAAGTTTGCTCAAATAATTGAAGACAAGTCGTTAATTGGGTTCTGCGCCCTGGCAGTGGTGCTTTGGGGAAAGAAGCCCCGGTGTGGTGCAGCAATGCAGCCACCCTTCCACTGCTGCTCTGAGTCAGCCTTTGGTGCATCCTCAGCACTGGCAGCACGAGGAACAGCAGCGCTCGGACGCTCAGCGGGCCAGGAAAAACACACACCACCACAGCCAAGTAATTTTAAAGGATTTTAATACAAACTTAATATAAACTATTTCAGTCCCTCTTAACATGTAAGACACTGACTCAAAATACTTTTATACCTTTTTTCAAGTATTGCACAATGTAGGTACAAAATTAATATTTACGATTACATTTTCTTCCATAATATATAGCAAAAATCTTTAAACTTTTAACAGAAAATACAATTTGTGTTTCTTTTGAAAAAAGCAAATATTTCGTACATTTTAATTCCACCACTAAGGAATATTCTGTACACAACTTTTTAACTTTTTTTTTTTTAGAATTGATGTCTTTAAGATGGATATCTTACAATTTCCGTAAAAAAAATACAACATGAAGCTGCTGTAGCTGTCACAGATCACTGTAGTAAAAAGATATAAATGCAATACCATGTTGTAGAAACAATATATATACTCTGATATTTTACAAACTTTGTACTAAATTAAATTATACAATTAGAAAAAGACCAATAAACCCACCTATTAGTGCCAATTTTTTTAATATATATACATATATGTCTGTGTACATATATATATACACATGAAAAAATTAGCCACGTCCTTGCTATATCTTAAATACTGTAAGAGGCCATATTCTGAGCGTATATTTTTGTAATGTACAGTCAGTATAAAATAATTTTGTGCTTGGTTGGCAAATGAAAAAATGATGCATGTTGTATTTATCTAACCAAGCCTGAATGTATTCATACTACAAGCCTTAAAAAAAATCTCAAGAGGTGGAAAAAAAGATACACCCTTGGGTACGTGCATTTTAACTTGTACAATAGTATTTACTCGGATTTCACTTTCGGTTTATTTTTAGTTAGCCATAACTGGCTGGAATTGCTGGTTAGAATACTGCATGTTGTTTAAACTAAAATTCAAGCCATCCACAAAAGACTTCTCATTTAGACCTCCATAGGCTGCAAACATATCAAAGGCATTACTGTACTGGAGAGGACTGAGGTTAAGGGGGCTGTCACCAGGAAAGATGCTACTGGTACTACCTTGACCCTGCATGTTGGGGAAAATGAACTCCTTTGCGTTAGGAGACAGGGCAGAAGTCTTCTGCTGTTGCTGTTGCTGCTGCTGGCTGCCTAGGCCAAGCCCGTAGAGAGAGTGCATGGAGGAGGAGAGGGCTTTCTGCTTCAACAGGTCATTGACATTCAAGCCAAGGTTGGTGGGAGAGGTGCGGGCGACCTTGTTGCCACGGCCGCTATTCTTCATTTTGGTCGAGCCAAACTTGGTGGCAGCAAATGTGGCAGTGGTGAAGGTTAAAGGCTGAGTGGAGCGGGGCATGAAAGTTGGGCTCACAGCAGCTGAGTGACCAAAGGGAGGAGAAGGAGAACTAGACACTGAAGATGCTGGGTCACTAATTGGCATGAACACCTGGGCCTCTGGGTTAAAGCTGTTCTTGATTTCCTTATCCAACTCACATCCATTTTCATTATCATCCACATAAAGCACTTTCACTGGTCCCTTTTCACCGATTTGGTATGAAACCTCAAACGGGTCAATCCAAACACTAAGATCCTGAGGCAAGTTGCCACGAACATCATCAATGTCCAAACCACTCTCTTTGGATGCTTGTTCTATGACCGGGTCCACTTTCTCCCCTATATGAATACATCTAAACCCTGATCCTTTGTATGGCTTTTCTGGATACCAGTGCCCTTCATACTTCTTCTTAAGAAGTCTTTCAAGCTCTTCACCAAAAATGTTGACACGTCGTCTGGGAAGCTTATTGTACAAATATGAAATAATAAAATTGAGTGCTACTTGGATTTCAAGCTGCATAGCTGCTATGCCACAGAGTTATAAGTCTGTTTCAAAACCCGAAGAAAGTGTTCAAGACGCCACAGGGAAACAGAATTTCATTCAAAGTGCTGATTCGAGTTGATTATTATCCTTCACCTTGAGTGCTCTTGTTCCTTTAAGAAAAAACAAAAGCAAACACATCCAAATAAGGAAAGCATAAGATACAGCTCCGAGGCCTGTTCTTTCAGCCTCGCTTTCTGCATAAAATAGGTTACTTTTCAAGTCAAAAAATGTGCATCAAACTATTTCTGTTCCTGCCTGCGGAAGGTGAGGATGTCAGCTCCATTCAGCCTGACTTACAAACAACGCTGCAGAAGATGGGCTTGTGTTTACATATACAGCATGGGGCACTTCCAAATCACATGAGCTGGTTTGTTTGGTTATTCACAAAGCAGCAAGGATAATTTTTAAGGCATCACAGAACTGCCAAGCCTGTCAGGGGTTCAATTACCAACCTGTATTTGGATGATTTATAGTACTCAGCTGCAAAATTTAGCACCAGACTATTAGTTTAGCCTGAGAGGTCTTAGTCCAAGGGTCATTTACCAATTTAAAGTTTGCAAACGTATCGACTGCACTGCAGGCTGCAGAATTATAAAAATGCTAACAATCGCTTTAGAAGATTTCACACAAATAACTAAAATTATGCAACGTTTATTTTAAGTCCAAGCAAATCTTCCGCATAAACACTGCGCGGGTGAAATGATGAAAACTGAGGAGAAAATGTCCGCTGTGCACATCCAACAGTTCTTCCTCCAACAGCTCAAACTGAAATGCAGTCAGCACATACAGAATAGATGCACGTATGTTCTGTCGTAAGGGTGGCCACGGCCATGAAATTCTTGTGATAAATTAATTCACAATTTTTTAAAAAAATTATTCTGTATTTTCAGACTGAAAGATACAATTATATACTCAATTATTATATGGCACTGTCTGTAGTTCAGATTTCAAAAAGTTCCAGAGCTAACAGGGCTTCTGACAGCCTCAAACACTGGACTGCCTTCCTCCTTCTCCATGACTCCATTTTATATTTAATGTAAGATATGGTTGCCACTCCTTCACAGAGGACAAAAGAGAAATTAGCTGTCTGGAGTTAGTGCAGGGACAAGAATCAGGTATTAACACACGCACTGCTAACACAAATCCTGCAGTACCTTGGTTTAAAAGTGCTCATCTACAGCACACACCTTTGTCAAAAAGTTCCAATGAAACAAAATACAGGTTTGGGTTTTTTTTAATAGCTCAAGTTAAAAGCCCCAAAGAGAATTTCAATTAACAGTGGATTTTTCTGCACTGCATCACCAGGAACAAAATTCAGCATAGCTGTCACTACAGATTAGAGAAATCAAAGTCAGTATCAAAATCCTTTAACAATGTGGCTGCACTGCTTTTTTATTTCCTGCTCCGAATAATCTCCTTTTAAAGTCTGGAACCCTATTTCCAAGCCACTCGTGTTCTCCCCAACATGGTATGGGAATAGTTTGAAAGCCTGCACGATAAGGCGACCTTTAAACGTTTGCTGGATCAGCACCGGGTGGGGATAAGGAAAAGATCAAGGGCAAACAGAAGATATTTACAAAAGGGGCACAATCAGTACAGAAAAGCTGATTGGGTGGTTAAACGGGGCATTTAAAAATGATTTATTAATCCATCTGTTTTGTTTCCCTTCCCCCCCCGTCCTTTAAGAAAAGAAACGATCCTTTCAAGGCGCACCGGGGCTGACGCTGTGAATTTTTCTAAGCGAAACCGATCCAGCGGCACAAAAGCAGCTGATCAAAGAGATCAGCCCGATCCCTTTCGAGGCTGGTTTTCAGTGCATTTTACGGGGAGAGGCTGTTTAATGCCTTCTGCGGGTGTTTCGGTGCGCGGGGGGGTGTCCGAGCCCACCGGCGGCAGCGCCCTGGCAGGAGCCTTAAGCAGCAGGAGTTACATAACCAGGCAGTCGGCTCTCATTAGATTTCTGCTCACAGCCCCCGAGCCCCGGCGGCAGCGGCAGCAGGAGGAGGAAGAAGAGCACTTTCCGAGCCCGCGAGAAGGAGAAGGGAAGGCCGGGGGCTGCCTGGCGGAGGGGTGGGCGCCGCAGGGCCGGGCAGGTCCCTCAGGGCGGCCCAGCGGCGACTGCTGCGCCGGCCCCGCTCCCTCGGCCCCGGGGCGGTGGGCAG
>VWZF01006193.1:947824-970684 GCA_013396755.1 Sclerurus mexicanus | reverse complement strand
CTTTTGAGCAGAGAATATATATATATATATATATATATATGAGACTGGGAGGCAGGAGCCCAAAATCTGAAATACCAAGGGAAAGAAGGGGACGGTATTTCGGATTTTCAGATGTATCAATGTTGATGCTACTGGGATTGCAGTATTGCAAACATCTTGAAAGTCTTGACTAAAACGCAAAATATTTACTGTTTCTCACCCATTTTTATGAATAAAGGGTTGCACCCAGCGAAAACTGGGGCACCTGCCATCCCTGTGCACCCCGAGTGGAAAATAAAGTGTGAGGATTATAAAATTACAAGCATTGTACCTGTGAGGTTACTGGGAAGTGCATCACTGGGAATCCGAGTGAGAGCCCTGGGTATTTGTTTTGAACAGAAAGAGACAACATGAAACGACTCCCTAAACAGAGAAGGTGAAAAGACAAATAGAGGCGGTTGTTTTGTTTTGTTTTTTTCTGGCGTGGGAGCTCAGGAGTGTCCCCGGTACAACCAACACACCTTGGGAGGTGACACCGGCCCCCGGTGACAGCTCGGTGTCTCGCTGGGTTCTGGGGTGGCAGCTGCAGATTTTCCCTGTGAAGTGGGAAAAACCTGCGCAGCATCGCAGATCGGTGTTCGCAGGTGAGATCCCGTAAGGAGCTTTACAAACCCGGCAACTGCTGCCGAGCTGCTAAAAAAAGCGGGGTTGTAAAAGCAGAGACTTTCTTTTTAAATGGCTTTAGCGCTACATGAGAAGCATTAGGAGCTGAATTAAATGTGCGGAGCCAAGGCATTGGTAATCAAGGCAGCCGTGGGATCCTTTAAAGCTGTAAAAACAGTGGCTTTTCTGTGGCTTATGGAAGGGAAGCTTCTCGTGCAGTCCATGCTATGGAACAAATCTGATATTAAATGGAACTAGATCATCTTTAGGGTCTCTTCCACCCCAAACCGTTCTATAATCCTAAATGTTAAAGACAGGTGATTGGCCTAAGAATAACCTGGTCCGAAAGAATCGAGCCTGCTTTTAGTGGTCCACTGAAAGTTTCGATTTATCCTCGTTTGTCTGAAAAATTTTGCTTTTAAACTGCAGTGATCCACGTATAGCACATCAAAGTAGGTGGCCAAACTACAGTACCGTTAAATTATTAACACCTAAACCCAGAGTTTAATCCGGGATAATTTGTATTCTTAAAACCTCCACTGCCTTTTTGATCCACACGGGTCAGGGTGGGGCCTGCAGTGTTTTTCAGTCTTTTTGATTAATACACAGCAATAACAAAATGTCTGCCTCTCCCTGCTAGAAAAATCTTTAGAAATGCAATCAATACAAAATAACTCCAGCAGCAAAATTTTACTCATGTTGCCAATTCTATTCAACTGGAAGATTAATCTTAAAAGAAAAGAAAAGAAAAGAAATATATATTCTCATCTTTCCTGACAGACCTTGACAAGTTTTCTCCCCAGCAGAGCAAATCAGCACAAGTATTTCAGAGCAGGGCAGGAGGCAGGAGTGAGATTAGAAGTAAGAAGACTTCCTTAATCTATATTAAACGAGAAGGGTTTGATCTCATGCCCTGTTCATAGCCAGATCCTGCAATGCTGGCCAGCAGACAGCAACTGAACTACAATTTCCATGGTCTGGGTCTCTGTAGAATAATTTCTAGAGCCAAAATCTCTGCATTTTTAAACAACTTCATTACCACAAGACCTTGTAGAGACTACATACAAAGGAACCTTCTTTTCTACTAAAGCAGTCTTAATTTTGTTCCTCTAATAATTACTTGTGCTCTTTAAAAATCTAAGTCAGCATAATTTATTGATCAATACAATATCTGAAACCAAAACACAGGTTTTTAATCTTAATTCTTAAAAGGAATTAAAAACATCTAAGAACATTTTTACTAATTATGTCAACAAGGACAAGAATTTAAGAGCAGTAGGAAGAAAGGCTCAGAGTTTCCACCACCTATTTTTGTCCTTTCAATAGAATCCTCTTCCCTGCTAAATTAATGTTGCTGTACAGAATATATAAGATTTATCCTGACGGTGGACATGAAGCTTTGTATCATACATTCCCGAATATAGTACAGTCTCTTTTTTAACATTTTCCTATTTGGGAACACAATTCTCCTTTTAGCGTGGGAGCCTGGGCTTTGATTTTGAAAAATGGAAAGCTTTCCCCATTGTATTCATCCCTTTCTAGCCCAGTTTTATCCATTTGCTGGTTTTAACGTGTGTTCCTTTTCCCCACCATCTATCAGTGTGAGCAACCAGGCCTGGCTGCTCTCCAGCACATATCTTAGCACTGACTTTGAAATGTAGTGTAGATTCTCTTACATTTCACTTCAGCAGCATAAGAGCTGATTTTTCCATAAATACAGGTTATAGAGGATGTTTGTACCTACCAGGTGCTGCCCAGCATCAGGAGCTCCGTGACCACAAAGGTTTTTTGGGATGGGAAGCCACAAAATTACCTTGTTTTGATGGAGTAAGACTAACCAAGAACATAATTCAGCCAGAACAACCAGGTCATCTTCTAGGAGAGCCCCAAGTCGTGTCTAATCCTGTGAAGGGGCACCGAGTTCCCTCTGAGGGAGAGCAGGGGGAGGAAGGGGCTGCAGCCACAGCCCGAGCTGCCAAGTGGGCACAGAGGCAGGATGTGTGGGATAACTCTGGTGTGCAGATTCCTACCCCCGGGGCAAACAGCCACACTCAGAGACTCCCTGCAAGCCAGGCTGTGCCCAGGCTTGTGCCTCTGTAGCTCGGGGGGCTGAGGAGAGGGATTAGTGTCCTGGCAGCGTGCAGGGAAGGGATGGAGGCAGGGGGACCTGGTGGTTGGGTCGGTCAGTGGGGACAGAGGCACAATTAATCTTAACAGAGAGGGAGGAATAGCCCTTGAAGTGCAAGGAGGGAAGTACTGCAGTAAAACGGGGAGAACAGAGGACAGAGGGTATGTAGTGCTGGGCTGTGACCATGAAAACAGCCCTGCATTGTTCAGCTGATCCTGGGAGACCTGAAAGCCCAGGTAGCAATTCCCATGGGATGCTCTAGGTCTGGCCTGTGGCACAGCTCAGCTGGGCAGGCAAATCCAAGCAGCAGCAACAGAAATTGCTCCGCTCTTACAGTGGCTGATGTTAGTGGCTCCAGTGATGCCAACATTTTAGAAACGTGGCCATCAAAAGTTGGAGCTCGTATGCCATGGATTGAAAAGCAGTTTCCAGATCTGGGTATCTGTAGCTTTGTGCAGCTGAAAAAAAACCACAACCCTTCTAAGCTGGGACTTTCTTAGATATTAGTGAGTCTTCTAAAAACCCTCCAAAAAACCAAACCCCTATAATTTATATATAATATACTAATATTATTTTGCTGGGACAACATCAGTAAAAGGGACTGATCTGCAGGACCTTACAGCTCACAAGGACTTCACTCTCTCCTAAGTGGAATGCTGCTTATGTTACAGCTTACCTGGCAAAAGTTGCTGGAGTTGGAGAGAGACGCCGAAGGCAGCAGCTGGTAAGAAGGTAGAATAAAAACAGGAATAAAGATTTTGCACCAAATCTTTTCCCTTCCCAAAGTTTCCCCTTCGAGGATGAAGTAAAAATGGGATTTTCTTTGTACTGAGAGTGGTATGAGGCAGAATCTGTTCTTGAAAAGGAGCCTGATAAGTGACATTTTGAGAATGGGATGCAGATTCCAAGAAGTCCAGGTAAAAAGAGTGAAATGAGCAGTAAGAGATCTAAAATTACTGCAAAAAGTAATGGTCGCAGGTAGACAGATACTGCAATAAGAGAGGGAGGGAATGGGAAGTATTTTATGAGTATCAGAATTTTCTATAGCTGTGAATAAATGGGCTGAAGGAGGAAGGAAGATTGATTTCATACCTTAGAGAGGTTGACCTTTGAGGAAAGTTTTATTAAAATCCAATATAATTTTTTCCTGGAGTTCACCTTTGCGCTGGGATTCTGCCAGTTTAATGTCAGTTAGTTCTGCAGTATCTGTTAATAGATAAAATTATGAGCTGAGGACTGTCCTAGCTGATAGCCATGTAACTTCTAAGTTAATCAGCTTCAAGTGCTTTACTACGCTCATTCCAAACCATGATTCATAAACAGTTTAAAGAGACAGCTGCTTTTTTAACTATAAGGACTTTTATGGGAATAAAAAATAAACAGTGAAGATGAAGGGCTGATCTTTTGCCCTTTCAGTTTCTGATAGATGAAGGTAGCTTGAAAAAGTCTCACCAAGAATTTACTTAAGGATTTTGTGTACTTAGCATTTTCCAGGAAGACTAGTCAATCTTTTTTTCTTGAGAAGAGAATTCCAGGAAAACTGTTCAGTCTTGTTCAAGAGAGATACTGATTGTGAAAAAAGACATAAATGGAAAGAAACTGATTAAAAAGAAATAAGTTTAATTCAGTCTGTATACCTGAAAGAATGAGCAGAGGAGGAGTGACTGTTCACCAAAAATGCCTGAGAAACACAGAAGTTCTGCTAATTTTTTGACATTCTTATTATCATGAGTTAGGGAATATGCCTCAGTTTTTGCAGTAAAACCCAGAACAAAATATAATTTTAGCATCCCTAGAAGATCTCACATAGTTCTCAATGAAGAATTTGAAGCAACCAGGAACAGTGCAGGTCAGTAAGAAGCCATCTGTATTTTAAGCTTTCAGATGATAAATGATCTGGGTTTTGTGGAGCGTGTGTCTGTTGACTGGGTTTCTTATGCCTTTCTCTAATACTATTCCTGTCAGTAATGGTGCTTTATGCTGAGCCCAGTACTTGCTCAGGACTGCGAGACTGTAATTAGTGACTCCTCGGTGATATGCAGAATATCACCTTTAGGAAAGCCGGGTGTTGATATTGGTCTGAGAGCATCGATTTGAGAAAGACCAAATTGACATGCTGTGCTGTCACATTGTGGCAATATGAGGGATGGTGACTTCAAAGTAAAATGAGTTCAAATGTCGATGTCTTGATAAATACAGGCTGAAAATCCTTCAGCCTTCCAGTGTCTGAAGGGGGCCTACAGGGAAGCTGGAGAGGCATTCTTTGCGAGGAACTGTAGTGATAGGACAAGGAGTAATGGGTACAAATTGAAGAAGGGAAAATTTAGGCTCGATATTAGGAGGAAATTCTTTACTGTTGAGACATCCTCAGGTTGCCCATGGAGGCTGTGGATGCCCCAAGCCCAGCAGTGTTCAAAGACTGGATAAGGCCTTGAGCAACCTGGTCTAGTGGGAGGTGTCCCATGTCCCTGCCCACGACAGGGGGGAGTGGGACTAGGTGATCCTTAAGGTCCCTTCCAACCCTTTTGCATTCCATTAATGAGTCTATGATTCACGTTAATGAAAAACCAAGGGTGTTTCTTTTCAGATGAACGGAAACCTGGTGACTCTGCACTTGTGCAGACATGAAGAACTAGTTGAGTGGAAAGATGCCAACTTATGACAGCTGAAGGTTTGACCCTGAATATTTCAGGGTATTATCCATGAGGGGGGAAAAAAAAGCCAATGGAAATTTCTTTTCAGGCTTGCTGCGCTCCAAATCTGGCCCTTGCTCAAGTCCATTGAGTCATGGCGACAGGAATAATGGAGGGGAATGAGGACTCACGCTGTGTGTTTGCTCTCAAGACATACAAAGTGGATTTTACACGCTTTGTGCATCCTGTTTTAGCACAGTTCATGTATCCTGTTCGTGTAAGGAGTAGTTCATGGAAGACTCAGTCTGTCACTGGCATTGAAAAGATCATTCGGTTTAAATAGTAAATCACTCATTTCCTCTCCAAGTTCTGATTCCTAAAGGTATAATTGCCAAAAATAATATAATAAGTGCCTTAAAAGATTAAGCAAAAGGTCAGATTAGCATAACATCTTTCCCGAATTGATGGCAAAATGCTGTGTAAAGCTGGAGCCACACCTTGAAACCCCCCTGGGACGGTGCTCGTGGGACTTGCCAATAACACAATTTCACCCAGGTTCTTCTGTTTGACAGGTCACAGCCCTTTACCCTGTGGTGGACAGACTGAGCAACCCTCACGTACCTACAAATACATGACCCACTTCATTGTAACAGAATGTTTTCTTGTGAAGACACAGCCCAGTAGGAGCCATTATCTCATGTGCTATTATTAATGCAAAGGCTTCAGACTGTATCTGCACACAGCAGTGGATCTGTCTAGTCTCAAGAGTAGCCGTAACTAAGAGCTTCAGAAGAAGGGATGAAACAGCCATGTCGCACAATTACATTGAGTTTGGCAATGGGAAGAAGAGATTTCTCCTTGATCCCACATGATGATAATCTTATGTGCTGGAAAATGAGCACTCGGAGTGACATACTTTTTATTGTAGCTAATGTAACTCAGATTTGTAAAGAAGGTGATTCTGCTATGTGACCATATTATCTAAATTGCTTTGTCGCCAACGCATAAAAAACTGAACATAAAATTGCCTGAACATAATTGAGTGCTGACTCACCCTCACATTAGGGTAAACGGTGCAGCATTCCAGGGCATCTTGGAGCTTTCTATAGCCTCACAATCCTATGTGAAATCTTCTGATTGATTTTTCTCTCCTCCAAGCAAACTTATGTTTCGTGCTCCTATTTGAGTCTAGGTGCTACAAATCCAGCTGCTGTCACAAGGCATCTTCCCCCTGCTTCGTTATCTTGATCAATTTTCTGCTGAAACTCTCATCTTTCATCCTGGCTGGTGCAGTTGCCTCCCTTGTGATTGTTCCAACTCCTGGCTCTCCATATTCATAGCCACTCTTCGAGCTCCAACTCCAGCTCTCCAGTTTCTAAGGCTACATAGCTGTGAATGTTTTCTCACGAAAAGCTTTTCCATAAATTCTCACCGTTTCATTTCAGTCTAATCCGAGGCTGCACACACACATGACTCTGCTCAGAGCAGGCTCTTAATAAAAGTACCTGCAAACATGAGCAAGAGAACGGGGTCCCAAGTATTTTGCATGTTGGGTTTTTTTTCTTGAAAACGACCTCATATCACAAGAGTCCCTTTGGAGGTGTAACTGTGTGACTACCCTTAAAACCAGAACACTTTTCAGGCTTTGAAATGTAAGTGGAAGAAGGGCAATCGTAAGAAGCAATGCCAGAGACCCGAGGTGAACTGAGCCATAGATACAGGGCAGAGAGCTCAGATTTAGCTGACTGTGGCAATAAGTCAAACCAGCACTTGTGCCTTGGGTGATCTCTGTTTCAACTCTCACTCAGGTAGTGAAAAGAAGAAGCAGAAGAAAGGCCATGACCTAAATAATTGGGACAACTGCAATTATTAATCAGCAATCCCACCTACGAGGATTTGCAGAAGATGCTGTCCCTGAGCTGGAGGATCTGGGAGTAAAACCAATCCTGGAAGGGACAGAACTTGGTTTAGTTTCCAGATAGCAATGAGCATCTCCTTTCTGGCTGACTGAACTATTGCATGAACAGCTGCTGAAAATCAGGTAGGAAAGAGGCCGAAATTTGTTTCCTTTATATGTGGGACTGGTTTCATATCAGGTAATAGCTCAGAAATGAAGAGTAACTTCAGCACACATGTCAGGCTTAGATTCTCCAGAAACACTTATCACTGCACAGCCCAACCTTCTTCTTTACCAGGAATATTAACTTTTGTTCTCTGGTAAATGCCTTGCCCCAGAGAATAAATCTCCTTTCTCTCCACCTCCAGAAAGACAATAATGGAATTGCTCCTTCACACCAGGAGACTGGGCTTCTACTACCTAGAAGTTCTTTTCTGAGTTGGATCGTATTTTCTCCAAATACTTCCTTCCACAGAATAAAGAGAAACTCAGTTGAAAAGTATTTCCAGTGATGAACCCCTAAGAATAAGACTGATTGTAAAAAACCCACCATAACCATGGTATGGAGGAGTAAATCTAAAATTCAGAGCTGATCTAAAACTGGTTCAGAATCCAGCCAGAATTAAGGATCTGATCTCTTCTGGTTGATCTGCACAAAGGTTGTACCTTTGCAAAATAAGGGCACATTTAAAAGACATAATGAAAAGACATAATGAAAAAAAAAGGAATCTCCAATGGTGAAGAAAACACCACCTTCTGAGAGAAAAAAATGACTGTCTGAACCATTGAAAGATAGCAGTGACATAGATAAAGGCATCGATGGCTTCCCCAGCCCCTGCTGTGTTTGACAGCTCCCTCTCACTGATATTGCAGATAAAAACAGATGTTCAAGCCCAGTATTCCCATCCAGATTGTTCTTGCTAATTGTTTGACAGCAGCCTGTCCAAGTGACATTGGGGACAGTTAATTGTTAGTGTCCCCAGTTCAGCTGGATCAGGGAAGTGACTACATGACAAGGAAGAACATCACCAGGAAGACCCGAGGGAGGCACCAGAGGATTTGCAGCAGGGGGAGATGTATGGGATGTCTGCGTCACAGCAGCCATGCTGGTGATACCAGCATTTAACCTCTTCTTTTACAGCAACTGCTGGGTCATTTACAGCCTCCACTTACTGTTGGGCTTCTGGGAGAAGCGTGGGCTGAGGAGGGAGGCAGAGCACCCTGGGCTGAAAGCCTCAGCTAATTCTGCAGTGGAGATAAGCCCTTGGATAGAAATTATTCCAAGGGATGAGACTAGGCAGACTGTCACCATGGGCAGGCAATCAGTCCTCCCTTTAATAAACAGAAGAAGACACAAGATGATCAAGGAAGAGTACACTTCTTAAATGTGTTGGAAAAACAAGGCTGAAACATCTGTCATTCCTGATCTACAAAACCGTGGAGGTTCCTGAAGAAGCACTAATGCCTGCACAGTCAAACAGGAGCAGCTATGCTGGTCCTGCCCTGATGCTTGTGCTCCAAACTATAACTAATGCGTGTAAAGGCCCTGACAAAAAAACCTTCCACAGAACCCCTTTTCTAAGGCCTTTGATTTTACTGGAACGTGCACAGCAGTAAAATTCATACAGCCAACGGGAAAGCCATGTCCTGGCCTGACCCTGCCACAGAAAACAGCAGAACAAAGGGGCAGGGATTTGGGGTCACGTTTGGGGAGGATCCATGATTCAGCATGTCTGTTTACTGAAATCTCCTCTGGTTTGTCACGTAGTGAGGCAGTGGGGCAAACACCTGCAGCTCCAGGCTGCTGCTTCATTGCGAAAAGGTACGACCCAGGCAGTGACGAGCGTCTGAGGAATAAATGACTCTCAATTAGGACAGTAGGTCAGAAAGAGCAAGATGATTCATATCCAGGACGTATTTCAACCATCCACAATAACACTCAGTGATTCTATTCAGCTTTGCTCCTTCAAAGCGCCTGCAAAGACCGTCCTTCCCACGGTGCTGGCAGGTAACAGGCAGTGGGGCTTGAAACGTGTGCTGAGACCTGCAGACTCGTGGCCGAACTGAGCTGAGCTGGGAAGAAGTGGCTTCCACGGTCCCTCCAGCAATAGGAAGGAAAGAGACAGCTCTGTTCTGCTCACAGCGTCGCACTGCTGGTCTAGAAATCAGGGGACATGGAGATTCACACCCCAAAGTTAATAAATAAGGTCCCTGGAATTTATAGCCTCTTTTAGGGAGCTGTCTGTATGCAGTTTTCCCAGGAGTACGCAACAGGTCGTGACAGATGGGGTTTAGGATTGCTTGGCTCCTAGGTTAGTGCCCTGACAATGCCTCTGCTCAGCTGTGCAAATCGTATTTTACTTGCTTGACTGTGAGTTGCTGGGCAGTGGGATGTAATTTTCCATGCTTGCAGTTGGCACTCGGTTTTATCTTGACTTGTATTTTACAGTGCAAGCTCTGTCAACATTGTTTCACCTCTTAGAAATAATAATTAAGAAGCCTGGGTGATAGGTATGCATTAGCACCCAAGAATTTGTGGCCAGTTCTATTTTAACCAAGTCACCACAGCTTACTAGTCTGCAATGAAACATGTTTTCCAGATTTACCTGAAGACTGGGTTATCAGAAAACCTCAGGGGTGCTAGACATATACTTGGTTGACTTTGATCTTTCTGAAGACAAATCTTTTAAAGCTTAGATCAAGGAATCTTTTAATGAAACAAGGAAATCATGCCACTTGTATCAGTTCCAGATATAAATAAATCAGCTAGAAATAAACAGGGGCAAGGCAAACGTAAAGGAGACAGCCACGCTCTGCAATGTCAGTCCAAAGTGACTGTCTGATGGATGATAATGTGGCTGGCTCAGAAAAAAGTCAGTTTAGAAGCCTTGCTGCCGCCATCTGGCAAATCTTCAAGGGATATTGCTGGAAAATGGCCCTGGTTTGGTACCTGGTTTGCATCTCCTGCTATCAAGACAGTCTATGTGCTTTTTAAATGCCGTGAGGATTTTGAAATCACTCAGAGTCTCTCCTTAGGGACTCATTGTAGCCCTCCCCACAGCCAGTCCGCTGTTCCCTCCTGCCACCACTCTGCCATGTATGTGTAATCTTATCCTAGGATCGTTTGGGTTGGAAAAGACCTCTAAGATCATTGAGTCCAACTATTAATCCAGCACTGCCAAGGCCACCACTAAGCCCAAGTGCCACACCAACACATCTTTTAGGTACCTGCAGAGATACTGACTCCACCGCTGCCCTGGGCGCCCTGTTCTAGTGCTTGACAGCCCTTTGGGTGAAGAAGCTTTTCCTAACATCTAACCTAAACCTCTCCTGGCACAACCGTCACAAACTCACAGTATGGCTGCGGTTGGAAGGCACCACTGAAGATCATCGAGTCTAGCTCTGTGCTAAAGCTGGTTCACCCAGAGCAGGTTGCACCAAATAAAGATGGTTTTTAAAAAGATATTCCTGCAGTAAAGATGCTGTTAGACACTTAGAGGGTCACTAAGACACTGGGCAGACCTGACTCCATTCAGGCTGCTGCAGACACGGAGCCTGTTCCCAGCTCAGGGGTGCTGTTCCCTTGTGCTGCAAGGGAGGCAGAAATTCACCGCACCGGGATTTATGGCACATCCATCCTCTTGCTCCAGAAGCATCATTACTTCACGCTTGGAGCTGAAGGGCAGCATTTCTTACTTCTAAACAGTATAGAGCTTATTTTCATAACTGAGTCATTTGGACATTGTGCCTCAGAAGGCAACAGTAAATATTACCACTGGCTATTTCCTAATATGCATAAAGTGATAAAAATGTCACATCACTTAAAAAGAAAATCCTGATCCGTTGCATGAAAACGAAATATATTTTTAAAGAACAGGCTGCCTGGACAGATGTTAATGATTTTCCCCCCTCCGTTTCTCTAGCTCCTCCCACCTGGTCCATAATCAGCTGTAATTGAGTCCAGGACCCTTCTGCATTGCGATGAAGTGTAATGGCTTGTGGCCATAGAACTGAGAGTCCCAGCATGCAGATAACCCCAACACGCCGCCTGAGAGGCAGCTGGAGATCCTATCTGGTGACCAGACACTCCTGGGTTGTAACATGGACTAAGTAAAAGCTATTTTCAGCTTAAATGATCTTTGATACTGAAACTAGAGTTAACCTGGATGGTGAGTGGAGGAGATCATCTGCTCTGAGAAATAAACCAAGGGAGAAGGCGGAGGGAGGAGAGTGGGAAGATAACAAAGGAGGGGGATTCTTTAGGGAGAGGAATTAAACTGAAAACATGCAGTGGTGGAAAAAGGAACACAGGAGAAATGATGTTGCATCTCCCCATCGCTGCTGCTCAGATCCCTGTCCCCCCCCAAGTGCCAGCCATGTTTGTCATTTGTAATTCTCAGCCTTCTTAGATAGATGGGGCTAAGCAGCAAAAGCTGTCTCATAGCAGCTCACCTCACCTTTGCCACAGCCAGTTTTAGTCATTTTTAGGCAAATTGGTTTGGTTGTTAATAAAGACTTGATTCCAGTTTCACTGTGCAGCAGTAACTTGTTAACAAGCTGCTCCAGGAGATCTTTACAGGACAGTGGAAACCAGGGAAAGGAAATAATTACAGCGTTTCCACCTATGGTAGTCTGCTCCAGAGCAAGTTTAAATAGATTCGTGTTTGCTCACTTAAAAGTTCAGCCCAACTGCTTTCTCAATTGCCAGCAGCAGAATTAATGGATGGGTGTTTTTTTTTCTTTAAAAGATCATCTACCAAATATCACCCTCTCTTCTTCCAGATTGCAAGTAGCGTTTAAAAAGTTTCAGTATTTTTACTAAAACCAGATGTTGGGTGTATGAAAGTGTGGGCAGTTTTTCAAAGCCATTCTATTTCTTTGGGAAGGGAGGGATAATTAGATCAGAAAACTCAATTCAGCTTCAGAACAGAGGAAATTGATGAAGAAAAAAAATCACAATTCATTCACTGGGTGCATCCAAAAAAGCTCTGGACTGATGCATGCAAAGAGTAACTCCCTTTGGAGTCCCACCACAAGTTTTGAGAAAGCAGTTGCTGAAGTGTCTGAAAACACCCTGCTTCTTGTCCTCTGTTCTCTGAAGAGCAGAGGGGGCACAACACCGTGCCCAGCTGGGATGGTACTGGAGTCCCAGCAAGCTGTGGGGGATCCATCTGTGAGCTGGGTGGTGCGACACTTGCATCCAGCTTGAGAAATAACCTACCTGACACAGAGGAGGTTCGGAAGCCTCTCCTAAGGGCCCAGTGGTGTGGGAGGTAGAGGAGCCCAGTGTGGGTGGCCATGTGGGTGCCCCAGCCCTCTCTCCCTGGAGCAGCTCTCCCACAGCTCCATCTGCCCATGGCTCTGAGCCCAAAGCCCTGCCAACATCCACCTTTCCCTGCACCGGATTGTTTAAACAAACTGTGGGCTCACGGGAATGCAATGAGCATTGTTTCTGTGGGCTCCTCGGGAGCTCAGCGAATGGGCCAGCTGGAATGGCATCAGCAGGGCTTTCCAGGCAAGTTTGCTGTTCTCTGCCTCTGGCCTTGCGTGTTGAAGCCTCACCTTGGACTCTGGAATGGCAGAAAGCACGTACCCTGCCACTGCCTATTGTTCAAGCTGCAGGTACTATATATAACCAAACAATAGCTAATAAACAAAAGACATTTTGAGTGGTTCGTGGTGTCTGCTGAGCACCAGCTGCCCTTTTTGCGTTCTACTGTGTCTTCAGTCCCGATGCTCAGGTCTCTTGGGTCCCGTTCAGCTGCAAAAGCCCAAAGCTACAGTGAGAGGAACAAACTAATCTGATAGGGAAATAAAACAATTGATGACTCATAAAAGCAAAAGGGACAGATATTTGAAAAGGAAAATAGCAGAACAGATTCAAATCTAATTGTGAGTCCTAACACAGGAGTGCCATAGAAGCAGCGAGTTCTGCCACATTTGTGCCCTCAGCCAACTGCCCCGGAGCCAAGACTCAAACCTGTGGTTCCAGGTAGCCTTAATAAGGTTTGGATCTGAATTAAACCACTCCTCTGCATGCCTGGGGATGTGATTCAGACCTCCAGTCTTGTGGCGTGTGGCAGCCTTGGTTGCTTCAGGCTGTGCTGAAGCATCTGGAGGTGCATGTTTGAGTCCCAGCCCAAAGCGCTGGGACAGAGCTGTGAGCTCTGCTGGAGTCTGAGACAGCCCAAGGGAGGGAAGGAGCTGCTCCCAGGGTCCCCATGGGCAGTTGGCTCCAAAATCAACTCTTCTGAAGGCAGCAACAGCACAAGCCCCTGGACAGCACTGTGTGTGACTCTGGGAGAGGAGGGCAAAAGGCTGAGCCCACTTATCCGAGCACCCACCTTCCCCTGGAAGGGCAGTGGGTGCAGTGAGCTGCTGCTCCTCAGGGGAAGGAGCACCCCCAGACTGGCTCAGACACCCCTGTGATGGGGAGTGGGGGGTCGTTCCTGGGGCTGATGAGACTCCCTCCTGTCCCTGCTGTGGGGCTGTCACCTCCCCAGTCCCTCCTCTCCCCCCGGGCAGCACAATGAGGCCAGCGGAAACATGAAGTAGAGAGATTTACTTTACTCAAGGATTCCTATTCAAAGCTACAGCTATTGACAGATTTTTTCTATTCCTACGCTCAGCGGAAGCTGATAGTATTTATTAAGCTGATCTCAGGCACCAGAGCTGGATCCTAACTCCAGATATGCAGGCAATCATCAGAGCCTGTTGTGTTTGCATGAATATACTAATCCTGCCTCTGCTTTCTGAATGCATAAAGTGATGTATAGGACCATTCATCTCTGATAGTCTTCTAGATGGCTGCAGAGGGCGAGACAGTATTTTTAATGTGGAGAACTCCATGGCAAGCTATTTTAGTACCTTAGGATCATTAACATTTTTGAATGTCTGAGAAGCTGCTAACATTTATAAGACACTACAACCAAGATTCATTCTCCCAAATGGAGAAAGAGCTCATATTTTTCACATACATTTTAGATATTGATAATTTTCTCATTTTCTGATATGACAGGGCTTGGGGATTTTTTTTCCCGTTGAGACAAGATGACTGACAGAAAGAGATGAGAATTTCTCATACAGAGAAGCAATGCATTTTTACGCAGCCGAGGCTGGAAGAAAGCAATAATTGTCCTAATATGCAGGCACAGCCCTCCAGAATGGCTGATGATTTATTTCAAGAGTCAGTCACCACTGACCAAAATTCCAGGCATGTTTTCCCAAGCCAGGATGGGAGCTGAGATCGGTTTGAACAAACCCTCATCCTTCTGCCCACCTGATGTGCTGCTGTTGGGTGGGCAGAAGGCTGGTCCCGGGTGGGTGTGGTGCCAGCCTGGGGTACCCTGACCATGGTGGATGCAGAGCGGCAGAGCTTCCCCAACACCTCTGCCATGGCAGGTCTAACCCTCTGTCACAGGGGTGGCACTCAGTACGCACTTAGTTCAGCTTTAGGGTCATCCTCATTGAATGATGGGCTGCTTGGAGTGCCCAAGGAGCTTCGGGCAAAAGTTATTGCTGCCGCTGCAGACCCCAGATGGACTCTGTTTTTAAAAAACCAACCAAAACAGAAAAAATGAAACCCACATCAGAGGTGCTGCCTCCAACACTGGGGCCAGGACAAAGCCTTGGAGCAGCAGAGATGCCTGTCCTCAGGGTCAACACCATTTCTGTCCCCTTGGAGCAGCCAAGCAGCTTTGCTTTCTGCTGGGATCCTCTGGAACCCTCCACTTTTCCCATGCTTGGCCACGTCTTGCAGGGTTGTAGCTGGTTCACTGGTGCACACAAGCCAGAATTTCCCCCACCCCTCCTCTACCTACTTTCCTCCCATCCTCCTCTTCCAGCTGTTCTCTCTCTCCTCTCACTATTTGCATCTCTCGTTCTCTGCTGTTCCTAATAGCTTCTATCTATGCCAAGTCCCATCCTACTCATCTCTCATTAAACCCCAGACCTTGTGCAGAGCTTTTCTGCATTGATCTCCCAGCCAGCTTTTGTCTCTTTGACGTCTAGGCTCTCTTTGTTTGTGCTTCTCTCTCTGGATCTGGGAATTATTCTGCTTCTATTGATGTATCAGATCCAGGCCCTGATCTTTTATTGAATTCCTTGGGTTATCTTCTGCTTGGCAGGTCCGATGGTGGGTACAACTGCTCCCTGCACCGGGGGTATTGCAAAAGCCTTGAGAGGCTGATGTGTGACACGAGCAGTAGGAAACTTATCCTCTGCTAGATACTGGCTTGAGAGAGACATTATCCCTGGCAGATACCAGCTCCAGAGAGACATTTTCCATGGCATCCCTACCCAGGAATAGATCCTGACTTCATCTGAGAGAGGAGCCGGAGCTGATTGTACAGGACTGTGCTGCTCGCTGGAGGATGGCACGGCCACAGCCGATGGGCAGAGGTGACCCCTGCCATCCCCGTGGTGTTCTGCCCGCTCCTGCTCATTTTCTGATGGTGTGTTTTGCTCTCCTGATGCCTCAGATCAGTATCTTGATAGAAAGCTGTGGATCTGAGCAGCCCCTGCTGGCAGCGAGTGCTCTCTGGAGCACGAGGGGTCCCAGAACCTGTGCTCTAAGCAGATCTCTCATTTGGAAAACTAGATGGTATTGACTATTTATAAACCTCAGCTTAGAACAAGGCAAGGCCAGCTGGAGAATACGCCAGCATGGATGAGGGAAGGTGCTTAGTGAGGAGCAGGGCATTGAGGGTTTTCAGCCCCAAATTACAGGGCAGCAGTGAGCAAGTGGCTTTGCCTTTTCTTTTTTCCCTCCTACTGATTTAGTTTGGAAGCATTTCAGAGGGCATTTTCTTCTGTTAAATGGTGATAAAACCCTGGGCTCAATAACTGAGATCTGCTGTCTGGCATTGGAGCAATATAAATAACAATAAAAGAAACAAAATAGTGGTGAGTCAGGCTGGTTTTGACTTGGAAAAACATCAGTTATCCTTATTACTCACCAGCTCTGTCGTCTCCTCTGGGGGACTCTGCCAGCCACTGGTGAGGCTGCAGTCACAGAGAGGCTGTATTTAGCTCAGGCCCTCCTAGAAATGGTTCTCCCTGAGGTTTTGGTGGGTCAGTGGTTGCATATCCATGTCATCAGGACCATGAGTATGAGCAGACTTTCTGCGGAGCAAAAGCCTTTTGCAGGTGAGCCCAGTGGGGAACCACGGGGCTGAAGACACAACACGGCATGGAAAGGCCACAGTCCATGGGGGAGCTGCAGAATCCTTGAGCCCCATGTCTTTATGTGGGTGGAAAAAACAGAGCAGGGAGCCTGGAGGGGGATCATCCTGTCCCCAGCTCTGGCTGTGGTCACCCATGGGTTCCTGAGTGATGTTCAAGCTGCTGCTCTGTCATGACCCTCATGGCATCATCACAACAGCCCGATGCATCCAAAACATGCACGAGGGTCCAAGTCCGGCTGCAAGTTGATTTCTGCTATCAAGACTTGTATTTATTAATTTGTAGCCCATTTGCTTTCTTTTGGCACCATTTTTCTCTGCAAGTGAAAAATTTCCCCTGAATCACAGCATGTTATTTCCACTTGTCAAGATAAAGGTTAATGAAATACCAGTAACTGCATCACAAATCCAGCTCTGTATCTATCTGGGATTTTATATGGCAAGTTCTACTGCACAGCCTGTTCTTAGAAAAGGCTATGATTAGAAAAACCAAAACTGTCAGAGGTCAAGACATTCATGGTTAGAGCAGCCGAGCCCCTGCCCTTCACTTCTCACCTCTCGCCTGTGGGACAAGTTAAAAAACCTCCTGGAACTGGCACAAACAAGTGTGGCATGGGATTTCTTTCAATACACAAGATTCTGCAGGACTGCGGTATTTAAACAGCATTTTCCTTTGAAAACATTGTCTGCCTCTGGATAACGGTTACTCGGATATTTATACCCTATGTAAATAATACATAAATACACAAATACCATAGAAGTGTAGAGTTGGAAGGGCCCACTGAGTCCTATAAATATATATATAGGATTTAGAAGCAACGTAATGCTATAATTGACATATAGCTCTCTTCAAAGACATTTGCACCGGAGGCACAAAGACAATTCGACATACTCTCTGTAAGGTTTTTCATGCCCCAAACGTGCAACCCCCGGGGCCGTCCGACAGACACTCTGTGCCCAGGGATGGGGGAGCTGAGACCAGCTAGAGCATTGCAAAAACCCCTGCCAGCACGGGGCCAGACCCCAAATGAAACCCTGGGAAATACAGAAGGTGCCCCCATTCAGCAGCAGCCGGGGCACGTGAGCCTTCGGGAAGGAAGGGAGGAGCTGCTTTGTTTTCTTCCTAGGGAAGGCCGGCGACGGATGGGATGAGTGTCAGGAGCTGCCGTTTGGGATGAGTCAGGACATCGGCACGGGGCGGTTTGCATTAATACGGGCTTGAACACACGCCAAAGAGGATTTCCAAAATTCACAGCCGGTTATTTCTTGTCGTAGAGTTAAGAGATCCTATAGCCTGTTCTTCCACTCTGAGGCATGCGATCAAAAGCCTGCGGAGATTATTCTGAGAAGGTTTGTTTGTTCTGTAAATATGTTTTTAAAATCTTGAATACGGATGATGAAGTTTTGAAAAAAAAACAAAAAAGCCCAAAAAACTTCTAACAGAGCAAACGCTCTCACGGAGAATCTTATCCCTCCTTGGAGGTGGATTAAAAAGCATTGTTATGAAATCCCGCTGCAGATTTTATTATGGGCTAAATCAAAACGCTTTGGAGTTTTTGGAATTCAGATCTGAAGTTCAACGTTTCAGCCCATATGCTCCATATAAAAGTAAGATAAAGAAAGGGATGTACTTTTTCTTCCTTTTGATATGCAAAGATTCAGATGAAATGCTTACTTTCCAATTTGCTTTCCCAGTAGAAATTCACTAGAGATCATATCAACACGAAATACCCTGTGAAGCCCGAGGAGCTCCTGAAATGATGGATGACATCAAGAGCCAAAAGTAGGTGTACAAAGCGTCTGCAGAAAGAGATCCTTAATCACTCTGTGAAGCCTGTTGATTTGTTGCCAGCTACTTAACTTAAAGCTTGTGTTGTCATATATCTAACTTTAAAATTTAATGAACCAGTTGGGGAAAGGAAATCTCTGTTAGAAATTTCCGTCCTGTCCCTTCAGCTGCAGAGTGAGCAATAACACACTTGGCTGGATACTCTCAGCAAGTCCCTTGTTAAAACAGTAGCACCAGATGAGATCTAATTTTCCTGATATTTGTAGACTACAATGTAAGAAGAAAAATATTTGAGATTTTATGTATTCTTGAAGAGTATTAAAAAAACCCCAAACAATAACAGTGCAAGCTACCCCCCGCCCCGGGTTATTTGCTAGACTTCTTTCTTTCACAAGTGTTTTAGTCTTGAAATTGAATATCAATACTGTTTTTATTTTTTTACAAAATCATTTGCCCACTAGATGGCTGTAATTGTTATGGCCGTGCTTAGTTTTTGGTATCAAATTCCCATCTTTAACAAAACCTGTGCTTCCTTTTTTTGCTCTTGGTGGTGCGTGCCCTCGCTCTCCGGCGCGGCGTTCAAAGCGACGGGCTCCTTGCTTTGCACATTTCAGCTGCTTTTACAACATTCAGGCGTTCGAGATGGCTGCTGTTTGCCTCACGTCTGAGGCACGGGAAGCCACCACCATTTTGAAGGATCAACTGGGAATTCTTCTTCTGTTATTGAAAGAAATACTCTGTTTTCTGCTAATACGAGGAACAGGCAGAGGCTTGGAGCCCTTCGGAAAGGCTTTCCAGTAGCGTGGCACTTAATGCAAGCAGCTTGTGATTACTGTTGTAGCACAAACCCATTGTAAATCTGATGAACGAGAGCCCAGAAGGCAGGATTGAGCCCTAGATTCACTTGAGGAGCTGATGTGAAAAAGAAGCAAGATCTGCTGGAAGGAAACTCAAACGATACATCACAGGGAATGCAATTTCCCTGCTGTTTGCACAGGCTCTGGTCCAGGAGCAGGAGTGGGTCTGGGTGGTGGATTTGCAAAGTGTTTGCTGGCTGTGGTTCCCTGTGGCCGCAGTTTTCCAGAAGCTCCACCCAAAGGGAACGACTGTGCAGGCTCAGGTGCAGAGACTTCCCTGATTCCGCCACTGAGCAGGACACCGATGGTTCCTCTGAACAGAAATGCCTGAACATAAACATCTCCATGTGTTTGACAGCTCTTGACTACAAGATATGGAAAGGGAACTGGCTGTCTTCTTTTTTAAGTCAAACACAAGTTCTGAGCAGCATGCAGAGACATTTGTAGGAGCTCTCCCCCAAGTGTGAGCCAGTACGGACTCAGCGAGGCATCGCTGCAGCCCCTCTGTGGTGCAGGGTGTCACCAGCAGCACAGAAAGCTGCCCCTAAGGGCAGTTATTTGGTATTCAATGAGGAGTTTGCCCCTCAGTGCAGCACTGCACCAAAGGGGCAATGAGGGGCCATCAGGCTTCATAAGGTTTAAGTGCAACTTCTCCGTTAAACCCCTCTGAAGGGGGTTTGCTCAGCTGGACTGTGAGCAGCTCCTTTGGGGCAGTGCCTGTGCCTCAGTTAAAATCACCCCACACCAAGCTCTGCAGATCTTCTGGAAGAGAAGAGAAGAGAGAGCACCTCTGGCAGAGGATGTGCCACGGTTTGATTTGGTTCAGAAGAAATTCAGGACTGCAGCAGCGTGCCAGTTTAATACCAGTCAAGTAGATAATTTCACTTATTGCTCACTCTTGCAGAAATACCATCTCAAGACGCTTGGGAGGTCCAGCTGCAATCAAACCAGTGCATCCCTCTGCTTTACCTGAATTCCTTCCCAATTCAGTGTAACTGGGCACTCCCTGTGTGTGCACAAATAGGTTCCTGCCGGCACGTGAGTCCCCTGTGCCGTGGGCTGATCAGCAGAGGCTGATCCCTGTCTCTCCACATCAGCACCAGGCATTGTCCCCAGCCCCACCTTGACCCAGCTGCCTTATCATGGTGGGTGTGGGGGTCCGGTTTGTCTTCTGTCCTTCCTGGCACATGCAAATCCAGCCTACCTGGGTATTTAAATTGAGTTCATTGCCATGCCAGCTGAACACCTTATAAAGTGATGCTAATCAAGAAAGAATAATGAGCCTTCAAATTCCCCTAAGTTGTAAGTAAGGACAAAGTGCTCAAGTAAAACATCTCTCATTCTAAATGGGTCTTTATTTCTAAGTCTTCTGCATCCACAAAACAGGATGAATGGATGAAAAGACCAAATAGTGCTCAGGAGAAGGGACTTCTGTTCTACCCTCTCTTCCTAGTCTCTGCAAGTAATTCCTGCCATCCTCCTTTGAAACAATCTGAGTAAGTCCCTAAAACTCAAGAGACTTCTTTGAGATCCTCTGACTCACCGTCTTCTCTGTCTTTTTGTGTCTACAGCAAATCTTGCTGAACAGGTTGAACCAAAATGATCTCCATGCAAACAATTCTTCAAATAGACCAATTCCATGTCCTGCACCAAACATCCTACCTGAAGGCCACCGAATAAATGGATGTCTTTGGTATGAAATTAAAACCCAGAACTTCATGTAGCATCATACCCATATAGGTCTGAAACAATTTAGCTTTCAGCAGAGGGTTTTCAGCATTGCAATAACAGCAGTATAAATAGCCACAGTCTCTGAGCATTGCAAAGGACAGGGATTAAGGTCAGCAGCCACACTGCAGTGGTTTGCCTTTGAAGACTATCTGGAGCAGACTATGGAAGGTACACGGTGTGTGAGGCTCCCAGTCAACTGTGGGGGGGTTGTAGATGCCTTGTATTTTACCAGCAATTACTCTGGAAGGATTTTAACAGGGAACAAATGTATGAAAACCTGCAAGATACTTTTGAATAACAGAAGCTGTCTGGCAGAGAGGACAAGGCTGGTGCAAGACCATGGCACCTGCTCCTACCTATAGCAAAGCTCCCTTCCAGCTCCGTGTCCAAGTGGAGCACACCCTCCACCCTTCTCACCTGCACAAAGCCAACCACACACCCCAGGGGTTTGCTGGGTAAACAAGAAGTCACCCCTGAGAGATCAGCACTGAAGAGAAATAGAGGAAGAGCTGCAATGGGCGCTCCTCACCTCATGTGACTCGTCCTGGAAAGACGCTCGGGTATTTTTAAAGCTGACAGAGGGCAGGTTTAGATTAGATATTAGAAAGAAATTCTTCCCTGTGAGGGTGGTGGGGCCCTGGCACAGGTTGCCCAGAGAAGCTGTGGCTGCCCCATCCCTGGAAGTGTCCAAGGCCAGGTTGGACGGGGCTTGGAGCAACCTGGTCTAGTGGAAGGTGTCCCTGCCCATGACAGGGGATTGGA
This sequence comes from Sclerurus mexicanus, assembly GCA_013396755.1. Lineage (NCBI taxonomy): Eukaryota > Metazoa > Chordata > Aves > Passeriformes > Furnariidae > Sclerurus > Sclerurus mexicanus. Next base: position 949,063 of record VWZF01006193.1, on the reverse strand, counting down.
CTAGATGAGCATTAAGGTCCCTCCCCACCCAAACCGTTCCATGACTTTCTTTGGGAGAGTGACACACAGGATGCTGAAATGTATTCAACTATCTGAATTGTGCTAGAGATACCCCGCTGGAGTCAGAGAGCTGGAAGGAGCCATGGAGGCTCAGAACAACCACGTTGGGTCGGATGGCTGCTCACCTTCTCAGGCTGAGGGCTGAGGCACTCTCACTCGCGTGTCTGGAGCCAAAGCCCCCAGAGCCAGCGGGGAGACTCCGTCTGACATCCCTGGCATCGGACAGGGCCCTGGGGTGGGTCGCAGGCTTTCCCAGAAGGGCCGTCTGTCACCTTCATTAATCTTATCTGGGGATTGCTCTGAAACAAAGCGTTTTGTGAGCCCGAACCAAAACACCGGGGAGCGCTCGGCGGCGAATTCTTTTGCACGCTCCCTTTTTGTGTTGCATGATTTCCAACATTTCTGGCAAAAACATTTCCTCTGACTGTTTTCCTTCTAGAAACAGCCTCTTCCAGACAGGGCTGCTCTGCCACTATTTAGCTGGGTAGACACGAGGCTATTTAAAACACCGAGCTGGAACATTAGCAAACACTTGTCTCATTCCAAGACGAGCAGGGAAGGGGAGGGTGCGCATCGCCGGGCGCAACCTTGCTCGTCCCCGGGAGGTTTATGCCTGCGTCATGCCGATTTGTGCTGAATTTAAGGCTTCTGGGGATGAAGCCTGTGACACAATCTGACAAGATTTTTCAGAAGCCGCTAGTTCCCAGCCTTGAGTCTTTATGATTTTTGGCTGCCGGCTCTCGCGCACTTGGCGGTCAGCAGTTTAATTATTTACCAGGCTATACACAGCACCGCTCAAGCAGCAACCATCCAACCCGACATTTTGATAATGCGAGGGTAATTGGGTTATTTTTTTTTGTGTTTTTTTTTTTCCCTTTCCCTCCCACCAGCTCCAACCCCCTATTCTGCTGGGAGATGCAGAGTCATAGCTCTGCTGGCTTGGCTTCCCGCCACCTCGCTGCTCCTTTAAAACCCCATACCTCCCATTGAAGGAACTCGGTGTCCTGTTCGCCAGGAGGACGTCAATGTTTCTATGGAAACTCTTCCCAAAGATTCTCGCTCCGCGCTGCCGCTGCTGCGTATTGTATGACCGGCTTTGTACACTGCAATTCATTATCGAGGCTGTGACGAAAAAGGGAGCAGCTTTCTGCCCAAAGGGAAAAAGCATTTAAAAAAAAA
>VWZF01006193.1:848888-947808 GCA_013396755.1 Sclerurus mexicanus | reverse complement strand
AACCCCCCCAAAAAAACACCCCCCCCCCCCCAATATTAATAAAATAATCTGCTAAAACCAAAGGTGCTAAATCTGTTTGGTGTTTGAACTATGGATGGAATCTGCTCGCCTGTGCTTCTTGCAATGAAAAATACCCTTTCCTGAATAATTAGCTCAGCTGAAAAGGCTTATAAATTCTATGTAAGGTCCTTTTTCTTCTGAGTAGCTGGGAGAAAATTTTCCAGCTCTCACCATTACAATGACGATGATGGATGACTGTCACGTAGGTAACAAATGGGCCTGAGCAGGAACCCTGCGTTGAGCAGAGGGGAGGCTGAAACCCAGGCTCAGATTTTGCATTTGAATTAACGTCTGCAAAGGGGATGCAGAATTAATAGGCTGAAGGAAGATTCACATTAATTTCCCATTTGCCTCGACAACAGGAAATCTCTGGGACAGGTGGAGAACGTGTTGACGGTGTTTATGTCCATGTCCCTTACTAATGATGTCCAAAGGTGACCAGATCACTCACCTCTCTGCAGATGAGCTCCAAGTATTATATACTAGAAAGGCGAAAGGTCTAGATTTTGTTCCCACCTCTATCACAGATTTCCTCTTATTTTGTATTCAGACATAACTGCTAACTTTGAAAACCCGAATTTCTAGGTGCTGCTCTGAAGGAGCCGGGGACCTGATTTTCTTGACTCCCACTGGCCCTCTGGAAGGCTCTTGGCATCTCGGGCAATCAGGTTGCAGGTGTCCCAGAGCAGATACCTCAAAACCAAGGTGCTCAGCTTGAGATACTTAACCCAGCAGAAGTTTGAGATCTCCTGAAGAAACACATTAAGTTCATCTACTATGCTGGGAATCAGGACTGAGTAAAAACCTGAGTAAAGATGAGGATGAGAGGAGACAAGTATTTTATTTTTAAACCTTATGAATTTCTGAGTAGTTCTGCTTTGTCGCTTTCCTAGGGAGGAAGGCAGGGTTGGGAAGATCAGAATTTCAAACTCTGCTCGCTCCCTGATACCACACTAAAGACTTGTATTACCTTTAATTGATGTTTCTGAGTGCATCCTCATTGATTTACTCCAGCCGCGCTCTTTATGCAGGGAACATTCTATTCTCAGAGCGTAATCTAGACCCATGCAAACAATATAGATGTTTCCTGATAACATAATTTAGAAAGAGGAGATGTAATTACTGCCTGTGCTCAATGCACAGCATCTCTGTGCTTGCCAGAGTGCTGCACACCCGTGACCCCTTTTGGAATCCATGCAGGGAGAAACTCCCAAATCCTTCAATCTGGTTCTCATTTTGCCGTTTCCATCTTATTAAATATGCTGGTCCTTGTGCCTTTGATTTCAACTTCCTAAGGATAGCTCATGCTGAAATTATTTAGAAGGCTCTCAAAGGCTCTTCGGTGAAATTCAGGGATCATTCCTGCGGAAATGTGTCTATTCGTGGAAGAGGGGACAGCAGCAACGTGGGCATCTGCTGTGGAGGTCTGGGGAGGGGACCCGGCAAGTCCTCACTGGGGTAACTTGTTCTCTTAAGAAGTGCAACAAAGCAGGTGCTTGTTGTTGAGGACTTCTCTTAAATACTTGAAGAGGAGGTTGGAACTCATCTGACCTGCTCCAAAACCAGTCGGCTTGGCTGTACATAGTGCAATTGCTGTGATTTAGGATGAGTAGCTGGAGTGCTTTTGTCTTATAAATCATCCCGTAACACTATGTTTCATTGCCTTCTCTCTGATGGAAGGATATACAGGGTGAGACAGTACAATCTGAATTTTCATCTCGAGGGTCAAATCTGTCTCAGTTCAGTAGTGCCTGGAAAGCATTGCCCTGCAGTGGGGTTTTATGTGAAATAAGCACATGTCCCTCCACGGCACGGTCAATCGAGATCCATGGCATGGAAAAATCAGCACTGTAATTGCTCCCTGTATCAGCTGCCTCAGGAAAAAAATAAAATAAAATAAGAAATTAATAAAAATCAATGACTGAATTGGCCCTGGAGACTGAGACACTCGCCTCTCTTTTAGAGAGTGGTCCCTCCTGAACACTTTTCCACATTGCAAAGCCACCACATAATGGAACAATTCAGCTCACCTGACAGCCCTGGCTAAAATAGCCCGGAGCTCACGGTGACATAGGGGAGGTGTTGGAGGTCAGCGCGGAGGTGCTTGGCAGCACTGGCAGCAGGAGCCATGCCCACACTAAAGAGTTTTCAAATAACTTCAGCGAGTCCAGAATTAGCTCGTAACCCTGATGCAACAGTTCAGAGAGAAGCCCTTTCGTGTTTTCAGCTCTTGCTCATCAGGCGTTGGCTTCTCCCCATGTTCTGCTGCAGCAGTGGCAGCTTTTCTGGTGGCATTGATGGTCCATGGTCATGTTGGGTCTGAGACCTCCCATCAGAGGAGAAGGCCCAACTCTGCACTCTGTTTCCTTGCTGGGAGTTGATGGAGCCTGAATTTAATTTGCACCATGACCCTGGGTAAAATCGAGCTACAGATAAAAAGCATTTACTCTTTAGAAGTCTTTAAACATGGTCCCAAAGAGGAATTAAGAATCAAAGCTCCATATTGTAATTGCACACCATTATCTGACATGAGGGGAGCAAGAGCTGAGTTCAACGACCATTGGGATTAAGAGGGAGCAAGGAGACCACCTTCAAGGAAAGTAACAGCAACCAAGCACGTTGTGAGCCAGCAGAAAACACAAACCAAGAGGAACCAGTTCACAAAAACGAGAGTAAATACCACTGGCAGCATTAATCCTTTTGTCTTTGTATCGCTGTGCAGCCTCCCAAATCCCATGTCTGGTGGGACTGGACAGCCCAGCGGGTTCGGTTTAAAACCAGTTCAGGTTAATTCTGCAGAATAAGCAGAGACTAAACCATAGAGCTCATGACATAACAATGTCACCCTGTTCATGATAAGGAACCAAACTGAAGTTTAAGTTGTTAAAAAAAAAAGCTGTTTCTAATAAGGCAGAAGAGCAACAAAATCAATGACTGAGAGGAACTAGAGGTGAAAGCTGGGAAAAAGAGATATAAATACATTTATTTTTAAACATTTTAATTTAAAGTCGCAGGAAAACCATTCAATGTGTGTCCTGGGGTTTCTTTAAACAGGGAAAGAAGATTAAAATACTAATCTCCACCGATTTCTCTGTGCAGCAGCAAAAATGAGCGTGGCTCGGAAGACTGACCTATGAGAAAAGATTAAGAGCAGCTAAATTTGTATAGCTTGGCTAAGCAACAACCGCGAGGGATGCGCTGGGAGGGTGCAAAACCAAGAACGTGGAGCATTATTTGGAAAGACAACAGAGTTAGGGGCTGAAAATTAAAGAAAGGTCAGGCAGAATGGTAGAGAAATGTCCTCTAAGACGCTGGCATGTCTCTTAACTAATGAAAGCCACGATACCCGGAGCATATAAGCACAGGGATGAACTCGAGCTGGCGTGAGGATCGTTGGGTGCCACCAGTGACTTCAAGCACTTCTTTTCTGGAGTTTCCAAAGCAAATCACCTTTAGAAAAGTGACAGCTCAGCTCATACTATAAATCATTTCTTCTCAAGCTCAGCATCCAGCAGCCGCCAATTGGTTCTTAAAATCCTGAGCGAAAAATAAACCACAAGGAACGATCCTGTGCTCCAAGGGAATGGACAAGCTAATCTAATACATCTTTGTCATCTCTGGTTTCCATGACAGTTGCATAATCAGACATTTATGTAAGTAGAGGTTTCCTCCTTAAATAGCAGCCTATGATCTCATCTGCACCTACGGTATAACCCATTTGAATGGAAATGATGTGCCAGTCATCTGTACAACTAATTTTTTAATGCTTCTCTCTTATTTTTATTTATTTATTGTGGCAATTCAGCCTGGAGAGTACTGCTCACACATGACTAACCCTTCTTGTTGTGGTCTTCCTGTGGCCCAGAAACAACCATGGTCCCCAGGTCCGATGAACAGCCGGGCTTCACATTTTCTCAGCCATCCAGAATGAAAAGTGAAGTGCAGCACCTAAGCCTGCTGCCTTCACGGAATCACAGCACGGTTTGGATTGAAAGGGACCTTGAAGATCATCTGCTTCCAACCCCCTGCCATGGGCAGGGACACCTTCCACCAGCCCAGGTTGCTCCAAGCCCCGTCCAGCCTGGTCTTGAACACTTCCAGGGATGGGGTAGCCACAGCTTCTCTGGGCAACCTGTGCCAGGGCCCCACCACCCTCACAGGGAAGTCTTTCTTCCTGATATCTAATCTAAACATGCCCTCTGTCAGTTTGAAGCCATTCCTCCTTGTTCTGTCACTCCAGGCCCTTGTCCAAAGTCCCTCTCCAGCTCTCTGACACTGGAAGGGGCTCTAAGGTCTCCCCAGAGCCCTCTCCTCTCCAGGCTGATCAACCCTAGCTCTCTTAGCCTGTGTCCATAGCAGAGGTTCTCCAGCCCTGATCATCTCTGTGGACTCCTCTGGTCCTGCTCCAGCAGGTCCATGTCCTCCTTATGCTGGGGACCCCAGGGCTGGACACAGCACTGCACGTGGGGGCCTGGGGATCTCACAAGAGCAGAGCGTGGAGGAGCAGAATCACCTTCCTCGACCTGCTGGTGACACTTCCTCTGATGCAGCCCAGGGCACGACGGGCTTTTGGGGCTGCCAGCCCACATGGTGGGTCGTGTCCAGCCTCTCAGGCACCAGAACCCCCCAAGTCCTCCTTGGCAGGGCTGCTCTCCCCGCAGCTCTCTTCCAGCAGCTCTAACCCGCAGGGCTTACCAGCTGCCCTCAGACGCTGTTTCAGGTTTGCCAGGAGGTTGGGATTTCCTCGCCGTTAACCTTCCTGCAAAGGGCTGGAGTGAGGACCGTGGTGGAAGAGCCCCAGGGGTTTGTCTTGGCCAGTTTGGGCTATTCCTCCTCTCAGGAGGAAAAGACCCAGGGCAGCTCTGCTCCTGCTGCAGAGACTGCCTGAAGGCTCCCCTGAGCTCATGCCCATGTAGAGTATCATAAAGCAGTGCCAAAAACACAGATCCCTTCCTCTGTGCCATATTAATTGAAACGAAGAAAAGCAGACCCAGTCCGTGAAATTTCACTCCTACTCCCGCCTAAGTTCACATAATAAGAGTGAAAGGCAAGCAAAAGTAACTGCAGTTAAATCTGCATGCGAAAAAAACCCCAAAAAAATCTAAAAAAAAAAAATCAGCTACCTGAAGGAGTGGCTTTTATCTAAAGACTGCAGACATCAGCAGTCTAGTGATCCCAGTAGGCAAATAGTTCTTAATACGGATGTTCTGGGGTATCAGACACCCTTCAAAACCTGTTCAGCAGCCGTGTCCACTGTGTTGATTCTGAAATGTAAGTGGTCCTATTTAGACCATCCTCTTAGTGCTTTTTTGCATCACTCTGCATCAACCCCTGTACACAAAAATATCCCCTGAGCAGAGTAAAACAAGCAAGAACAGAAATCTAATCTGATCTGCCAGCCTTTGCAGCCTCAAATTTGCAGGACTCTTGCCAGCCTTTGGATGTTGCAGTGCCTTCTCTCAAAGATCCCACTATTAGAACAACACAAAGCATATTATGGACTATTGTTCCCAACATCAAACAATCAGCAGAAATATCTCTGCTTGCTCCTCAGCCTAATCTCCCTTCTCCCACTGAAGCTGATTTAGCGACAGAGATAGAGAAAAATAGGGTGGATTGGGGTTTGCGAGTGACTGTCAGTTGGATTCTGTGAGCCCTGCGGTGTCTGGGAGCAGGCTCCAGTTCTGCCCGAACCCCCTGCAGCTCCTATTAGCCTCGATAACTGGTTCTAATTTCGGCCAGGACATTTGCCCAGATTTTTGAAGTGTTGGGGGTGGGGGAGGTTCTTTGCCTTGTGCAAAGCAGCTCCCACCTCCATGCAGCAACCACGGGCTGTGTAATGGCTTAATTGCAGCGAGCGTTCCTGCTCCGTGCAGCCGGGCTCTGACGCACGTTACGTAACTGGATTGTTAATGCTTTTTATATGTTGGCGGAACTGAAATTAAAAGAGGAAATTATTCTCCTGATGCTCAACTCTAATCCCCATCTGTCTGTGTTTTTACTTTTCTGCACTTGCAAAGCTCCCTGATCAAAAGGTCTTGAATAGATTCCAGATTTCCAATTTAGTTTGCTTATGCAACCCAAAATATTATGGCAGTCTTTCCTGGGGGCGATTAAGCATATATTTTCAGTTCTCCAATTCTCTGTGTTCCAAGAGTGCTAAAAATGGCATAAAGCTTTAGCTCATTCCATACTGTTAGTACCACAAACAACTTTCCTTTTTTTTTTTTAAGACTTTTAAAAAAGATAGGAATAGCCAAGAGCTTTGCAAGGAAGGAAAATATTCTGAGAAAAAATGGGATTTGTTAAATGTCCCCTATGCCTTAGTCAAAGCAAGCAGGGGGTCTATACTGACAGAGCTGTGCAGCCAAGGCAAACAACGGGGGACCAGACAGGCAAAGAGGGAGTCTTCAACCAGAACAGATCCCCGAATCCAAAAAACTTGATAGCTCTTTGGATCCAGACTTCTGCTTTGTGCCATCCAAAGGATGAGCTTTAACTGGACAGCTGAGAATAGACCTGGTCTTTCTTGTGGTACTTGGATCATCCCCACCTGAAAATTTGCACCAATTTTTTTATCCATTTGCTCTTCTTTCCCAAGTCCTTCCTCTGGTGCTAGAACTCCATGATCAGCAGCTGGTTTTATTAGATGGAATGAGAAGGCTCCTTAAGTTGGAAAGTGTAGCTTTTACTCAAAGCACCAGCAAATGAAATCAAAGCGCTGCTTTAACAATTGTGTTTCATCATCCCTTTGGTTTCCAAGTGCAGGATGAGAGCTGGCACCACGATGCTCACCTGGATTCCACGTGACCACGATGCTGTGGCACAGGAGCAGGGAGTGGGGAGGAGGCTTGGGACCATTGGTGTTGGGTGCACTGCTCTTAAAGAAGGGGGTTTGTTTTAAATACAGAAGGAAAGTTTCGATGTACCCAGAACTGGTGGGCACCTGCTCACGTGGGTGATGGCACAGGTGGCAACACATAGGATGGTGTCACCCTTTCTGACCACTGGTCCCGTGTTTATGGCAGCTGTGGAATGATGGAATCATAGTGCAAGTCTGGATCAGAAGTGTGAATGGCACTTTTTCCACATTTGGATTAAGGAAGCTGTGATTTAAGGCAGTTGCTGAATCCCAGAAAATACTGGTTTCTGGCTCAGTCAAGGCTTAGAGCCTTTCTGCTTTCCAGGATAATTTGATTTGAGAGTGCAAGTGCTGTCAATCTCCCAGGTGTCAAGGACATTCAGCACAGAAGATGCCCAGGGACCAAGGAGGTGACCCTGGGGGAGGATCTGCTGAGCCCAACCTGTCTGGTTTTGTGCACTCAGTGTCAGACCATCTCAGCCTTTTTGATGAAGTGCCAAACTCTACCCTGAGCATCTCCAGCCCGAGCTCCCCTCCAGCAAGCTCCGGTCTCAAACACACCAACACACTTGGAGCCTCAGAGCAGAAAGGGTGTTGGAGCGACTCCCACCACAGCTGGCACATCCAGCAAAGGGAACAGGGCTCGCATGTTCTCAGCAAAGTGGCTTCAGTCAAATCACACAAGCCATTTATTATCTGTATTTCAGCAACACCCACAGGCTTCAGGCGGGGACCTGCACACAACAACATCCAAATATAGAGCAAGATGACAGCACAGCCACAAAGCCTCACTCGGAAAGCATCGCTCCCCTCCCTGCCCTGGCCAGAATCCCTCCAGCCCCAAAGTGGGGAGAAGCTGCTCTTGCTTTTGCCAGCAATAGCATATTATAAGGAATTTTTTTAATGTTTTTAGCAGTGTGGCAGAACCCCCAGTTCTAGCAAGGCGGGAGGGTAATCATCGACCAGAGCTGCTCAGGTTCCAGGTTTGGGGAGTATTTAAGCGTATGCTAAAATTCCCTTGTCTCTGGTTAAAGCAAAGCACGTGTTTAAATGCTTTGCTGAGCAGAGGTGGACTTAAGGACATACCTTGCTTTAGGCATGTGCTTAACTACTTTGCAAAATTAAACTGAAGATAATCAAGTGCTTTTGCTGAATCAGGCCCAAGTGCTCTGCAAACCCCCATCCTCTTAAACAAGGCAGCTTTCAGCAACATTTAATTTGAGAACATGCTCAGAAAATACCATTTAAGAAAATGTTAAAGAGCCAGGAGCCTTTAGAGAGTGGAAATAAATAACTAAAAAGGTATCTGAGGAAATCATTAAACTGCACAAACCGGCACTGGGCTTTAAAAAAAGAAACTTTGCCTTGTGCTAGTTCAGCATTTGCACATAGATGAGAGATGCTTCAGCTGCAGGGACCCGATTTGTGATGGATTTCCCCCCCCAGCCCGTTCTACCTATGCTGCCACCAGGTCAGGCAGGTTCAACCTCACGTGTTTGCCCTTCAGTCCAGCCCCGAAGTGAATTATTTTGCAGAGCAGGGTGGGAGGAATCCTGCTGGTAACAGATATGTCCTGTGAGTGCCCTGGGGGCGGAGGGTTCCATGCGGGAGATGTCCCTGATCAAATGTTGCTGCTCTCAGTGGAGAGAACCCCATGTATAAATAACCCCAGATTCCCTTACTCCGTGACCTTCATGTCTCAGCCCTGCCAAACCAGCCCTGTGCAAATCCAAACTTAGCCCAGTCACACCTCCAGCCCAGACGGGCCTCCCTGTGGGTTTTGGGCTCCCGTCCCAGCTCGGGGTGACGGTGATGCCCCTCCAGCAGGAACCATCCCCAGATGAGCACGGCTTTGCCAGGAGCTGGGGTACACAGGGGGGTTTTTGTGGAAAAGGTTTGCTAAGCGGGTTTGCACATTCTCAGATGTCTTAATGTGAAATAGCAAAGTTTAGGGAGAGTTTTCATTAAATGGAGCTGTGCCTAGGAAACCTTTACCTTTTTTCTGTGTGTCTTTTGGATGCTTTTTGTCCACAGATAAAATTGTTGAAGCTCGTATAACACGGAGATCATGCCCTCTCCCCCTCCCCAGACTTTCATCAAGAGGAGATTTCCTTGTTAGACTCAGACTTGCAAATCTTAGGCTGGACTGGCAGCGTTTCAAGCCAGCTCGGGCTGATTTGGAGCTTGGTGGATAAACACAGTGACCCAAACCAGAAGGAAATGTTGCTGACCTGGCCGTGGAACTCACCCTGAGGGTGCACCCAAGGCACCCAGGGAGCAGGGCATCCCAAAAAAACACCTCGCAGCCAAACACCTGCCTGGTCACACCCCCAGCCTTATGATCACGTATGGCCCATGCAGCTTTCCTCAATGGCTCGATAATAAAATGCCATTTCTTCGGGAGAGTTGCCTTTCCTAAGAACTGCAACGGCCCCAGTGAACCTCCCGTGCCAGCACAGCTGCTCTGGGCTTTTCGCTTGCCGTGCAGCGTCTCTAACCACGTGTTTTCCTCAAAATCTGATTCCGAAATTCTGTCAACTGTGAAAAAGAACGACAAATGCTTCCTTCCTGAGCAATTTGGTATAAATATTTCAAGGTTTAGAAAACGCCAACCAACCCGAGTCACCAATGGCATTGCTGAAGCTCACAGTGCACTGCTGCCCCGTTGCTGGAATGGCATAGATCTGCAATTTATCTCTTTTTTGTGTGTATTTTGTTGTTTGTTTGGGGTTTTTTACAGGTGCTTGAGGAGATGCAAACTTTTAGATTTGCTTAAAAGCTTTGCTTTGGTTTTAAAATGTTTCTTTCAGCACTGGCAATACTGAGGGACTTCTTTTAAAAAATATATAAATAAGTTGTATCTTTTAAAAGTTAGGGCAGAAATTCTCTTCACCCATTTGAATTCCTCATTCAGGCAGAATTTTCTCATTGAAGGAATAATATGCATTTTTTATATATCTTTTTATTTTATGCCCAGGGTTTTTTTAATTTTTATTTTTAATTGAATGCTCGGGGCACACCAGACTTTTCAGATGCCGTTTGTTCAGAGCCAGGGCTTTGGGGCTGTGCCTGTTTAAGAAACCAGAGCGTTTGGGTGAAGTCTGGGTTACTCACTCTTTATTTGGACGGGCAGGTTTCAAAAACAGGTATTTTGCAATTTCCTGCTAATGGACTGAACCTTCAATCCCGGTACCTCTGAGCTGCTGCTGGGTACGGAGCAGCCAGGGGGGCTGAGCGGGTCAGTGCTCTGCCATGGCGAAGTCATTTTAAATAGCGACACTGCTCGTGCTATCTGGAATTTCAGGGGGAATCCCAGCTCATCCCAAAAATATTCCCGTCGCTCACGTGTCCTGACCACCCCGTGAACCCGGTGGATCTGGCAGGTCCGGAGGGGTTTGTGCTGGTGCCAAAGTGGAGGCAGCTCAGCACAGAGAGACCTGCCCGGAGATCGGGTGTCAGGCAGGGATGTACACAACAATATTGTCACTTTTCTTTTCCTTCCCAGGTGAATAATGAGCGAGCTACTAAAACTGGAAGCTGTGACCATGCTCACTGGGTCAGCTGTTCCAGTTTTAAAACTGCACCATAATATTACCAAAAACAGAGACACACACAAAAGATTGAATCCAAACCACTATTGAGCATAACCCTCACTTGAGGGATTTTTCATTATTGTTAAAAACTGCAAAATAGTGATACCCCAGGTCAGACTGCGACTGCTGGAAATGCTCTGCAACTGCATTTTGGTGATTTTAAAATGCTTCCAAAGACCAACATGTAGATACTGAAGCAAGCTATGAAAATTCCCATCCAAAAACTCCCTTTGTTTTCCCTTTTGTCTTTGGTTTTGGCACCTTTAACCCATCCCAAAACCGCAGTGAGGGCAAACCCGGCTGCCAACGCGCCTCAGGGAGGGGAACCACATCACAGCCCCCCAGGGACCTGCCTGGGGAACGCTGGGGTTGAAGGAGAGCCCTAAAGGAGTGCAACCCCTCGGATGAATATAGCTGTGTGAAGTAGAGTTGTGTAAGTATGGTCGTGTATCGCTGGGCGTGCAATATTTGTCACCACTTTAAATACAGACCCTCCCATGCATATAAAAAAAAAGCCACACTGTCCTTCCCTGCTGCAAAATAAATATGTTGCTGCAAGCTTCTCTTTTTGCTTCCCCATCCCCGTTGCCATTTGCGCACAAGGGTTAGCAAGGAGAACTAATATGGAAGAACAACAATCTTTTCCCTTCCTTTCTTCTGGAATTAATTTCCAATGAATTGGGGTTTTAAATCGCCTGATAGGAAAGACTATAAGATGTAAGTCTTCAGGATGGCCTGGGTGCAATCTAATGGTGTGCTAAATCCATCAAAACCAACACAAACTGTCATTTGTCTTTTTCTGCGTTCACAGGAAAAAAAATTATATACTAAGATAAACCAAGCCATTCTCTTTGAACTTTCCCTTTGTCTGAGTTAAACACTCTGGAAGCCAGCAAGTTAATCACACTGTGAAACCCATCAGGTTTGCAAGCTTAGATTATTTTTTTTAATGAGCAAGTGTTCCTTGTGATAACTTGAATTATACTTTCTGAATGGTGGGAAAATGCACAATTGTGTCACATCCCCCCAAACTAAACGCACTATTCAGGAAACACAATTAAAAATAAAAAACAAATAATTCTTTTTCTTTCCTTCTATACTGGAGAACTTCAGTTGGGGATTATAAATCCTTTTGAAATGTTCCTTTTTAATGATGTTGCTCCTGCTCATGTTTCTTTTATGGCATTTTCTGAATTTTTTTCAGTACTTGGATCTGATTTCTTAACTTGGAAAACGTGTTTTTCCCCTTCTAAAGCAGAACTGTGTCTCAAAACTGTTTTGATGTTCCAAAGTAGGTGCTCTTGACATCGCACCTCGTGGTGCAATTAATCATCCTGTTGCGTTTCCAAGGGTAATTGCTGCTCATGACACAGTAAATCACTGTTCCCACAGAGTGGTGAGCCTCGGGTGGGCGCGGGTCGCTCCTGCCCGCGCAGTCCGAGCCTCGGCACCCCAAAACCTGCTCCGCGTCGCCCGAGCCGCAGCAGCGAGCCCAACCTCCTCCTTCAAGCCGTGCCTTCGACCCCCTGCGCTGGTTTTGTGCCCTTCAGGCCGTTGCCTACGGGATTTGCTCCCCCGTAAGAGCCTCAGCGAGATGCCAGGTGGGCGCAACCTGAGACTTGGCGCCTGGCCTTGAGTTGGGCTGTGGGAAACAGCCTTTCTGCAGAGCGGCAGCGGCTCCGTTCAGCTTTGAACCTCTCGGATTAAACTTTCCAGCAAAAATTTGGTTTGCTGGGGATTTTTCCTGTTGCGACGAAGAGCCCTGCCAGCTCCGGGGAAAAGCTCAACCCGCTCCAAATTGGAGGAGAAAAAAGAAATGAAAAAAAAAAAAGAAAAAAAAAGCGCAAATTGCAAAACATGGCAAGTTTTTCTGGATGGAACGAGCCCAGATGGATTCTCCCGTTCCCTGTGCCAGAAGGAGGAGTGACTCAGAGCTCGTGTGTTTCATGGTGAAGGCTCGGCACCCTGCCACGGCCCCGGGGACAGGACTGGGACAGGAGAGGGAAAGCAAGCTCAGAATCAGACGCTTTTCCATTGCAGGGCACCGAAAACGCCAAAGCTGGAGGACAAGCGCAGCCTTCGCGGCTCATTGGGAACGGCCGCTTTCCTCCCTCCAGAAATGGGCTCCCTGTTTCCTTAGTAACCCTTCTCGGCAGGAATAAACGCACCTGAGCGTAGCTTAGCAATGGGAATTTTCTACGTACGCTGCTGCACCCCTTCCCACCCACTCCCAGTGTCTCCGAGAGCATCCGTGTCAGCCCCGCCGCGCACGGCGGACGGGCTGAGCGCCGGAGGAGGAGGTGCAGCTGGAGAACGAGGAGCCCGTGAAAACCAAAGTCTTTGCAAAGAACGAAAATAAACCCTCCCCAGTCACTCCTCGCGAGTGCTGCTCCCAAAGGGATGGGGAAAATTGTACGCTGAGATGTACGCGCATGAGGCAGCCCACGCTGCCGTGTGGGAAGGGCTTTAATAGGGAGCCCAGAAAGAGCCTGCACGTAGGAGGAGAAAAGAGCAGATGTTAGCAGTGCCTTTTTGTTTTCCTGGATGGCACGGCAGGGAGAGAAGATGGAAAGGAAAGCTCCCCTTCTGCAGCAATAAAAGCTGCAGACGGACGAGGCTTTTTCCTCTAGTCCAGGCTGGACTCAGAGGTGTTTGCAATAGCAGAAAAAAACCCCAGCAGCGAGATGAGAACTGGGGCCTGACTGCCAGGGCCATGCACTGACCATCCTGTAGCACCACAAACGGAGACAGCCTTGGCCGGAGACACCAGACTTGGAAATGACTCTTCCCTGTGCTCATGGAAGATGAAACAGGTCCCCTTCACCCTCCCGTGGGGTCTCCGGAGCTGGAGATTGTCACAGGATTCCAGGGGCATCTCCCATCAGGACCCCACCGTGAGGTCTCTGAATATAACAATGCTTCCAGCTCCACTACAAAAACTTCAGTGACTTTCCAAAGAATCCTCTCTCTCCCCAAAATAGCCGTGTGGGATGCAAGTGCATGTAATTCTACGTGTAACACTCCAGGCAGGAGAGGGCTGGATAATTCACCACGTCAGACGTGCACGTTCTGTTGCAGGGCCATATTGCTGCATTTGATACCTTGAATTTTGGGCCAGGCTCTTTGATAATCTCCAATGCAGACTCCAGGTGGATAACAGTGCCTGGGGAGCCACTGGACACACAAACCCTGCTCCTCCTGTGAGCAGAGAGGTTCCTTCTTGGGAGAAAGGACTTGCAGGTCACATACAAAGTGCAAAATCAAGCCAGAAGAGGAACAAGCTGGGTTGGTGGGAGCGGGGGACTGGAGCTAAGGAAGGCCAAATGTTGTCTGGACTTGCCACAAATACCCTCTGTTACTTGCTTAGCACCTTTTAGAAGTCCTGAAGTTAACCCCCGGCACTGCACTGCCTGGAAGGTTTTTGACTCAATTATTTCACAGAGTTTGTTTTTCTGTGCCCTTGTAACTTGGAGGAGGGCTGGGGCTGCATAAATCCTGCAGGACTGCCTGGGCTCTGTGTGCAGAGCCCGTTCCACCATCCAACAAACTGCGCTGGCTGTGTTTTTATATATAGTTGTGTTCACTTGCAGAGGCTGCACGGGCTGCTGGTCCCATCGCAGGGCACAGAGACAGGGGCCCTTTAAACCCTGCATGAATGAGGCTCTCATAAATTCCATATTTGAGAAGCGCTGGCTGTATCCTTTGGTCATAAAAAGAAATTAAAGCCGCATATAACATTCAGTACCCTGTAATCCCACTGCACAGCCTTGTGCCTGCATAAATCAGCCTCTCATGAATATTGCACTGTACCTGCAACTGCCTGGCCCGGGGCTTTAAAAAGGATAAATCAAAGGGAAACAAAACGACAGTCACGTAAAGGCTGCACAAACAGCAC
This sequence comes from Sclerurus mexicanus, assembly GCA_013396755.1. Taxonomy (NCBI): domain Eukaryota; kingdom Metazoa; phylum Chordata; class Aves; order Passeriformes; family Furnariidae; genus Sclerurus; species Sclerurus mexicanus. The sequence continues at coordinate 933,398 of VWZF01006193.1, read as the reverse complement.
CTGCTCTCTGAGAGCCTGAAAGGTCACCAGGAGCAACCTGAGAAGAGCACGGATTTCAGGGACCCGACCGAAGCTGCAAAAGGAGGGGACAGAGCGGATATTTTCCCTCCTCTCCCGCCACGGTGGAGTACATGGTGACTCCTCTGGCAGGAGTTTTGTGGTCATGGAGAGGGACAAGCTGTGGAACACCCCGAGGGTGGCGAGGAGCAAGGAAGAAAAGCTGTTTTAGAAACTTCGCCGGGGAAGGAGGATCTGAGCTTCAGCAGTGAAGTGCTTTTCCAGCAGAAATAACTCACAAAAATTTAGGATTTCAAATTCTGTCTTGGGTTAAAGACAATGATCCGCTCCATGTATTTTATTTTAATCTGAACATTTGAAAGAAGGAAAAAAATCTCTCTTGTCCAGCTCCAAAACAGGGAGCAGGAATAGCTCCTATTAACAACTTCCCCAGAGACCTAGAAAACATATCACAGTGCTCAGGGGGTGCAGAAATCTTCAGTAACAGGCAACAAAAAATTCAGCCAAGACATCCCCTTCTGTCCCCTCCGCCTTCCCCGGTTTATTTGCAGCCCAGCAGGTCATCCCATCCAGGATCTGTGCACGGGAACAGCACAAAGGCAGGTAAGGGACAGTGAAAACACGGTGTAAATCCACCTCCTCTGGAAGGATCGGGGACCATGGGCCAAGATTGTCACTCTCTGGCGCTTCGCTTGCTTTGCAAGCCTTGCCAAGTGTACTGCCCTGCCTCGGTTTCCCCACTTGGGAATGGTGAAGTTCTGGTGTTTCAGACTCCTTGTATTTCAGACCCCTTGGCGGCCACCAGGCGCCCTGGAAGGCATCTCTACAGCTGTGACGTGTAGGATGTTATGTGGAGGTTTGCACAGACTTGCTGCCACCTTCCCCCCAAACTGCGGATTTTCCCTTTAACAGCAGCCCCTCCCTTCCAGCTCCTCACACAACACACCTTGTGCCCCCCATCCCTGTGTTTCAAAATCCTGTGTCTTAAAAATTAGGCAAAGGTTTGTATTGCAGCCCGCAAACATTGTTAAAGGGTACTGAATGCCTCTTCCACTGCCATTAATTGTGTGAAGAGAAAACAGACTCCGCTGCTGTCATATCACATCAAAATAATTAGCTCAACTATAAATAGCTCAGCTTACTCACTTTTTTCTTTTCCTCTTTTTTAAGGTCAAGGCTGCAGCCAAAAGGAGTAGCAGCACATCCCAGAGGAGCATCCCTCTCTTCTGCTTGGATTCAGGCAAAACAGCGAGATGAGGAGTGCAGCTGTAATCAATGATCCCAAGGCCCAGAATTACATCATAATTAGAGAAATAATTAGTCCCATTTAGGCAGGAAGAGGGGGAAAAGAGTGTTAGCAAGCCCGCATCTATGCAAATTCACCTTAGCTTAATTAGTGAGCATTTTCAAACCAATTTTAGCTAAACTGTCTTTGTTTTCATTGGATGATGCTTCTCTATCGACTTGGATTATTCTTTAATCGCTCCAGCATTAAGCAGAGCTTCTACACAAGAAAGCAAGTAAAACAAGCTGTGACACCAAGGCATTTTCTTCATCTTAATTAAGTGCTTTCGAAGCCCAGGTCGTAGGAGCCCTGCCCTTGCCTTTGCTGCAGCTGACCCTGTCCCCTCTGTCCCTCCTTAGAGGTTATATCCTGAATATCCAGGCACTCTGGATGGCACCGGATCAGCACACTGTAAAGAGCAATAAGAATAAGCAACTGTAGCACCACTGAGCCCAGTGCAGACTCTGTGACTCTGCTCCTGGATGTGTATAGTAAATATTGCTTAAGGGAGCTGTGCATTGCTCGACCCAAAGAGCAGCCACACCGTGTCCCCGCACCAAACCTGGTGGATTAGCTTTGCCTTGCCGTCATTTTGGAATTAACACTGTGTTCCAGCAATTAATAACATCAGTAGCCAACAGGTAACTCCACACTACATGCATGTGTTTTACAGTTGCATTAATCAGAAGCCTCTGAATTTCTCTGAGGGTGCTCTAACAGAGCTGTTTGTGTGAGATTATTGTTATCCCTTGGGAACATTCCCCCCTCATGCTTATGGATGCGCTCAGGTATTGAGCTCCTTTTGGGTGATGTTTATTTTGTGCAATGCACAGTCTCAGTTCCAGACCAAGAGCTGCAAAATGGTTTATTTAGATCCATGTCTAGCCACTGTATGAAACCTAAAAAGGTTCCTTTTCTCACTTCCTAACTCTTTGCAACACAATCAATCACAGAAACTTCCCTCCCCGTGCTCTCTCAGGGTCTCTCTGCAGCAGGAGGGGACTGGAGTTTCTCTCCACTGTTCAAAGCAAAAGAAGATTTTCTGCAATTGCTGAGTTTTCAGGGGAGCCAGTGGGAGTTAAATATCCAGCTTGAAAAATGTATTTGTGCTCAGGCAGGTCTGGCAGGTCTTCAAGTGGATCCTGACCTACTCACAGATGTTTTTTGCTGCCCGGTCTCACATGCAACCATATTTTCCAGGTACACTTATCTACCTGTCATACACAATGATGTATAACCCTGAAGAAAGCAAAGCAGGTGATTACCTTTCCCCAGTCAAGTGCAGTGGAAAGGTCAGATTTAATATGAAGCTGAGGGGCGATGAAATGACACAGAAAATGTACAGAAATAGAGTGTAGCCACGCTGGAGGGGAACTGGGTCTGCTCGTCCCGGTGGAACACCCAGCACACAGACACACCATTCATCTCCACACAGGCCCTTTATTGCTGCCTGGGCTTTCATTTGGGACATGGCTCCACTTCCACAGGACACGTATTTTTGGGAAGATGCGAATTGGGCACGTGAATGAGGCAGGTGAATCGTTTCCATCGGCACAGCCTTCAGCCCCCCCCGAGCCCCCTCTCCTGTGGGCATCCCCCCCTGCGGTCCTGCCACAGCTGCCCGGGCTCCACACAGAGCCAGCGACACCCAGCACCCCCCCAGCTTCTTGAGTGCCCCCAAGGAAGGGGAAAGGGGTCCCACTTGGATTGTTCCACGCTTGTATCCTGGAAAAGATGTTTTTCCTCAATTCCTCCCTCCCGTGGCTGGCCACATGTTGTATACACAGTCCTACAGTTGCTTAGTTTTAATCTTTGAACATCTCTGGACTCTTACAAAATCAACAGATTGCTCACCTAGATGGAAATAACTGCACAATTCAGCAACTTCCTGCATTCAGAGCAATGTAGCAGCAATCCCTTGCCATGCCCTAAATGCAATCAGCTATTTCACAACTTCTCTATCTAAATTAGATTTTGCCATGCACATTTTTTTTTCTCCAAGTCCTCCCTAAAACCCACAGCAGATTCCAAGGAGAAATTCTCTCCACTCACTAGGGCTCAAGCCTCAGATCCAAAGCGCTCAGGTTGAAGATTCAAGATCAGCCACAGAACACAGAAGTGCCTTTTAAAATACTTTCACAGCTGAAAACAAGCTCCTGCTTTTGCTCTCCCACCTCATTTCTGAGATCAGGATTCAAAGTGCCTCTCTGCACTCAGGTCCAGGCAGACTCGTTTGGATGGATAAATGCCTTGAAGGTTACGGGTAAGACATCAAACTTGGAAGTGGTTATTCTTAAAGCTGAGAAAGGAAAGTTCCTGGCGGTCCCTATGATAGGTTGATAAGAAATAATGGAGAATTGTTTCATTTAAACACAAAGAACAATTCAGTCATAGCATGACTCGTGATAGAGACTCTGTGAAAGTTATCAGATGAAAGTCTGCGTGCTAAATCTTTTTAATACTGAAGGGAAATGTAATAATTTACTGTCCGTGGTGAAGTCTGGGCTTCCTGGAAGCACATCCTGCCTTGCTGCTGCTCCGTGTTCCCCAGATCTGCCGCTGCCTTTCAAATGAGTGCCGTGAATCACGGTCTAAGAGCAATGTTTTAAAGAACTACTTCTTTCCTAGGAAGTCAGAGCAATCCCACTTAAAAGGGAACTCTGTGAATGTGCCAAATATTTAGAGAATAAATCTCAAACCCACTAGTGATCTGCTTCCTTTATCTGCAGGTACAGGGGGTGATCCAGGTACCAGCACTCCCAGCATCTCCTGGGGGCCCACAATGTGCAGCTCCTGAGGGAAACTTTCAAGGAAAAAGAGAAATTAGAAGGAGAATGAAAAATATATTAAACCCCCCCCTAACAGCTAATTCTGTCCAGCTAAAAAATCAATATATGGTCTCAACCGCTCACCTACACCTTTGCTATTGAAAGTTTGCTTCCTAGCGGGGCCCCTTTGAGCTGCCAGCCCTGTATCTGAAATGGAACACCACTAACTGAAGAGCTGGTTTCCAACCTCTGTAAGACCCATATGAAGAGTCTGTGCCCCGCAGCAAGCTTGGCAGTCAGCACTTTAAAAAATAAACTCAGCTCCAGAATGATGATTTGCATAGTGCATAGTGACTAAAATTAGCCTGCCTCGACTCCATCGCGGGAGGAAGTCTGACTTGCCACTGCAGTTTCAGGTTTCTTGGCTTTGAGAGAAATTCGTAGCATCCGAGGAACACAGACGTGTCTTCTGTGCAGTCCTGCTCCTCTTGGCTGGCGCTGCTCTCCCAAACTGCATCTCAAAGCTGTCCTACAGCACCAGCAAGAGCCTCAGTCTTCCTAGCATGGGAAAGCAGAGTGTGCTGAAACCTGGGAAACCCTTCTTTTCAGGATGAAAATGTTTGGAAGGTGATTTGCTAAGGAGAGAGCGCGTTGCAGGTCACAGGAGGGTCTGTCCTGGGGGTTGGAAGCGTAAAACCTCTCTGAGAGGTAAATGCCACACGCACGAGAGGTTTCTCAAAGCAGAGGTGTGCTGAGGGGTGCTCCCGAGGAGACATACACAATGGAGAGGTGGGTTGGGATTGGTAGCGTAACCTTCACTAGCTGCTGGATGAGGGTGAGATACCCCGGCTTGGTTCTTGGCCATTGCCCCACATCATCCTTGCGTCAGAGCTCGTGTTCCTGTGCCACGATTTAATGGGGTGATCTGGCTGGCCAAACAGCTCACACGCTTGCTCGGTCTCATTTAATGCTGCCGATGAACAGATGTCCATAGGAGGTCATGCTAGTCCACCATGGATGTCTCTGTCGAATTTAAATTATTCAAAGAGTCAGTCATCAGCTAAGTGCTAAGCTGTTGGGTTTGGGTTTGTTGGTTTTTTTTATTTCAGCCTGAGATGTGGCTATAGCTTCTCTCCCCAAGACGTATAAATAATTCATGCAGTTATGTAGTGGGATCACTCAGGACCTGTGCTGCAAAGTGCTGCTTGCTCAGATCCCCCTCTCACCTGCCGCACCGACTCAGCTCGGCTCAGCCTCTTTCATCCACGCTCGGGGTCAGGCCAGGAGCCCTTGGGCCGCGTTTCTCAGGGTTTTGGTTCTATCCCCGTGAGGTTCCAGATACCTTTGAATCTGAGATCACAGCTACCAGAGGTTTGTAGCTTAACGCTTGTATTTAATTTGTGCAAAATAAACTTGCTGTAGCGACAATCCAGTTAAGTATTGGGTTTTATGTTTGATATGAACACAAGCCAGCAACTAATTTCATTTTCTGCTGTGTCGTAAAATTGAAAGGTACTGATTCACCCTTCAAAATACATTTTAAATGATTTAGTTACTACTTTGACTACAGTATATATCTTGTGGAGGGAGCCCAGGGTAAAAGCTCACTGATGTGCAGAGTCCTGGCTGGATGCAATTAGGAAGAGAACAGCCCCATGACATGAAATCCGATGATGCATTGAACTTCTGACCTATAGGAGAAACCTGATCGTCACCACCCAGCTGCTTCTTCATTTCAGCTCTGGTCAGGAAAACAAAAGTCTTCATTCAACATTCAATTTTCTCCACCCTTCACCACTGGAATTTTTATATGAGCTGAATTAAACATGCCAGACTTTGAAGGTAGAAGTTCTAAGAGGCTGAGCGAAATCCATCGTGTCTTTCTGTTTCTTTAGCTATTGTCATTAAGCCTTGTTCTCTTCAGATGAGGCCCTACAGGCAAATGAGGTGCTGCTGTGTCCAGCTTCTCTGTGGTTTAAACAGAATAAAATACTGATTCTAGTATTACTAGATTATTTTTTGCCTGAACTGGAGGCAGTCATTGTTTTTTGCCTGTTTAGCCACATTCTCTGCGCCTAAGTTATTAAGTATTAACCCTGACGTCCTTATTCAGGATTCCCATTATCCAAGGCAAGGCTTGAGCAAGGCACAGACGACGCAAAGTTTAATTACTAAGCAGCGGTGACGAGCTGGGGTAGAAGCACCCAATAACCTGCGGTGTGTCACAGCCATGGGGCTGACACCTCTGCGGTGTTGTGTGCGGATAATTAGGTCTTGAAAGACATGCCACCATGCTGGATGGAGGCCAGTCCAGCAGTCCTGCTTATCTGAGCTCCTGCTCAACTTGATGCACGTCGCTCTTCGCTCGTCCACGGCTGAGCTCCACGGGCGCCGGGCGTGCCCAAGAGGACGAGGGCTCTGCCCATCCAGGCTCTGATAAACTAAAAACAGATTGAAGGTCTAAGTCAATTACACTTGAGCATGTGATAAAATTCTTTGCTAAACTGGGGCCTAAGTCAGTGTGCTCTTGGGGTGGAACTCAAATAACTGCTCTTGGAGGAGGGAGAACAGGCAGGAGAACGGAGCCAAAGGTTCTCCTGGGGTGACAGGCTGGGGTGAGCCCGAGCAAATGGGGAAATGGCATGATCCAAGTGAAGGAAGGATTGTATGACTGGCTCTGTGGCTTGGGAGGAGGAATTTCCTCGTGGGAACCTTGCCAGGAGGGTGAGGAAATCGCCTGCTTTTCTAAGCTGAAGCAACTGATAAAGGAGGGGTGAGAACAAAGTTTCTCGCCCGTGCTGTGGCAGTGTCACTAAGGCACAGTGTAAGTGGTGCTTCGAGTTGTGGGGTCCAAAATAACATACTTGCTTTAGCCCTTGAACACTCCAAAAGGGTGAAGTAATAGAGCTCATCTCTCAGAAGCATCTGTGGTCACCTCTCAGGAGGTCTATGGCAATGTCTTGTGCAGCTGAGGATAAAAATAGGCCAGGTCTAAGATACCAGTCCCAGATTTCATCTTCAGTTCTGCAGACCAAGTGTTAGGTGAGTCCCTGGAGCTCCTCATCACACCAAGCTGCTCCTGCTGGGCTGCCTGCTCCCTGTGTTTGTGCTTCCTTTGGGGCTTTTGGGCCACCTCACAGTTCCTTGTTCTAAAACGTGCTGAATCTTCTTTGTCATGGAATAGGGGAGAGCTTCTGTCCTTCTGAAAGAATTTGTGGGAAAGGCATGGAAGGACTAGAAAGAACTGTCAACACATAAATGGTTCAGGCTTTTGCCCTTTTGGAAAATTAGCAGACTTCAGTCTCGATAGAAGGGACCCTAACATGCCGGGAAAACATTCCATTACATCAGGAACTGCACTCTGGAATTGGTAGAGCAGCGTGTGCGAGAACCCAGCTTCCCCACACACAAAGACACGTTAGCTAGAGCCGAAAAAAATCTGTGAAAGACAGAACCAACCAACCTCCCAAAAATGCATTCCTCCCCTAAGGGAGCTTTTGGGCACCGTGCTGGCTGACAAGAGGCTCGGAGCTGTGCAGAAAAGCTGTTTCTGGAGATATTCCTACTACAGAGAGCGAAAGAAGACTTCATGCCTGAAGGATCGCCTTGATTACATTTCCATTTCGTAGGCACCATCTACAACTGGTTAGAACCTAAAAATGGTAACTTCTTCTGCTCAGAAGAGACAGCAGCCCCTTTTCTCCCCTTATAGCAGAAAAAAAGCTTGTTGTGAACTGACTCTTCTAGATAAATAGCACTTAGAAGTAAGTGTAGCGCTCATGATGAGTCTCGTGTAGGGATTTGCAGTCACTTTTCATGCCACAGATCACAAATTAATTAAGAAAATCTTGTCTCTTGGAAACTCTTCTATTCGCAGTCGCATCAAATCACTGTAGCAGTAACTCGCATGGAAAAATAACGTTAGGGATATTTTTATTTTTAGCTGTCTTAATGAAATATAGCAGATGGAAATAAAGAGGAGAAGCCCGTCCTGTGTGACTAGCCATCTGTCTGGGGATCAGCAACAAGTGTTTCATGGATCACAGCTAGAAGATTAGTGGGTAATTAATGTCAGTCTTCAAGCTACCTTACAATTCTTCACCCTCATTATTCCACTCTATAGTGTGGTTTTCAAACACCACCCATAACTCACACAGCCACGAGAGACGCGCTCGTAGCACCACCCTTGTCTTCAGAGTACTAAACCTTGGACTGGGCACCAGTGCTTCCCTGCCAGCCCTTCCTCCCTCCCTCCCAGGCAGAGCTGCAAAGCTGTCAGCAATCACATAGCAATCCACTCTCCAAGAGCCCAGCTCCCAGGATCCTGAGGACTATTCCAGTTAATCTAAATTTGCCTGAAAGATGTTCATATCCCACCCTCAGTTCTACAGCACACCAAGCACTGGGATCCGTACTGAGCCTGTCATGGAAACTAGGCTACTGACTTGAACACGGGGTAAAGAGCTATTATCCAAGACTAGTTTTTTGTGTTGGGTTTATTTCTGACATGTTGCTTTTCCCAGGTTGTTGACTAGCTAGTCTGGAATCTCGCTCTTCAGACCCGCTCCAATTACTTCTACGCACTGTTCAGCTGGAGGAAGCCTGTCTTGTTTAATGACATCCTAAACAGACACACAATCCTGAGCGCTGCTAAAGGTCACACAGCCTGAGCTTTTGAAGATGAGATACTTGTCCAGTGTTGTCATCGTTATACCCTCTCAGTGCCCACACATTACGACTCCGGTTTGCTCTCCCTTTCCTTTTTGGGAAAATCAATGCCTTCTCACAAGAAAGGTTTTGTATTTCACCATTACAGAGTATTGCTTATTCTTCTCTGGTAACAAGATATTGTTATCAGGCTGTTTTGACTTTCTTTATTACCTCCATTCCTCCAGCTGCTACAATTCACTCACTACTGGTTTGGTTATTTTTATACTTTGATTTAAGAACAGTGTGCTCCAAGGCTGCACTTTAAGAAATGCCCAAGGAGCGGAGCCAAGGGAGTCATCAGCTTATTTACTGGACGGTGCTGAGCCCTACACGGTGCCTTAGGAAATAAGCTCTCTTCCTGGAAATCCATGTCTAAGTGGTAAAACTCTATTGTATGGCACAAACCTAATTAATCTTCACAAAACCCTGGACACACATCTGAACGTGACGTAGCAGGTGGAAATTGTGCTATTCTTCATACAGGGAAAGTGGCTACACTGACAGAGCTGAAATCTAGGGAATGCTGTTTATAGACCTACGAAGGTTTTGGTCATCTATTACTTTTATGGCCCTTTTTTTTCCCCTTCTGAGTGGGGAAGCAATCACAGTTTGCTGACAAACGCCACGTATTTGCAAACATGTTTCAGTCTGCCCTTTCCAAGCTTGGAGGTAGATTTACAAGTCATGGAAATGTCCCCTCCACTCCGCACCAATACCTTCCCCATCTCACCCCTGCTCCTTCCAGCCCACCCCAGAGCAGCTGAAGGCATCCCTGGTGGCTGTGCTTGGTGGCAGGACCAAGCTGGCCACCGTGGCCACTGATCCTTCTCAGCATCACACCCGCCAAGGGAATCAGGGCTGGGACAGGACTGGGATGTCAGTCAGAGGGATGCCATCAGCCAGCCTCTCCTTTCCCACTTTCCTCTGAAAACACCTGCAAGGAAATTATTAAAATGCATCCCCGCTGATCCCACCCGGCCTCATGTACCGAGGTGTAAATCAGTGGAGCAGATGTGAGGTTTAGGTGTGTCCTGCCTTTCCAGGTGAGCCTTTGCTCTGGAGCCATGTCTGTGTGCCATGTGGGGACAGGTGGAACAGCCAGGACACATGTGGGACACACATGTGAGCCAGCAAGTGAGCAGTGGTTTGCTCTGACAGAGTTTATCTGCCTACAAAATGAGGACTCTGTATCTTCCCCACTTCATAAAGAAACCGTGACGATGATCTAATTAACACGCAAAGGGTTGCTAGAGAACTGCAGAGGGAGAGCTTATGAGACGTAAAGTGCCATTTGCTTTTTAATGAAGAAAGGATGAAGAGATGATCTTAAAAACAAACATACGCACTGTCACGAGCCTCCTGTGCATTCTTTGCCGTGGCCCAGTTTCTGTTTCAGCTTCCTCTGCACATCTGGGCTTGCACAGCTGAAGGGGGAGAATGAGCATCTTCTGCTATTTTGCTCCCTGGAAGCTGGGCAGACATAAGAGTGAGTGTGCAGAGGTGCTGCTGCGGAGAGAGGGGTGATCCCCACTTTACTCCTTTGCTGCACCCTTGGCTGCACTTCGAGAACATGTACAGCCAGAAGACTGACTTCCCTGGTATTTTATATCCAAATTAAGGCAGTAAAGATAGCAGGGTGTCTCCAGATGTCTCTCTCATTTCTTTTCCTTCTAAAGTTTCAAGCAACCAGAAGGTTGCACAGAGACCAAGGTAAGGGAATTTCTGCATGAGCTTTACCTCAGGCAAATCCCCCAGCAATGAACGCCAAAGTCATTTTGGAAGAGCTGCTGGCTCTTTGCTGTGCCTTCTGTTTGAACCCCAGGAGCAAGGCTGAACCTTTTTCAAAACAGCTCCCTGTTGCCAAGAGGGCTCAGAAGAGAGGCCAGTGCTGCTGGCAGCGAGGCCGAGCTCAGCCCTGGCTGCAAACCCTGTCCATGTGCTGGAAGGGGCTGGTGGCCCAGCCTCCCCAGGGTGTAAGCCTGGATCCACTGGTTCAAAGCCATGTGGGCGTTTGGGCACACACCTGCAGTGTGCACCTCCCCAGTTTGCCTTCCAAGGGGCACGAGGATCCTTCGCCAGGTCTTACACGACCTTCTCTTTTCCACCCATCCCAGCCTTTGTTAATACTCGGATCAGCGCTCAGGCAACACGGAGCTCACTTCAAAATCCACCCCTGCTCTCATGGCCAAATTGACCTCCCAGCTATCCAGGAACTGGTAACCAAACCTCGTGGCTCCACGGGCTCCATGGGCTGCTAATGACGAATGGCACAACCATCCTCTCCCTGCTGCCATCCCACACAGAGAAACACAAGTCTTTTCAGGTTATATTTAACCTGCAGCTCCACCTCCCTATAGGGATAGGGCTGGGATTTTTCAAATGAGACCGCTGGGAATTGGTTGCTCAATTCCAAGTGTGTTTCAGGGGATCTGGTGAATAACTCGCAGCCTCTTTTAAGAACTCACAGAATAGCAGTGGAGATGAATTTGCAGGTTGTCCACAGAGGCAGATTGCTGAAGTTCATCACAGTACCAGTTAAATGCCATTTATCTCATTCATTGTCTTATTCTAGTTACTCATTTTCCCTGGAAAGCCAAAGAGTTGGACACATGAGTCGGCTGAACAAGTTTCTTCTTTCAACTGTCATTCTCTGTTTAGGAATAATATCTAGAAATATCTTTTCCTGCAGAGTCTTAAGCCTCCAGCCAGGGCAAACAACTGCTTATTGCAGGAGCTTGGATCCAAAATTTACCACCATTCACAGGGAGCTGGATCCAAGGTTTTGGTTTGGCTGATGATAAAGAGAGACGAGCAAAGCTGAGTAAACCCAGATCTGAACTCCTCCCAGTGTCAGGGGCCAGGGACTGGGCTGCTTCCAGCTTATCTTCACAGAAGCCCATGGCCTGAGCTGCAAAATCAATTCTGAAGCGGCAGAACAGAAGTGTTTGGTTAAAAGTGCATTGCTGTTACTCACAGTAAATAAATACATGAAGTGAGACTTGGTGTGGTAAAGAAAACTGCACCTGAGCTGTGATATTTGCAGCACTGAGCTGCACCCCTGGGATCTGCACCCTGAGTCTGATGGGTGACTGTTCCCAGGGAGGCAGCCAGCACCCTCCCAGGCTCCTTGGGAAGCAGCAAGTGTTTCCCAGGTTGTAACCCAGCCCAAGGGGTCCCTGGTGTAGGTGACATCCAGCACAGCTGCCGGGAGGCGGGAGAGATGCGGGATATCGTGACACTTGATCCGAGGAATCACAGCTGAGGCACCGGCAAGCCCCGACAGGATTCCTGCTGTAAAGGGCAGGGAGAGGCCGGGACATCGCCCCGTGCATGGGCAGGATGCTCCTGCCCTGACAGCGCAGCCAACCCCCCTCACAGACCAAATTCTGCCCCTGATCCCTCATTTCGCTGTGCAATGCAAACACGGACTGGCCTTTGCAGCTGAAGGAAAAGGGCAACCAGATTGCTTGTCTCCATCAGCCCTATCCTGGCCGTTCCACCACTGTGAGTTCAAGATCCCTGGTATTTTTTGAAGCCTGAAGGCTGCTGAAGTGCAGCTAGTTCCCTGCCTTGACCTTTTAATGTTAATGTTTGAAGACTGTTTTCATTACGGTAATGGTAAGAAACTACGAAAGAAAAAATAACATGCAAGCCCCAGATTTTTAGTCACAAATGGCAGGAGGCGGATACAGAAGAATGACTGCAAGCCCTCGCACAGATAAAATTACAGAGCAGAAAACTCCATCCTACTCTTCAGCACTGAAATTCTCTTCTCCAGTAAAACATGCCTACTGAGCTGGGGTGTTTCCCAAATGAAAGCAAGTTTCTGAGCCGCGTTTTTGGATGCCATTCCAATGGGCACACGCCTGAGTGCTCTTCTGAACCTCTGCCTCCCAAAGTACCTCTCAGCTAAATACCTGGAAGCTGCTGGAGCTGACAGCATGGAGGATCCTTATGGGACAGATCCTTCAAAAAACGCTTAAAAATCAAAATATAAGCAAGCCAGTTCCTGCTGGTTTTGGTTTTACCAGCCTTTGTGAAAACATCGCCTTGAGTTTCCAAACTTGCTGCTGTCCTTCTTAGGACCAGTATGATCATTGGGTTTATTGGTCTGGAGGATCGGGGAGTCCAGGCTCTCATCGCTCTTCCTCAGAATCTGGGAATTTTACTCCATGGTCTGGTTTAGCCATACACTAAATAAAAGAGCTAACACATGACAACGGCAATTAAAACAATATCCTTCTCCAAATGCCCGGTGCCTGGTGAGGGTCAGGTGGGCTTTGGGTCTGTCTCGAAGAGCTGGAGGCCAGCCCGAGTCTCAAAGGTTTCAGGGGTGTTTTGTGCAATGGAAAAAGTCTTACGAGGTGAGAAGAGGAGCAACCAAGCCAGGAGAAACCTGCTGCTGCTTCCAGCCAGAGCTCAGGCGAGGCCCATTATGAACGCAACCCTTACCCAAAGGTTTTCTCCTGAATTTTTTTCCGTCCCACGAGCACGAGCTGAGCACAAGCTGCTCCCAGTCGAGAGGAGCCGCCCCGAGTCAGCGCTCCCTGCAGCCCAGCTCTGGGTTGCCTCACCTGCCCGTCTAACCCTGGTGTTCTGGCCCAATTTGCATGTTCAGAGGCACAGGGGTATTCTCACTGGCAATTCTCAGAGTGCCTTGCCCAGAGAGCCTGCTGGACCTCCTCACACTAATGGGATACACGCAGAAAGACCTCGCTGCTGCCACCCCAATTAATGGGGGGGGAAGACACAACGTGTGTATTAAATAATACTTAGCAGTCCAAGGGATTAATTGTGAGGGTCAGTGGAGAAAAAAGGAGCTTTCAAAAAGCTTAAATTTTGGGCCAGTCACTTCATGTGCATCTGGGCCTCCCACACCATCTGGTTGGATGTGAGTCTCTCACACAGGGACTCCGTGTGCTCAGAGCCCCCCACCGAAACTCGCTATCCGCAGGCAGATACGTGTGTGTGAGTGAGACACACCACCAGCCCACGAGATGCAACTGATGAGCAAAAATACCCTGGTTTTCCATTTGATCAGCCTGTCAGTCAAGGAGAGTCCCGTGGTCCTTTCTGGTGTTCATCCCAGGACCACAATCATCCACTATTTGCTGCTAAAACCTGAGTCCATGAGGACCGATGGAAGCATCCAGCTGGTAATGCCTCGCACTGAAGCCCTGGGCTTGGGCTCAGCAGCGGGGGAGCTACAGCATAAAAGGAGCAATAAATAAACCCAATCTTAGCACCGAGGTTGATACCAAAATCCATTAAAAGCTGCGACAATAAAGAAGAAAAATTCATGGCAGCAACAAATGCCAAATGCTGACACGGAGGGGTTTTGTTCGGAAGAGGCTGCCCAAAATTCCCTCTCCTGAAGGCAGTCACGTGTCCTGTCCTAGCAGGAGTATTGCTTGCACACACGTGCGTATGTCTGCTTGCATTCATAGCCCCAAAATGTTCCTGTCAGTTGTGCGCTCCACAAATGCCAGCGAGATCCGAGAGGCTGCTTCCCCCTGCCCCTGCCCACCCTGTTGTTGCTGCATCTGCCTCTGTCATCCATCATCGGTCCCGGCCCCAGCTCCGCCTCGGCATCTGCTGCGGGAGGAGAAATATAATTAAGTTCAGGAGATTCATTTGGAGGTAAGCAGATGTCTTGCACCACCTTGAACGTATTTCCCACATCTTAATTGGAGGGAAGGTGGCTGCCTGTGGCTGAGCAGCACTAATGGCAGGGGCTGCCACAGAGCGGACGGGCTTCACACGCCAGCACTGGGAAGCATCCTCTCCGGGAACACAGCCTGCAAAGGCTCCTGGAGCACTGCTGTGGCTTTGGAGAGGACTCGCTTTCTGGCGCTCTTCACCTGTGCACATCCTGCTTGCCTGTAGACAGGCTTAAGCTGTGACTTCCTTTTGGTTTGCTTCAGGGCTGCAGGTTCGGTTTATTACAGTCAGATGAGTGAGGTTATGTGTTCCTACACTAAATCCACGTTGGGAATTAGTGCAGTCACTTCTGGGTGCTGGCTGAGGGACTTTTGGTGGTGGCAGCAACACACACCCCTGTGCTGGGGCAATGTGGGCACAGGAGCCACACACACTGAGTCAGGGTTAGCTGCGTGCCCACAGCACAGACATCCACCAACACCCCACGACAATGGCATCTCCAGGCTGGTGTTTCACAGGAAATGCCTTCTTATTCCATTGAAGGTTGCAGGAGACCCCAGGCCACAGACTCAGCCCAGCAGTTCGCATGGAGCAGCAGGGCTGGTTAAGTTCTCTGCAAAACCCCTTCGCTCCTCTGCCAAAGGCTTAAATCGCTCTGATGGCCTTCAGGTGTATTCCTGGCCTGCAGAGAGGGAAGGGATTGTGCAGAGGGGATAGAGTGATGCTGGGAAGCCTGGACAGGCTGGGAAGCAGCTGGGAGAAGCAGAATGGAAGGGAAGAAGCCAGGAGCTGCCCAGGTCACTGCTTCAGGAGAGGGTTTTCCTCTGGACGTCCCTGCTGTGCACTACTCTCTAGGGAACTGGGCACTGGCTATTTCTGTACCCCTGTCAGCAGCCAGGAGCTGTGGGTATTCCTCTCCCAGCCCTGCTGTCACCCCCAGGGCCAGGTTTCCTCCTCCTGTCCCCTCCAGCTCACTGGGTCCCTGCCAGAGTCTCAGGTGCCAAGGGAGGGGTAACACAATACCCGTCTCCCTGGAGCTGGGAGGGCTTCTCCAATTTGTGCCCTTGTCACCCTGTTGCTCCCTCATCTCTGGGTGATCCCACTGCCCTTGTGCTAGGAGGACCACCCTGGCGTGGCACGTACAGCAGGGATGCATCTGCCCGTGCCGAGAGCTCACCAAGCTCACACCTCAGCAGTGCAAACCCCAAAGCCAGACCCCCAAACCAACACAACACCCCATTCCTGTATCCTCAGCTGTGCTCTGAAACAGCTGAGACAGACCCGCCATGGACTCAGTTTCCAGCAGGAGGGGCCGTGCCTGGAGTGCAGGTGCTGCCCTGGGATGGGGCTCTCATTTGGGGCTCAGCTGCCACACACAGCCCTGGCCGGGTGTCAGCTGCTGGATGAGTAGAGCAGTGCCCGTCCCCCCAACACCAGCAGTGCCCATCCTCCTGCACCCTCGGATCCGTCTCGTTGTGCCACCCAGAGACAAAAATACTTCCCCAGCTGCTGCCCACCAGGTGCTGGGGACGAGTTTAGGAAGCAGCAATAAGAAACTGAAAATAAAAGGCTGAAAAGAGACAGATACAGGGCTCGCACCAGGAGTGAGAGCGCTAAAAATAGTGGTGATACGATCTGTCAGAGCTTTAGGTCATAATTAACTGCCCGAGTGTCTTTGGGTATCAAGCAATGCCTCTGCAGCAATAGGAAACTCACAGGGGTTTAACAGCCGAGACAGAGTGTGCTGGGCTCCTGGCATGTCCTGGGCTCTGGCCGGACACCACCGAAAATAGAAGATGTATGGGCAGTCCTCTGAGGGGCTGATGCCAGGCACCGGTGGGGCATTCCCCCTCCACTCTGCATCGGGGTCCACCACACTCCTTTCGTCCCCACCGTGGAGCTGTGGGGTTTTCCAGGGGTGAGCCAGCCCCTCCTTCAGGGAGAGGGAAGGCCAGGGAGGAGCAGGCAGGCACCAGCCCAGGGGCACCACTGCCCCTTTGGGCACAAACCCACTGCTGCTCTCAGGAGCTGCTGGGAGATGGATGCACAGAAAAGCTGCAGGAGCAGCTTGAAAGGAGCCTACATTAAGTTCAGGCACATCAGCGTTTCCTTCGTGGTGGTTTGGAAAGGAGAAGGCACAGCTCTGAGCCATCTTCCAGTCTGGACGCACCGCGATCCATGCTCTCTTGGCTGCTCCATGCCAGGCAGCTGCACCTTCCACGGGGACTTCCCAGCTCCTTTCTGGGGCCAGGGAGGTTGATTTGTTTGCAATCCAAGCTTTTGTCCAAACCCTGCTTGGTGCTCAAGTGATTGAAAGAACCCGAGCAGTCCTGACCATCAGGAGCACTGGGACTGGGAAGAGGAGACTGACGGTGGCTGCATGGCCATGGCTTTTCACCCTCCAAGAGTGCACCCACCGGGTGCCCAGAGCCCCAGGTACCTGCGGCTGCAGAGTGAGACTGGGGTGGAGTCAGAAGAGCTTGAAACTCATCATTTTATTTTCTCTTATTCTCCCTATTTTTGGCTTCAGATTCTTGGATGTCTCCTGCCTACTCCCCAAATATGTGACAAGGAGTAGGTTTGAGATAGTAACAATATTAAAATGAGTCAAAGTGCAGTTTGAGATGAAAGTTAGCACAAAGGCAGAATAAAAACCCCTCGGCAAAAAATAGCAGTCAGGTAGGCAGGAGATCCTCAGGAAAAGACTAGGGAGCAAGGGAGGATTGCAGGCTCAGCAGGGTCCCCTGTGCCACATGGTTTAGGAAACCTCGTGGGGACTGTCACACCTTAGACATGCTTTGCTCAGCACTGCTCAGGCTGAGCCGAGGAGGCAAAATCCAGAGAGGGATGGGAATGATCAGGAAATGTGGGTTATAAGGAGACAGAGGGAGATAGCCAGGGTTAGTGGGTGATGGATGGCCAGGGGAGATGTGGTAACAGTCTCATGAGATTACTGCAGATGAGAAGGGAATAAAATTGCTTTCTACGTACATTGGCTGTGAAAAGGATGAGTGTGTTCTGACTTGCTTTGCACAACCTCCTGAAAAGCCCCACATGAAGGGACGCCTTATCTGTGACATTTCAATCTACTTCCAAGTCAGTGGTGAGAAAAGCTGACCTGCCTCAGGCATAGCACGGATCCCTCCAGAGCCTCCACAGGCCCCTCTTCCTGTTTATTTCCACAAGCTTCTGCTGCATTTAACAGATCTTCTGATGCTCTGGTGAACTGACCCCAGCTGTGGTACCTGGGGAGGGAAAGCCGGGTCCCGATTTCGGGGGAGAGCACCCAAGGCAAGGAAAGAACTGAGAAGCTGAGCAATGCTTGTTGGCTTTGTGCTGATCCCTCGGCACACAAGGGTTTGGGGGTAGGTGAACCATTTCCAGCTTCCAAATTCAAGTGATCCCTGTTAACAATTACAGTTGTTCAGTGGCGTCTTGGGGAAGAATCTGAGATGTAGAAAGTGTTCAAGGCCAGAACGGACGGGCTTTGAGCAACCTGGTCTAGTGGAAGGTGTCCCTGCCCATGGCAGGGGGGCTGGAAATGGATGATCTTTAGAATCCCTCCCAACCCAAACCAAAGATTCTGTGATTCTGTTTGAGAGGGTGACTCTCAGAAGACCCCAAGATGTATTTGACTGCACCACAGAGTTGTCTGAATTGTGATGGAGACACCCAGCTCTGAAAAACTTATGAAATCTAAAGTCAGAGTTGTCACCCTTGTCCTTCCTCTGTGGTGATAAAGAACTTCATGGTATTTTTTGGACAAATATTATTTCTCTCCTCCCTTCTTGGCCTTGATTTAAGACTTGCAGTTTCTTAGTCCTGCAAGAAGCCAAGCAGGTGCTTCCCATGGGGACATGAATGGCCCCACTGAAGCCATGTGCTGTGACTTTATTTGCGTGCTTGGATGTTTGAGGCTGTTGAGTCCAGGGGTGATTTTTGGGAGGAGAATCCCAAATGCCCCAAGCACCCCACAGCAAACCATGGTCTCACAGCTGCTCATCCAGCAGCTACGTTGAATTCCAAACCTGCCCCAGGAGCACGGCCCAGCCTGGTGCTCGTCCTCAGGCCACCAGATCAGCTCCTGGCACTTTGTTCCCACACTTGTCACAGCCCTGAATGGAGCAGGACAGTCCCTGAATTGCAGCTACCAATAGATAACGTTTAACATTCCCCAAGTGGCTATGTTTGATAAAAACATTTAATTACCACACTTCCTAAAGCATCCCAAAAAGCACAGTGCTGTCAGGCAAATAAACTCTCTAAACATCTCCAAGCTGTTAGAAGCCAGTAGCATCTTGCATCCTCTCCACAGCCATAAAACCTGCAGAAACAAAGATGCTGGATGCTGACAGTATTGAGAGGGAGGGCACAATGTCCTGTCTCCAGATGGTGATGTGGCACTGGTTAAGTCCCTTGATTGCAGTATATTCATACATGGCAATGCCTCGTGTTTTGCTTGCGCCCATCTCTCCTCTGGGAGCTTCCCCTGGCTTCCTGCAGAGCACATCCCCCTACTTGTGGGACCAGGAGCTTTTCCCAGCACAGTATTTGTGTCAAGAGATGATCAACTGGCTTATTCCAATCACAAAGTATTTTTATATTTTTAACCAGAAGCTATAAAAATCCAGGAAATGTGGATTTATGGCCTATAAAAGGTTTAGCTAGAGCTATGACCTACAGACTTATGTAATTTACTACTGGCCTTAGAGAGGGCTCCTATTCCAGCTCCCCACTAAGCTCTTTCTGTAGCATTTCTTGATTTGGGCTCTGTTAAAGCACAGTTGGGCAGTCAGATGCTCAGAGATGGGAGCTTGGAGGGCGGGTGGGCTCCTGCCCTGAGATGCAGGAGAGCCAGAAGTGCCAACCTTCAGTTTCTCACGAGAACCGTGGCTCTGCCCAGTGGGAAAAAGGCACCCCAGTCTTGGCCCTTGGTGTTTGCCCTGACATAAGGTGTTTGCTGGGAGGGATGCTGGGACTGCTCCTTTCTTAGCCCTCACCATGCCTTTAGATGACAGCAAGTCAAAATCTTTGAAGAGGTAAATTGAGCAGCGGGGTTGTATCCACCTCTTGGCTTGCAGAAGGACCTGGGCCCACAGAGGGGCTGACCCAGGGCTTGGCAGTGCCTCTGCAGCAGTGCCAGGGCTGTGGGGATGCCCCTAGAGCATCTCTGCACCACAAGCCACTCTGGTGCCATCATCACCTTGGAGGCTTCCCTGCGGATTCACTTCTCACCCAGATCCAACATTCTTCCATTAAGGAGCAACACAGAATCACAGAGTATTCTGGATTGGAAAGGACCAGAAGAAGAACATGGAAACAAGTTGTCACTTCATTCAGCAGATCAAGCCCAGCCAGTGCCACCTCCTTCCTTCACAAGCTGCAAACGCTCCTTGGGACTTACTCTCACTGACTTCACCTTCCTTTGTCTGATTTCAGATCACACCTCATGTGGCTTGCAAAGCCCGGCTCACAAAACAGGAACACTTTCAGCACCCAAGTGCTGCTGTCAACCCAAAACACTGCTGGTGTTTGCTCAAGTCTCTCCATTCCTCCAAAGTCTCCTCTGTGCTTCCTTTTGCAGCGTTTCTGACCCATTTGCATGATTCCCCACCTCTCTGCTCGCAGCAGGTCGGCACGGCTTTGGCCCAGACTTGACATTTTGGGCTTTATTGCAGATGTGGGTTGCTATGGTGAAATGGCATTCTGAGCCCCCTGAAAAGCTCAGAGAACTCTTAAAATTGCTTGTGAAAACCAGTCATCAGACTTGCTGTGTCCGGCTGATGGCAGGTTGTCACCAAAAAAGCAGCATAAATGTTTCTTTACCCTTTACTCTGCCCTGCTGTTCTATAGTGATGGTAGTGCCAGCTGGACAGTAACAGGGATTTTCCTGGTGCCATCCTTCCACCTGGAAATGCCCTCTCTCATTTTCTCTTCCCACATGGAAATCTACAGACCCCTGAGCAAGGCAAGGGCAGGTGCCTCATGTCTGGTGCTGAGTTTGTAATGCCACTGTGGGGTCCTGGTCCTGTGCCCCCAAACCCCTGAGCTCTGGCTGGGCACAGCAACCCAGGTTGCAGCATCCATCCATCCATCCATCCATCCATCCATCCATCCATCCATCCATCCATCCCTCCCTCCTTCATCTCTCCCCAGGGGGAATGAGACACAGGAACATCTGCAAAGGGCAGAAGAGCTGTTTTTTGCTACTGAGCACCCACACAGTGTTTATTTGCAAGTGAGTCAACCGGACTCTAATGGTTTTGTGGCTGCTGCACAATTCACCTCTCTCTTATCTCAGGGATTTTCATTACCTTTTGGGCAATTTTGACAAGAATTCAATTTTCCCCACCCACACACACATCCTGCTGTTCTCTCATTGAACACATCAATTAGCAGCCAAAAGAAGTCCTCAGCACCTTTTCTCTCCTGAATCCAGCGTCTCCCAGCAGCCTTTAACACCATTTCCCACCCCACACCCCCGCCAGGTCTGGCCCGAGTGACTGAAACTCTTCACAGCTGCTCCATGTGCTTCTCATCCCTGCAGACATCTCTCTGCCATCCCAGGAGCAGAATCCAAATGCCCCAAGGGAGCAGGGACAGAGCCGTGTGTGGCACCCACATCCCTGCAGCAGCATCTGCCAGGAACACCTGCGTGCTGGTAGAACAAGTGTAAAGTTTTATATCCTTCTCATATCTACCACATCCAGAGCAGCATCCAGAGGTATTCCAGCTGCCTTTGCAAACCAATGAGCTCTCTGATTTCCTGCTTTTTATCCCTGCTGGGATGGAGACAGCTGCACCATTTTACATCAGTCCAGTTGTTCCCGCAAGGTAGAGGCTGAGGCTTCCAGCCTGAAGATGCAGCAGGATCCAGGGTGACATGTGGGTCACCTCCCTACGCTCCTGCTCTCTCCTCCTGGTGTGGTTTTCAGCTGCCACCAGACCAGACACCAGGACATGTGCTCTGGCCCAGGGCAGCACCCACCAGCTTTCTTTTTGTACTCAAAGTAAGCATCAGCCTAATTTAATTTTAAAGGGAGACCCCCCGAACCGTGCCTGCAGGCCAGGCTTTGGAAAAGCCTAATGATAACACTGGAACAAAGCGTTGCCAGAGTCACCCTGCTGGCCCAGGACCCGCCTGGTGGCAGCTCCATCCCTGCCAGGGCTGAGCCAGGGCAGGACCCCAGGGCCACCGGGACACGGGGCTCCCACCTCAGCCCCGTATGCTGAAAGGTGGAAGTGAAAAACAGATGTGAAGCCTGGGAAGGTTTCCAACACAATTTTGTTTGTTTGTTGTGTGGGTTTTTTCTTCCTTTTCTTCCTCATTTAAGTTCCAGCCAGCCAAAACAGCCCTGTGCACCGTGACATTCAGGAGCAGGAGATGGCAGCACCGCTCCCTTTCACTGCAGAAACCCCCCCACGTGTCCCAAATCCCCTGGCACTGGAGGAGGGCAGGGGAAGGTCCGGGGAAGATGTGAGGAGCATGATCCCCCTCAGCCCTGCAGCCAGACCTGCTGCTGACTCATGGAGCTGGAACTGCTGTTCTGCAGGCACGGAATGAACGAAGGGGACCCTTCACATCCCACCTGCAAACCGGAGCAGAACTTCCCTGAAGGCTGGAGAGGCAGCAGGCAGGGGGATGCCAGGAAGCAGCTGCTCAGCTCTGGCAGTGCCAAGAAGCCTCATCTGTCCCACCCTGCCCGGCTGCCTCCCAGTGCCCAGCAGGACCTTTGTCTGATGATGGAAAACCTTTCCCTTTCCTAAGCATGAAGTGAACGGGGCTGGAGTTGCCAGCTCTGGAGCATTTGTCAGAGGCAGACAAATCCCAACAAGTCTTCTCGACCTTGCACAGAGGAGAAGGCATGGGAGAGCATCTCCTCAACCCTGCGGTGACTGAGCGCTCGGGTCCTTCCCTTCCTGGACCGCTGACACAACAGCTTCACCTTGGAGAGCTGCTGGAGGGAACCTGAGACTTGGATGCTTAGAGGAAGGCCAGAAGGGAAAACTCCAGCAGAACGAGTCTTCTCTCGGGCTCCACGTTGGGTTTGAATTGTAAGAGCACCATCTTGTGTCACAACTCGGGCTGCGCCTGCTCCTGGCGCTCCATCCTGGCCAGAAGCTCCAGCAGAGGATAACAAGCACCAGCTCACGGCCCTTCCCATCAGCTCCCTTCCCCTCAAAATAGCTTTTCAAGGAGTTATGTGTAATGATGCACAATCACAGCGAGTCCAGTAGCTGCTCCAAGGCCAGTGGCCCCTCACAGCTTGTTCTACACAGGATTAAGGGGCACTTGTGCATCAGAGATCAGCAGGATGTTCAATATCAGTTCCAGACTGGATCACTCAGCTCTCAGGATGCTGCAAAAGGAAAGTGATGGCAGAGAGAATGCCTTATTTGGGGGGAACTAATCTGTATCCCTCAGTAAGGCTGATTTTAATTCCCAGCCAAAAAGTATTTTTCAATAAAAGCAGTCACATTGAAACAGTCTCCCTTCCCTGGACCATTTTTAAGTGTATGTACTTCTATCTGAGCACCTCTTTGTGTAGGAGACTGATACAACTGAGACAGCTGTTTGAAAATCTGACTCAGAACTGCTGAGTGGTTTTCCCATTATCCCCATGTCCCCATGCAGAAAGGTTTGGTATTTCTAATGGCTTAAAACGTGTCTCCAAGTATCATTTGTAACACCTTAGCCTACTTCACAACCCCATTCTCACTTCTCTCTCAACACAGGATCTGAAAAATTCAATTACTTCCACACAGACCTGAGGGGCTTCAGGACTGCCAGAAGAGCTGAAACATTTCCAGAGTGAAGATTTATGGTACTTCTTCCCATTTAATATACACACACACATGGCTTAGCACAGTGCAGTGTGTGACCTGCCTGGGAACAGACAGAGCCCCAGAACAAACACTGCAAGGAGAGGGAAATTCATCAGGACATCTGTTCTGGAGAGGCAAAAATCTTGCAGAAAAACTCCACTAAGTAAGCAAAAATTATGGTGTTTTAAGCAAGAGGACGATAAAACTTCCAGTTGGTACAACACCAGTAGCAGGACACTTGATGGTTCTAAGCCACGGATGATTCCTGTGTTTGCACGTGCAAGTCTGTGCTATTTTTGTTCTAGAGGTATTAAAGACCTCATGTGAGCCCTTTGGTGCCTGAGAGAAGCAGCAGTGCCCCCTGCACACACCCTGGCACAGGGCAGGGTCTCTGTGCCACCCCAACCCCTTACAACAAGGGTGTCCAGGTGTCCTCAGGGGCACAGCCACGTGGGACACACAGATCAACACCAGTGCTGGGACAAACACAGCCACAAAGGGGCAGGTGAGCCAGGAAACAACTAAAACCTGGCCCTGGCCAAGTGTTCTGTTTCGCCAGTCACCCAGTCTCTGTTCTTCTGCCTTAAAAATACAGCATTTCCTTTGCTGTGCAGAAAACAACCGTGAGCATTGGAGCCATGATCAATCCGTGCTAAGAAAACTCCAGAAGTAAATCAGTGCCAGCACCTATTTCATCTGAGCTGCATCAAGCACAGCTCCTTCGCACTTGTACCCTATGAGAGGCACAGACACCAGGGCAGCATTTGGGAGCCACTCAGTGTTTTCCAGAGTTTTTGTCTGGGCCCAGTAGGAGAGGGCAGGATGAGACTGCCCATGGGCCGACTCAGACGTATCCCTGCCTGTACTGATGATGCCAATACTCGGCTGTTCGTGTAAAATCCCCAATTCTTGTGCCTTCTGGTAGCACCAAAACCCTGCAAAATTAACACCAGACTACAAAGAACACACAGAGCCGATGTATGTTTCATATACATATTTATATATATTTCATGTACAAAGTTACATTCTGAACCCCATGGATTCAATAATAGAAATAAATACTGAAATAACTACACTGCTATATGAGCTCTTCTGCTCACAGAAAAGAAGCCTCAAGTTTTAACAGACAGCAAGTTTAACGCTGTAGTATCCATCTCAGATTACAGAGGCGAGGAAAATTCAGCATAAAGTGTCCAACAGACAAAACTTTCCAAAATTACAGACCGTAAAATGTTTAAAATATACGTTTAAAAGATTGAGAAATGTGCATCAACAAAATGAATAAAGGAAACTTAATCTTGTTAGAGGGTGGGAGAGACATTTAGTGTATAGAAAAATGCTTTGAGGTGCAACATAGGTTGTTACAATATGGCATAACCCTGTTAGAAAAAAACCATTTAATTTCCCTAAAGAACCGTATTTGAGTTTACCGTGTCTCGTTTTACAGAGCGGGGCCTTCACAAGACCCCACCTCAACAGGGCCACTTACAGAGTGCTAAGTCAGGTTTAATCCTTTGGTAACTTTTATAATACTCACATGGAAATAAATATTCAGTTACACAGCATTTTTAGAAGACACACGTTCTTTAGAACAGTTAGCATAATAAAACAGGTTTAACATTTGTTTGTTACTAAGGCAGCCTATGATAAAGTGTCTACGCTCTGTCAGCTCGATCCCATCCGAGGCAGGAAGAGCCTCCCGAGGAAGGGACGACGCAGCTTCACCCCCACCATGCAAACACCCCTACCAGGCAAGTCACGTGCTGCAGATTTTGTGCTCGCAATGTTTCCAAACTATGAACAAGCTGTAGCTATCAAGAGATTAGCTCCTATTTATACGATGCTTTAATCACGAGCGTATGCACAAACGCATTGTTGAGACGGACTCGAGGGGTGTATCGTCACCTCAGCGCCCGGGCTCTACGTGCTGCGCTCACCCCTCAAAGCCACCTTCCCCAGCCCAGAGCACTGGGATGGCAACAGGGACCCCGTTAATCTACTGCACCTTGGGACAGGGGATAGAGTGTTTAAATGAGAAACACAGAGAAGTGCACACGCCTTTAGCTACACCCACAGTGGCACACAGTTACACTACTGTCTGCTTTAGAACCCCTCCGCTCTTGGACAGAAACAGTCATTCTCTGAAAGCTTTGCAGGAGCTGGCCCGCTGAGGTGACGGCAATGGCACGGGGGGCCAGCTGCGTTTGGCAAAGGAGCAGGTCCACGCTGGCCAGGCTGAGCTGAGAAGGCAGCTCAGAGAAAACAGCTCGGCTCCACCAACAAACCAAACCCCGCCAGAACCACGGAACACAATTGTGCGCTTTGTTTTCTGTCTGAGAGGATGACAATGTGACAGTCAAAACTTTGGAGATTGTGTTTTCCAAAAAAGAGGAAAAAAATTAAAAATGTCACGAAAATGGCAGGAAAAGCAATGAAACTGCACCACTCACAGTGAAGATTCTGCACAACAGGAAAAGTTTCGACAGCATTTTTCCTAGACATCCAATCCCACGAGTTAATTCAGATGTGCTTCATGTTCAGCATACATGCCTATAAGTTTAAAATAGGTCTAAGAGTGTTGACTCGGTTTACTTTCTGTATTTGTATATTTTTAATAAGCTTCCAGACTTTATATTTAAGCCAAAGTACTTTAAGAGTGACATTAAAGATGAACTTGGAAAGCAAATTATGAACAACATGCTCTCATCACTTTTGGCATTCTGAAGAGAAAAATACTACCAAGATATTAGACATCTTTAATAAGGATTTTTACTACATAGTTCATGTCCTAAATACATATTTACGAGAGGAACAGCTGTGTACAAAATATGTCGCTTAAAAAGTATTTATACATATAAATCTAACCAATAGACCTGAATGGAGATTTTCTGGTTTATCAGCTATGATATGCATTTGAAAAAGCTGCCTAAATATATATTTACACAATAGACCTCAGCTAAATGTGTTCATTTAAAAAATTAAGAAAATATATAAACACATGTTTGCCTGATAGACCAGAACTGCTCCTATTGCATAAAAATGTTTAGGCAGTTTTAAAAAAGTGTTTCTACATTTACTGCTCTGAAACTGTTCAGTTCTCTCCAATAATCAAGTGACTGAAGTCCTCTGCTAATCTGAACAGTCCCAGCCTTTTGGGGGTAAATGCTGGATGTTTATTAAAACCCCTCAAACCTTTTACTTTCCAGAGACAAAATGAAAGAGCAAATCTGGGTTTTTAAGTATTCTGAAGTACAGAAATCATGAAGTGTTTAACTCAGGTCTGATACTAATGTAGACATTTCAATGTAAAAGGAAGACAGTCTTCAACTCACATTTATGGTTAAAAAAATAGATGGTGAGTAGACAGAATGTCAGCCTAATATTAGAGTCTCCTGACTTTCGTTAATTTTCTCAATCTTAGTGTTACCTGATAATATTGTTGCTAATTTTTTATTTCTTTTTACTAAATTGGGGAATGGAGCTACAAAAAAATACATTTTGTACCTAATTAATCTGGCACTAAAGTTCCTTTACGATCTCACTTGGGCAGAATGCATTTTTCCTGTGCACTCTCAGTCTTTTCTCATGCTCTAATCGAGGTCTTTAACCTTCACACACGCAGTGCCTCATGAGTTTGACCAGCTAGGCAGAGAAGATCATTCTAGTGCTTAGGACACAAGAAGTTAAGACAAGAAAAGAACGAAACAAATCCCCTGTTCAAGAATTTTACAGTTATTTCCCAATTTAAATCATCCTAAGAATACCCTTTGGAAACAGAGTGGTTCCACGTCAGGGAGATGGAAAAACATTATGCTCAAAATTGCTCATTACTGAGGGCAGCAGTTCTCAAACTTTAAGATTCAATAATGAAAACCGGATTTTATTTAAATATTGTATTCTTCATTCCTATCCAGTCCCCTCTTTGCCCCCAAAATTCTGATGAATGTAAGAAATTAAGCCGTTTACACGATGTAAGTAAGGTTTTCCAGGTTTGAAAACAAAAGCTGAAATACATTTTGCTTTAGCCCTCACTGAATATTTGGATGAGTCTTAATAATCCATCCTATAATTTGCCCATTTTTCTAAATACTCTGGGAATAACTTTGCTGTTTTACTCAATGCATTACACAGTGAAATGAAGCTCAGTTGTAACAAAGCCAAAGCCGAGTGAGGCTACCAAAGAAGTGAACACGTTAGACTGCTGTGGTACAGTGACACTAATGCCTCAGCTGCTCACTGTGGTGTGCACACCAGCTGCAGAAAGATCCGATTTCCTTACACTGTTCCATGTGACACGGGTGCAGTAAAACAGCACAAGCTAATTCCTGTATAGTTCAAGGTAGGACAGATTTGCAATATAAAGTTAAACAGCAAAGAAATGCTTCAACATCATGTAGTGAAACAGGTTCACAAAATAAAAAGAACATGCAGAAGCTTTTTTTTTTTCCTTTTTTTTTTTCTTTTTCTTTTTTTTAAGGTCTCCAGCTGCATCCTACAGGCTCACTCACTGCCACACATGACTTGCCACACTATCAAGTGACTTCTCTCAGCTTTGGCTACAGAAGGTTCAAGTGGTAGAGCTTCTCCAAGGAGTTCAGATTCTCCCCCTTCATCACCTGGAAAACAACAGCTTTGATTGAGGCAGCCAATAACCAGAACAGCATCACCACCGCACACAGGGAGACAAGTGACATCTGTATCTACAAGAAAAACACTAAAAAGACAGGAATTGCCATATGCTCATATAAATGCATATTAAAGTCTGGGAATGTATACATTACAAACAGAGTGTGTCGCATAATTATCTCAGAGCCTGGTGTTCTGCTGGCCACATTCTTCAGTTCTAGCCCCAAAAAACCAATAGCACTTTCATAAGTATCCATATTTTACACATTTCATTACTTATAAATTTTTAAGGTAGAGAAACAACCACCTAATTTGCAAACTTGCAGCACCTCCCAGCAGACACAGAGACGGTTTTGCTACGAGAAAGTGTGCTGGGATAAACATATAAACACACAAATGCTCTGGAACAAGAGCTGTAATTGAGCACAAGGGAGACAATGCAACGTTCATGTCCATGACGTCCTTCTTTCCTCTCGTTTCAGTTTTCCCAGCTTGTCACAACTCTGCATGTGCTGGCAAAGACAGCCTTAAGCATATTCCCTATTACTGCTCTTCAAAAGAGAAAAGCAGTTTTATAACTGCACCTGGACTCTGGGGGACAGGAGCTGATGTGCATCAAACCTGGCAAACAGACCAACCACAGAAAACTGCACAGAGCCAGCCAGAGCCATCAGTGCAGAGCCAGTCTCGTGGTACAGCTAAATCAGATGCTAGAGGAACCGACCTACACCTTCAGGAAGGTGTCAGATCACAGTCTGGCTGCTTTCCTGCTTAGACTCCTTCGGAGGGCTGAGGGCTCTAAACACCAAACAGCCCCAAATTGCTCTTGAGCCAGGTTGTTGAGCTGGTGAAGCTGCAGCAGTGACACTGAGTCCCAGGCTTTGCCTCCTGCCACAGGGACAGGCAAAGGCACATTTGGCATGTGGCTATTCCAGCTGCCCTGCAGGAAGTGCAGAGGTTTGGTGCTCCCTGCAGAGTGGCACAGAACTGCCTCAAGTCCTGCCTCCCCCAGAGCTCCACCGGGGTCACCAGCAGGAACCTGTCTGCCATTGCCTGGTGGGATGACAGAATTTGGGCTGCCCTTCCTGGGTTTTCCTTCAGAATGGTATTTGTGGGTTGGTTTCGCTGTTTGGTTGGTTTTGAAAGCCTAGACAGATTTAGGCAAAAGGTTAAAACTAGGTCTAAGGTTGCGGTGCCTTTTTATGTATTGTTTTTGTCAGGGTCTCCACCTGCAGGTTCTAAAGAGCATAACCACAACTGCTCTCAGTTTATTTCCCCAAAGAGTTCAATTAAAAAAAAATTAATGTTTACACAAGAATACTTTTATGGGCTAGATCATGCAACAGTGCTATCCAAGAAAAGCAGTGATCAAATAAGATGGGCATGCTGAGATAAGTGATTTACTTTTCCCTTCTCACTCAAAAATGAATAAATTTTAGATAAAGCATTCTTCACTTAACACATGACTTGTTTTTATAGTCTGTCTGCATTTTAAGTAACTAAGGACATATTTTCCAGCAGTTTGAGGCAGAAGATTAATCTGCCCAAGGAAGACTGAGAGCATAAACAGTAAGGTGGTACACGACTCCAAAGCAGTTTCAAATAAAGCTTTCCACAGGCATTCCAGAGGTTTATTGAGGAGGAGAAGCTAAAGGGATGTGTGTGTCAGAATAAAAACCCTTCTATCCTTGCAGTGTAAAACCTGTAAATACTGAGCACACAAATGCACTCTGCAATCATAGCAGCAGTTATTATGTGGTTGATGACCTTCAAGTATGAGGAGGTTACAACTCATTTTAAGCTCAGATTTCTTACCCATTCTGAAGTCAATGTATCCTTCTCCACCACTTATCACCAACATTGATTTTAAGGGACTCTGGTTGAAGGACTCTTGGGCTTGTTTATCAGCTGTTAGCTCCATCCCACCACTACTCTGTGGGCAAACAACCTGACCTGGATGGAGAACACAACACATTTTAATGCCATTTCTCAGAGAATAAAATTAAGTGGATGACAATGCCTAAAGCAGCTGAGTACCTTCTTAATAGGCAAGTGCTCACCACAGCATTTTTTCAGATGGAAGCAAAGCACTTATTTGTGACCAAACCCTCCTCCTCCCATTAACCACTACCACACTTAGCAATCAGACAAGCCTTGTAAATGAAATGCATTGTTTCTGCACGTATGACTTCATGCACTTACTTTTACACCTTCTCTAAATACTATGTTTAACTACGAAAATGAAGATGCACAAAACCCAAACTTCCTTGGAAGAGTGGCAATAAAACCTCACCTGGTACAGCAACAAAGAACTTGACAGCATCCCTGTGCCCGTGGAAGCAAAGCTGTGCATGTGCCATGGAGCAGTAGGGGATGAATGTCCCTGGAGTCACTTTGTCACTGTTCTCATCTCCATACACACGGATGACGCTGCCCGGACGGTTTCCAGAGCCCGCTGCTGCTTTATTAGCTGCAAAAGAAGGGAGGTGGTTTGCTACTTCAAAATACAAATCACTCAAGTGGTTATTTGTTAAGAAACCTTATGGTACCATCTAAAAGCTAAAGCCAACTTAGATAAAAATGAAACAGGAGGGCAGCAATGCCAATTCAAGACAGAGCTGGAAAGAAAAAGATCGCATGCTTCGTTATTTTAAGTACATCAGAAAATGGAGCAGGATTCTTATTAGTCTAGCATAAACACCAGATTTCAATATCCTACTTTTGGAAAAAAATAATTTGTGAAAGGACTATATCTTTCATAGAAAATAAGTACCTCTGATGTGTTTCAGCGTGAGCAAATTCAATGTACTTAAACATATAATTAAAGACACTTGCATTCCAACTAATCATAGGGTATCCCCTCGCCGACAAAAATTCTCTAAAAATAGCCACCTGTGGGCACGAAGGAGCTACCCTATTGCAATTCTACATCTAGTTTTTACTGAGTTTTAAAATCCATTAAAAGAGAGAAGTACTCATGCTAGACATACAAGCCATCTCCATTCCAAAGACTATCAAAGTAGTGAAAAGAAACAGTGATTTGTAACAAGACAGCAAATGATGTGGATTAATGACAAAGTTATAAGATGTGGTATCACATTGGCTGGAAGAAAAACAAAGTCTGTATGAGAGTTCAGCTGCAACACAGGATGATATGCTAAACTGCTGAGCAGATTGGTGGCCGTTTAGCAAACATAAAACTGCTGCAATGCAGTAACTGCAAGTGGAAAAACATGTAGGAACATACAAAGGGTAAATCTATAAGGAGTGGGAAACAGCCTCGGAGTGGCTATTAGAAGCCTGAGAAGAGGTTTTGGTTCAGGATCTGCACTTACCCCGCAGCCCCAGTAAACGTCCCTGGTGGAGGATTACAGCTAGTGAGAAAGGAGGAAAGGGGAAATGGATAGGTATGACAGTAGAGGAGAAGGATTAATGAGAACCCACCACTCATATTTTGGTTTTTGATAAGGTAGAGCTTAAACTTTTAGCTCCTAAAA
Organism: Sclerurus mexicanus; assembly: GCA_013396755.1. NCBI lineage: Eukaryota > Metazoa > Chordata > Aves > Passeriformes > Furnariidae > Sclerurus > Sclerurus mexicanus. The sequence goes on along the minus strand of VWZF01006193.1, from coordinate 902,007 downwards.
ACAGTAAGATAATTAATTACAGAAGATTCAATCAAAAGTCACAAAGAACAGTATCTTGTTACAGAAGTTTCAGTACCAAATGGACCACAAAAGCACTGCCACTGTCATGTGCTTTAGCATTTTTAAATTTATTATTGATTAGCAACGTTTCCCCTTTCTCTCTTTCCTTGGCAGGAGGCTCCAAAACAACAGAGAACAACTCATGTTTTCATGTGCCCTTTTGAAACATCGTCTGCAGATGCTGAAGCTGCCCAGCTAGTGAGACCCAGGGAACTGAGAGATGCCACTGCTGTTCCTGAAAACCACCAATGTCCCTCACAAGGGTTCTCACCCTCCCTGCCAGGCTACCCCCGATGGGTCTTCTGGTCCACAGGCAACTACCAAAACTCAAATGAAACGGAAGAGCTTGAACAGGGATTTCTTCGTGTTCGCTCCTGTTTTCAAACAAACTCCTCTGGAAACATTAAATTAAGCTTGATGCAAGGTACGAGCTATAATTTTTGAAAGCATGATTTAAACTATTTCAAACTCATGACAGGAAGTCTGTCCTTCCTTAGTACATTCATGCAATGCAAAAAAAGACATTTACTGAATGGATGGACGATGCAATGGAACAGTATGAGAAACAATGTATGTGTGTGCTGTCCAACAAAGCAGGTACAACATGAAGCGTTTTCACTATTACATCACCCTCAAATTTCACCTGTCAGACTGTATTATTTTCTATGGAGTCACAGTACGATTAGGACTATCAAAGTTCTGTATTTTCTGAAACTTCTGTTCACCTGTTTTAACATTAGTCTCAGGCACAAGTGTTGAGGCGTTATTTTTCTTGTTGTTTAAATGCAATCAATCTACACAGAGATTCTTCCCAAGCTTTACCTATTTAAGATTTGTTCTGCCCTCGAGCTGGACTGTTCTCTTCTCCTGAGGTTCTACTGCCCGTGTCTGAATGATTTCTCTCTCATCCTCACGTAGTTTGAGCTCATGACAAGAGTTTGGGGCTGTTGTTTTGCACATACCTGGGTTTACATGACTGGAATTTGACCTAGAAGTCAGTGACCTGTTTGCAGAATGTGTTTACAGCTCCTAGAACTCTGAACATGTCCTTTAAAGCACTCAGTGCTACTGCTGTCCCAGTCCTTTTTACCCACTTTGCAATGAATTAAGTACTGAAGCCAAACAAATTGTGTTAGCAACAGCAGCAACTTGCTCAAATCAAACAAAAATCTACTTTGTGATCACGTGGCAATCAAAACCAACATTAATTAGAAAACCAAACATGTCTCTTATAAGCAATAAACTTGTATAAATGCTGCTAATGCTCAGAACACCTCGAAGGCTTCCCAGTGTCCCTTTGATTCAAGGCACCATGCAGTGCAGGAGACTCCGGAGATGTGCTTTTTTGCTCAGAGTAATTGTAACCACGTGCACAGATTTAGGTGCTAAGCATCACATGGGCCGACCTGTTACAAACCTGAAAGCTTCACCCCTGGCAGTGAAGCTTTCTATCCATTAGCAAGCATCTGAATGGTGTTTAATACTCTTTTTTTGTGTCTACAGCACATTGCACAGAGCTATTGATTTATATTTTACTTACTTTCTGTTAATGGAATGGAGATGATGACACCATTTCCTGTTCCTACCCATAAACGATTACAAGACACCATAAGAGCTGTGATTCTCACAAATGAGAATCCCAGTTTACCAGTACCTAAAAACAAAAGATGCTTTTCATCAAAAATTATGAGCAAGAATAACTGTAGTTCTATAACAGAGAATCTTAACTCCAACTCCCAACCATGCAGACAAGTAGTTCCCTCCCACTTCAAACACAAACTAGAGGAGTACATTTAAATTGTAAAGATAACCTAAAAGGCTACAACACTGCAAGAGTTAACATGAACTATGAGAAAGCAAAAAAAGTGTAACAGCTGCATAATGCTGCACAGTAAAATCTTTTGGGCCTTACCAGCTTTTAAAACAACAAAATAAATTGAGTATACATATGTAAGTCAATGGTTTCTCATCCACGAAAATTAATTTCCCATCCATTAGCAGGATGAGAGGAGCACAAGGCTGACGAGTTAAGTGCAATGGCACAGCAGTGACTTGTGAAGGATTTCTCAGGGCCCAATTACCTGTTCTTACATAGATATTAATGGAAAAAAGCAACATCAGAAAGCTTATTAGGCTCAATAGCAATAAAAACCTGCTATCTTGCATTTTCTTGAAAAAAGAAGTACTTTTTCCAGGAAAGCAGTGGAGTTTTCCCATTTTTAGTTTTAAAAAAGAAAAGGCATCAGTAGATAAAAAAGACCAAGATTTTAGTTCCTCTACTGGTGCCTGCCCAACCCAACCACTACTTTTCTCATTAGTTCTGACCTTTTTAAGGGCACTTTAGACACCAGATAAGACCAACAGACTGTAACAGGTGACCCACCATCCTCATCGTGCTTTACACACCAACCCAGGCTTCCACTTCCAGACTCAAGTGTTGCCAAAGTGCTTGACCGGCCTGCCACCCCCCTGTGCCCCAGGGTGAGATGTGCCTGCTCCAGACAGTGAGAGCTGCCAGAGCACCCCGCTCTCCTCCGGCACTCACCAAGCATTTTGCTCACGTAGGGCTCGATGTCCACGTCCTGCAGGTGCTGGTAGGTGTGCGCGTGGTAGAGGCGCAGGGTGGAGTCCAAGCGAATGGACACCCAGACCCCGTCCCCCACCCAGGCCAGCTGCCTCACTTGGCTCTCCCTCCTCGGGTGGGCATCAAAAGACTTCTACGGAAACATTGGAGTTTAATTCAAAGCAGGAAAGACGGGAAAGGGTAAGAAAGATCTCTCTGTTACTCCTACACTGTCAAGACGGGCAATTTCCTTAAGGCAACCACAACCCTCTGATCTGCAAGATCACAAGAAGACCCACGTTTGGCTTAGTTACAACTACCACATGGTGCTGGTACAGAAATGGTCGAAGTGCTGAGTCCTCTGCCCAAATGGGATCTCAAAGCTGTGGTTTCCTACTATGTCTTCATTTACACATCACATCCCAGCCTGCTCTGGCTTCTATCTCCCTGGACCCTTTATGGTCTGAAGTCCTGCAGTCACAGCACAAGATACACGTGTCCAGAAAGTGCTTTTCTTCCCAGTTCCTAGACTTAACTCTTACACACAAATCCAGCTGTGCAAAACATACACTGCCCACCAGAAAAACAAACAATTTCACTGCTGCATGAACTTACTTCAGTTTTCCCATATATATATATAGACACTCTTCACAAAACCAGCTTATTAATTGGGTGCTTACTCTTTTCAAAAGTGCTGAGCAGTCAACCCCCAAAGGTCTGGGCCATGTCTCAGGCCAATCAGCAGCAGCTGAAGCATTAATAATGCTAAAGGCTTGCAGAAACCTCAGCCACCTTCTGCCCTCGAGATGTCATGTACAGATAAAACACTGCGGAAACACCAACTAACACACCTCCCAGAAACAAAGTATTCTCTAACTGGAGGGAGAGCACATTCAAGATTAACACTTACAAACGTCTAAAGTATGCAAAGACAGATTATAGAGAAGTTTACAGGTAGGTGCAGAATAAAAAGAGGCACAGAGAGTATAAGATGAGAGCTTGTCTTAAAAGCTCTGCACAAGGACACTTCCCAGTTCCTGGCCAGCAAGAAGTGAAGAACTAAACCCATCAGAAATGGGTTTCAATAAGTCGGAACTGTCTCATCATGGCCTGAAGTCTTCCAAAACAGTGAAAACATCTTAAGGCAATGTAAGAGTATTTCCCAAAACAAATTTGATTGTTTCTGTACTGATGCACAAAACTGATGTTCTCTGGAGTAACTCTGCAGTTTGAGCTGCAGCATTCAAACGTCACATTTAATTATTCTAATCACCACTTGAGCTCACCTCTATTTTCATGGCCTTTGGTTGAACAACATAGATCTTGTTCCTGTAGCCACACCAGACCTTGTCATGTACCACTGTCATGCACCGTATCGAGTGGTGTGGCCGGCCCAGGTCCAAGAGGTGATAGTTTGTCAAATCCCACTGACCATCTTGGAAAACAGAAGGAAAAGGAAAAGCAAAACTAAACACTGGTTCCTATCATTTAAGAATAGTTTAAAATTACAAGCAAATATCTTGACAGTCTAATTTTTTTGAAGTGTTGTAATCATCTGGATAAGTCAAAAATGTATGGCTCGGCTCCTCATTAATAGCGACTAATTAGGGGAACTACCAACATCCCAAATGCTGCCTTTTTTTTAAGAAGGTGGTACAATGACTCATGTTCAAAACACAGCAAAACATTTTTTAAAACAGCAAGTTAGCCAGTGCTAAATGTTCTGCTTGGCCAGGCACCAGTGCACGTGACAACACACAGCGTGAGGCTCTTGCTGCCTGGGCTGAACAAAGAAACCTTGGCCAGTGCAGCAAGATTTTTTTAAATGTGCTGCAAAATGTTAAAAAAGCACCTGAAATCTGCTAGAAGCGTATTAAATTGGCTCATTCAACACCAAATAAAATTCTTCTGCAGACAGAGCTAAGCCACAGATCATCACTGACACTCATTAAAGATCCTTAAGGATCGTAAGCCACTAGAGTGAGTTCTAAAAAAAACCCAACAAAACAAATCCCCTAAAAACAACCTCAACCCAGATGCATCTTTCTCAGTATTTGCATTAGTGTTGTGCAACGCTTTTAATTCTTTTAAATGCTGAGCACAGGGATTTAAACATCACAAGGAAAAGAGCACATGAATAGGGGGGCTGTGGAAATAAGCCAGCAGATAAGTTCTGGTTACTCATAGTGAGACTTTCCCCTCCAGGTCCTGTTTCAGAGTGGTTTGGGCAGGAATTCTGAAGCGATGCTTACAAAACCCTCATTGAAGGACTTGGCCAGAGACAGTTATTAACACTAATAAAACAGAAGACACAACTATTGAGTATGATGCAAAAGCAAGAGACGATGATCAAAGGGGACTTTCAAAGAGCTTTTCACTATTTAGCTCAGATATATCCCATTCTCCATTTCAGAGCAAGAAAAAAACTCCATTAATTCACAGAAAGCGCAAAAATTGCACTTGAATCCGAAACTGAAATAACTAAAAAGCTTTCTCAAGGCAACCTGCAAAAATAAATTCCCACTGGGGAATACATTATGAAAACACTTCTAAGTGGCACATTCCTTTGCTGAATGCTACTCCCACCTCTCTGATTGCCAGCTCTAGCAGAACGCTTACCAGCTCCTCGGTGAAAGATGGCCAGTGTCCCATCAGCCAGTGCAACCAACACTATCCCTTTTACATGTCTGGGGAAAGAAGGAGGCACAACAATAGACACTGTTTAGCCTGCACTGCTCAAATGGCAAATTTAAAGTAAGGCACAAACATTTTGTGTTTCAGCGTGTTTTTACAGTCATGTTAACCCTACTGTTTTGATTTCTACTATAAAAGCTCAAGAGAAGGGATGTAGCAAGGTGTCAAAATCCAGTTCAAAAATCTTGAAATATAGCTACAGTGCCTGAAGAAAACATCAAGGACAGCAACCTACAACTGTTTTGAGGAAACAGCTACAGCTCATCATTTGGGCTGTGTATTTCCAAGATAAAAGATTCCTTTCATTTTCCTTATTCCCCGAATGTTTTCCACTGTCCCTCAAAGAGCATGCAGGCAGTTATGGCAACTGACATTCCCAACAGCTGAGGAGGAAATAAAAAACTACTTTGAAAGTATTTTAACAGAAATTCATTATGATTTACATGACATTCTTTCAGGACTTACACAATACTGAGAATAGAATCTTTAAGTTTAATGGCATGAACACATTTCCTCCACTGGGCCACTGACGAATGAACATACAGGCTGCAAAGACAAATCAGGAGGGATTAAAAGCACTACCAGACAAAAACAACCACAAGCAAAACCCCTATAACTGAAATCCAAAAATCAAAGGGAAAATAAGTTTTGCTCTTCCACTGGAAACTATGTATAGACTGAAAGGAAGACCTGCATGAGCAGCAGAATGGTCTTTCAGAGGCATCAAGCATTACAAACTCCTTTGCAGATCCATCTGTACAATATATTTTTCTAGCATATTAAAATATTGAAAGTTATGGAATTATCAGACCATAACTATTTCTTTGACTACAAAAAAACCACTGAACTTTCCTGCAGATGAAAGTGTTATCCACCAAAAAGAGCTTGCTAACCACCTACAATGCTCTCTTTGAATTCTCTAATGCCTAAATGCAGCAAAGCGTATGAGGTTTTGGCTCTCTTGAGATCTTCCTGCACTTAATCTTGACTCGAGACAGTTACCAGGCCTGTAGGCACAAGTTTAAAGCAATTATTACAAATAACGTTGACACGATTAGCACTTCCTTACCATCCATTCTGTGCTCCAAGCCACATGGTCGGTAAAAGGCTACTCATTTTCTGTGCTTCTTCTCTCACTAGATCTTGCTCATTTGGCAAAACTGCAACATCTTTATATAACTCTGACTCAGTACTAGAAAAAAAAACCCAGTTAAGATACATTTAATGAAGTGCACAGATTACTGAGGCTATAACCTAGGCATTTACTTCATTGCTGCTAATGCCTACACTGGCTTTTGAAGTACTTGAGGTATTTAAAACACAGTAACCGTGCATGAAAAGTACGATGCAGATGAAAACCTCAATAACAATGAATTTCTTCAAGGGGACATTTTCTTCTACAAGGAAAATGAGGTTCCATTCAAGCCTCTCAATATTGTTGATCTCTGAGGAATGGCAGAAGAGTCACAATGCGTGGAGTGTCTTGTACCAAGACTACTTATATAAACCTCAGCACACTTAACAAAGAAAAAAAGCAGCCCTTTTGTCTCCATGCTATACTCCCACAGACATTATATTTTTCATCTGAAATACATTTGGAGAGGTATGAGGATTGAGACTATGTACTTAGGCTGGTACACTGGAGATGCCTCTGTTGTGTGCTGCACTCCCAAAGGATCTGTAAAGACGTGCTCTGTGTAGACTCCAGTTTGTGCAATATCAGTTGTGTCTTCTCCTGTCCCTGCATTGACCTCTGTTGCTTCTGTTGCCTCCTCTGCTGTTGGAATGTTCTCATCTACTAAATTATTTTCAGTTGCAATATCTATGCAAACAAAAAAATTTGAAACACTTAACAACTGTGACAAAATTCTCAATTGTTTAAAACAGCCAGAACTTGATACTTAAAACTGAAGTGACCAGGCAGTCACAATCCAGATTTTATATTTCACCTAAAGAGAAAAATCACATCAGAAACACCCAAACTTTAGCAGGTTGTACTGTATAAACAAATGTCAAATGCACTTAAAATACTTCAGTTTAAATACTTAAAGTATCAACCCAGTGACTGATGGCACAGATTGTACTTTGAGTGATTAACTAGAGCAGCAGAGAACAAATCCAACCCCTTCATATCTGTTGCCAGTCACATCACCATACAGCTCTGAAGGGCATATGGCAGAAAAGAGTAAGAATGTCTACAACATAAGCAGCTTCACTTAAATCTCTCCTAAGACTCGACAAAACTCAAGGCATTTATTCACATTCTCTCCAGTCATTTACTGGCAAGATCTGCAAATTCTGAACAAATTGAAAGCTCTCTTTAAACCACGCACAAGAGAGTTCTCTCCAAAATATCTGCAAGAAGCAACTGCCTATACCCATTTAATATCACTCCCACCAAGCTTCCAGCCCCAGTTACGCCCTGCAGGCCACAGAGTATTTGTTCTGTGCTCTCACTGCTTACAGCCAGTCATTCCATCTAAATAGCTGCAGCATGGATTTGCAGTTTCACCCAGAGGTGTCTGGCCACCCCCTGCGACGTGCCCGTACCTGAGTGTTTCTCCGGCACGGGGGAGCCCCCGTTGGCATCGGGAGCTGCAGGTGCCCCTGTGAGCCCCTCTGCGGTGCAGCCCACCACGGTGATGCCCCCCAGCAGGCTGTCGGTCTCAGCAGAGCTGTTGCTGGTCATGCTGCCGCACAGAGAGGACTTGTCCACTTGACTGGGATCTGCTTCTTGGGAGCCTTCTTCTCCCGCAGGGTAGTCTGTTTCCCTTGCCCCTGCAAGAGGTTAAACTCCCGTGTTTTTCACAGTGATCAAGTGAGTCATTCTTCTAGCTAAGCTTCAGGCTGAAGGAACTCTCCAGCACCTGAGATTAACCATGCAGGTACCTATCTACAAGCTTTATTTTCACATGATCAGCAAATACAAAAGATGTTGCCACGAAGCTCACAAAGCAAAGGCAACATCTGCACATGCTGCACATCTGAATGCCATACGCCATATTTCAATCTGCAGTTTTCCAAAGAGCTTATTTCGATTTCCATTACAATTAGATTCCAGAACAGTGCACATATGCTGGGATACCTATCGACATCTTTACAAAGAACTTAGCTGCAACAGATCCTTTGCTCTGCAGGAAAAGCTGTTTTTCTCTTGTACAACCCCCTCATACTTTTAAGACTTATAATATTCTCAATGCAACAAGGATTCCCTCTGCAGGAAGCTCCAAGACTTGCTACTTCTCTTCAAGAGGCTGAAGAGATCAAAAAAGCAAAGAACATACTGTTTTGTGGTGTGCACAGTTCCATGGAGCACTGGCACTACTGCACAATTTATAACACATCAGACAAAACAGTTTCTCTTGGCTGCTGCCATCTCTCTACCTTCGAGTTAGTTTAGGCCAAGAGCCAACTGAAGAGTGGAACAGTGAAGTAGAAATGCAATAGTTTTCTGTATAACTAAACACTTTCTACTGCTGTGTCACAGTAATATTTTTATCACACCAATTAACAAATCTTTGGGTTTTCACTGCATAAGAAAATCTGAATAAGAAATAAAAAAAGCAGGAGCTAAAACATCCCAAGTCTTTACCTGGCACACTAGCAATACAAAGCACGTGAGAATTGCAAACAATGAAACTGTCCAGAATATTTCCTGGTTGATTTGCATCAATGATGATAACTTTCGTAGCAGAATGTGTGCTAGTACAGATCCAAACCAGGCTGGATAGTTCTTCCTGATGTTTCAGTTCCTTCTGCTGATCCTGAAGGAGAATAAAGGCAGAAGAGAAGTGACCAACAGGAAGGGGGACAACAGAACTATTATCTTTGATCTTTTATGTTCTTACATTTTCAACTACAGAAATATACATGAATATGTGGTAAGTAAAATATCTTCAGTGCCACTGTAGAATTACATGTAGCTACTTGTTCTCTATGTCTGTGAAATATAAACCCCCCATATTTCACAGTTACATAAAAAATACATAAAATAACTACAGTGTACAATTACATGGTAGGTCAGTATAAAATAAGAACACTACTGGCACGCAAGCTGCCACAATCAGTGCAGCCACAGATGAATGGGATGTCCCAAAGCACTTCAAAATCAAGCCTCTGTTCTTCTGCCCTTTCATGGCAGTCAGAACATGAACAGTTTTGCCACAAATCTTTTTTAAAGGAGGCAGCACTGGCAATAAGTAGTGCAACATTTTGATGTAAAATTGATCGACTGCTCAGATTTGACAACAAGCTGGCACACAGGGAGGAATCACCGTATTTTTGCAGTTGGATTCAATAACCCAAATATCTTGGGTTGATGACTACCAAGAAAAATCTATTTGTTACCAATAAGCCTGATTACAAAATGTTTTATTACTCTATAGATACGTGATAAAGATGTTTAACTATGTAATTTATTAAATGTCTTTACAGTGACCTTACCTTGAGCTCCTGGTCTAGTTTATCTAAGCTACTCTGAGATCCTGTTTGCTGCTTGTTGCCATCTGCATCCACACCAGTCACATCATTGTAGAACACACTGGCACCGACCACTGACCCTCCATCCCGTGTTTTCCCTCCTGACAGGTTCACCCCTACAGCACACCACAGCTTGGAAAGAAAATAAATACTTCACTTGGATTTTAAACTAAAAAAAGAGAGACACAATCATTGCTAAATATGTTAGCAATATCAACATTATTTATCTGCAGTCCATTTGAAGGAATTCATTACAATTAAAGTCATGTGTGTTTCTACTGAAGCTTAAATTCTTTAAAAAGAGCTTAAATGCTTTAAAAAGAAACTTCTCAATTTCAAAAAGAACATAACTGAGCCTAAGATAAAAGCATTCAAGGTATAGGTTGTTCAAGTCTCTCTATCAGCATGAGAATAATCCTACCTTCATAGAGGTATCCTTCTCATCTAAAGGTCTCAGGTAAACAGGTACAGGCAAGTTCTTCATCTTATTTTCACCCTGTCCACCATTTGCCACCTAGGTAAAAAAATAAATAAATACAAAATGGAAAATCTTTCCCCTTTAAAAGAGATTTACAATCTTCGGAATCAGTTGCTTAGACTTCATTAAGAGTTTTGCATTGCTGCTTTCCTTAGAAAGATTCTTTACTGCACAATTGCAACCAAAAAATAAAATGCTGGAATCACTTTAACACGAGCTGTGAAATCATACTCCACTCAGACGTCCCAAAGCATGAGGTGGTCACCATTCCATATGAAAGCATCCTACCTGTTTGTACTTCTGAGGTAGACTCCAGCCAAAAGCCTGCACTCTGCCATCCTCTTTCTGCACGTGTGCTTTCACCTGGCGATACTGCTCCCTCTTCTGCTCCCTGCGAGAGGCTAAACTGGCTTCAGTTCTGCACAAGAGGCATTATGGAAGAACCTCTTTAGAATTCTTTGTGCAAGGGGAGTTGCTGTTAAACTCAGTAATCAAGACCTGCATGGAAGCACTGGGTTACCAAAGTTACCCCCAGGTTTCCTGTGGGCTATTTCTAAGGGACTGGTGAAAGACAGGCAAAATACAGAAAATTAACTTGGGTTATGCATCTCTACCAGAAGCTTTAAAAGTCGTAAATCAAAACAATATGTTGTCAAAAAGAAACACAGGAGAAAAAAAATAATTACAGCTACTTCTTAGCCTGACTCATGTTGTTTTATTTCCCACAGAAGTACCTGTACAGTTATTGCTTCACTACAACACTTGTATATACAAGGGTACTTAGTGCTGCCTCCTGTGCCTAAAGGCACTTTCAGGGCAGACAGTGATGTTTCCCACACAGAAGGTCCCTGTCAGGTACCCAGAGCCCTCACCCACTGCTGCACATTTCAGCCTGCACTACCTTGACTTCTCATGCCTCAACACTCACTTCAGGAGAACACTGTACTTCACTTAGCAGCACGTTAAATCTCAGAGGATCACAAGAGTAAATATTTGCTGGAGCGTATCTAGTATTATAAAACCAAAATGTCTTACTCTTCACTGAGGAATTCAAAGGCTTTAGATTTGTCACTGGGTAATTGAGATAAGGTGCTGCTTCTTTTCTTGACTGACGGAGTAATGTGCGAGGTTGGAGCATTGTATTTAACATTGACAGGAGGTTCTGGTTTCTTTGCTGTATTGCTGGAGGAACTGAAGAGCCTGCTAAAACTAGAAGAGAAAGAAAAAAGAGTCAAGATTTGTCAGATACATCCAAGTTTGACTATGCAGGCAAAACACTGCATATGCCAGCCTGCTCGAGACAGTTAATCTAAGAAACTGGAGCCCAACATAGCAGCAGCCACCACACGCTCAGCAACACCCTCAAATCACAAAAATTCATGTCAGGAAGAAACACTCTTAAAGAACTATTGTCCCATTTGTTCATCAGATCTAATGGGAGCTTCACCATGAATTAACATCTACAGGGAACCAACAAATATCAGGATGTGAACATCACACCTGGAAGACAGGTTTACAAAGCACATTAGTTCATGCAGAGAGCACTTTAAAAACTCCACCATTTTCTAGGCACAAAGGTAGAACAGTTATCAGCAAACCACAGCATCAGAAGGATTATTTGACAAATGTCTTGCTGTGACAAACACTGGTTTAAAGAGCTTGAAGTTAGCAAGGAAAATGTAATAATGAGTAAGCAGTAGTTCATAGAGGAAAAGGAATCCACACGTGCTATTCAGGTTTCTACTATTCATCGCAAAAAAGAATCCAGAAAAATGTTCAGAACAAGAGTTCTGGTGCCCATTCAGCTAGGGAAAAAATAACAACAATAATAATAAAAAAGGAGCACTTTGGCATTTAACTTCACAAAGTGCACAGCCATTCACTACGTGATGCAGCTTACGATACTTCTGTCTTCCAGACCAGTCTTACCGAGCTGGCACGCTGGGTAACAAGAGGAGAACAGTTAAGACACCTTCCTCTGCCAAAGGATCATTAGCTAACATACACAAATGTGCCAGCTAACTGGTTAGGGTCTGTGATTTATTTGTGCCAATGGGTTGTGTTTCAATACTTACAACTGCCAAATGCTTGATCTCTTCTTCTCTTGCATGGCTGGATTTTCTCTCGATGCTCTAGGAGAAATGAAGTCCAAGTTTACTGAGTGAGCACCAAGGCAAAGGAACAGTGTGCAACTCTTTTTTTTTTTTTTATAAAAGGATAACATATCAAAAATAACAAAGCCTGTTTCTTCACATTGCCACTTCTTTTCTGACCAGAGCACAATACTGAAACTGAAGTTCAATCACAAACTTTGTCCACATTTCTTTACATCTTAAATACAACTGGCGAGGGCTTTCAGAGAGAAGAGACAAATCTGTGTAACACTTTGCAGTGAAAACAGCTACAAGAACGCAGCAAATCATTCTAAAATTATTCTCCCTCCTATTTTTTAATATTTTAACCATTGTTTTTTGTTTTAAAGCCTGTAATTCTCCAACACACCAGTAAGTAAATGATAGAATAAGTGTTCCTGAAGCCACAGATGCACTAGCAGAGACAGGAGAGGATTTTTACAGCAGACAATAGCTATAGAAAAACAAGCCATGTCTGTTGGGAATATGCATTTTTCCTCTCCGAGCCCCAAAGGCTCACAGAGATGAGGACAATGGGAACAATCAAGTGCCATTGCTGTAAGTGGCCAGCAGGCAGCACCACCCGACCCTGGTACCTGCAGACAGGGGGACGCGGTGGGGGTATCTACAACTACCAACTCCTGTAACTGTTCCAACACACACCCATTGCTCCAAGGAATGCTTATTTTGCATCATATGAAGTACCACATCTCCGCTGAGGCCGCACCAAGGACCCATTTTGACAAGTTATATGCCCATAATGTAAAAACTAGAGTTATTTGTTGGCATGGGGGAGATGAGCAGAAGGGCAACTAACCTACTGACCAGGTGACCCTGCAGCTAAGGATGAAAAGCCTGTAAACCCCAAGCTTTGGAAGGAGCCTCTCACCTGATCATCTCGGTCCATCGCACGGCCTCCTGGAGCTCCATGAGCCTCTCCTTGTACTGGTTCCTCTCCATCAGGACCCGGGCCATTTCCACACGAGTGAAACGCTTGCGCTGCGCCGTGGGGACGTCGCTCTGGACACAGAAACACCCGTGGGAGGAACAAAGGAGCACAGGAGGGCCTTGCACACTCACCCTCTGCCTTCCCAGAACAATCAGTTCAAGGGCATAAGTCCAGATCCTATATCACTTGGGGCTTTGTAAAACTAACTCAGTTTTACCTTCCTCTCCTCCCAGCCTTTGTATCCAATACAGTCTGAATGTGACACAGTAAGAGGCAGAGAGGAAGGAAGGAGAACTAACCCCTGTCAGTTAAGGTTTACTTGTGCTCTTTAGATCTTCTGTCTTTTCTGTACATGGAAGAACTTTACTGCTACTTATTAAGAGGTAAAGTTGAGCAGCACTGACTCAACACACGGACTTGTAACGTCCCACTGAATTACACACACAAAAATACACACACACATACACCTACATCATCATCCTCTTTAGCTTTCTGTCTTGCTTCCTCTGCTTCTGCACGAGCTCTAAATACAAAATAAAAAACAGCTGCATTAAATACCACAGTAGGTTTTTCTTCTTTGTTTTTCACAACCACGGAGTCAAACTTACTTTCTCAGCTCTTCTTCCAGTTCCTTATTCTTCTCTTCAAGCTTTTGTTTTGCTTGTTTCACAGCCTCCAATTCCCCTTGTAGTACATCCTTCTCACAGGTCAATTCATCCACCTTTGCTATCAAATCATTTTTCACTACATTCAGTGCATTTCTACACAAACACAAAAAACACACCATTGCAACGATGACCACGGTCTCATAGTTTACCTTCAAGCCTAATTTTATTCCTGAAGACCCACACACTTCATAAAAGCTGCTGTAAAAAGATACAGCTTTCTTAGAGGTCACACCCTCTCTCCCCAGATCTCAGATGCTCAAACACATTCACACTTCTGTATTAGAAAAAAGTATTGATAAATCAGTTTGCTTAGAATAAACCCCTCAGCAGTGCTCCAAAGGATTTGCTCCTGCCCTTAGAGCTGTTTCTGACAGGCAGTTGATCTCATTAGGACACAGCACTACAGTTCTTGCAGCCTTACAAGGCTAAAAGCAGCTTTTGCCTCTTAGGTCCTTAATTTCTAGATGAATACCAACTCAACTACGTATTTAGCCAAATACACCTAAAAAATTCAAAACACTTACACCACCACTACTCTTAGAACCAAAACCACATTTGTAGCGATTTCAACTGTGCATGAACATATTGAAGATCTAATGAAACAAAGTACTTTTACATAAACATTCTCACTTACTTCGTCTCCAAGAGCTGAGTGTTTTCCAAAATAAGGTTTTCAACCTCACGCCCCATTCCTTTCCAAAGGAAACAAAAACATGAAATCAGCAAATAAAATGGATGTTTTTGTGAAACTTACGTTTTGCCATTGTCTAAAGCCAACTGAACTTCAAGTATGACAAGCCTGTCAAGGAGAACTGGGAGCTATCTGGTGTTTCAGGTCCAACCTACCTTCTACAATTAGCTTTCCCCTCCACCTTCTCCCAGTTTGCCTTCAATTAAAGCATCCCTGGCTAGTGACTAGTGCTGCCTCTACCTACCCTCTATATTTTGAAGCTGTTACAGTACTCCTCGGTCAAAGCCAAACACAGCATTAGTTCATAAGAATTAGTCCACAAAAAGTTAAGTTTAAAATGCTCAACTGTCTTTTATAGCATGTTAAATACAAAAGTATATCAGCTATAGACACAAGACATGCTGAATAAAGCTCGGGTTGTGAAAGCCCTGCAGATTTCCCCAGAGCAAATGATACCTTACCAAAGAAATTATGGTCTTTAATGCCCATGCATTCCATGTAGAGCAAAAACAAGAACAAGAAACATTTCATGTGAGGTGTAGTATGAGCGAAGAGCAATAAAAGATTTAGACTTATGAAGTAAGAGTAAATTAAAGCAAAGCCACCACCAAGAGTCCGAAGTGGAATGCGATGTGATTAGAAGCAGGATTTATACGAAAGACAGATGTTGAAATCGAGTCTGTCACAACCATTTCTACTGGTTAGACCTCTTAGAAAAATCAGGAACTTGAAGTCTCTCATTTGCTGTGAAATAATTTAGAAGCACAGTACTTGGAAAAAATGCTAAGCCATTCAGGAAACATTTCCAGTTAATATGCTACTCTGGAAAAAAGTGAGCCTTACTTGCTATGTAGCTACTTCAGTGTTACTTATATTTCTGGAAATCCATTTCTTACCCTGTTTTCTGCGTGCCAAATTAACTGGCAGGATTTTAGAAAGAAACTTTCAGGAGAGAATAATTATTTTGCACCTTGCACAGCAAAATAATTACCACACTGTTAACAGCAGAAATCATGTTAATTCAAGATTAACATAACGAATGGAAAATGTATCTTAATGGTGGAGGCCTTTTGAATTACTTAATGAACAAAATCTTCTAAGCAACTTGGGTAACAGAAGACTTAAAAGATATTTGGATAACAAAGCAAAAAGGTATCTATAAATAGACATGCAAGTCAAAGTTGCCTCTTGAAATTTCCCACTCTGGGTTTTGGATTAAAAGTAAATGACATTTAATAGTGAGGCAACTCAGACCACCTGCTGTTACTTTATCAATATCTGGAGAAATCCCCTATGCTACAGTCATCATGAGATTTTGTTCAAGTAGATACTGCTTCTTAAGCATTTTCAGTATTCACAGATAAAAGTAAGCAGGATCATTTCCAACAGGCTTCAGGATCTTTTATAATGCAAGAACAGAAATTAGAAAGCCAGAGTGCAAAGGCAAAAAAAAAAAAAAAAAAGTTACCAAGCAGGGAAAAAATGCAGAGAATGTATTTTATGAGAGCAGCAGCCAAGAACACCTCACTGGAGAAGCAACATATTTCAAAGGTTTTTTTAAAAAAGAAGCATACACACCAGAATATTCCCCTGGGTATGCAGCCCAAGAGAAAACAGATTAGAGAATCCCAATTAACTGCTTTGACAGAACTCCAAACTGAAGCTTAATGCTCACTTAGAACAGATCCAAATCCTTGAGAAACACCAACTGTCCTGGATAGAGATGTGGCTTTTCAGCCAATCCTTGGACTCTGATTGTTCTCCAAGCGAAATGACAACTCCACAGTAAAACTTTGAGAGCAGCACATTCTGCATAACAACCTCAGGTATAATCCTGTGCTTAGTTTGCTCACGCTGGTGCTGTCAGCAGTAGGTTTACATAAAATGGCAATAAAGCCAGTGACAAACCTCTGGTAAGTTATACTAAGAAATAGATCATTTTTTGCCCATGGAAAACAAAGCACAGTGATTGGGACGTCCCGACAGTAATTTGATTTGTTTAATCATTTTGTCCTATCAGCTAAGGGATGGATGGAAGTTGCTATATGTTATTACTTCTCCAGTGTCTGTATTTTTGCATGCAGAATGTGTGATTAGTTGTCCCTGTGACAATGGAGTGACATCCAAGGGTTTTGGATGACACATGTTCCAGTGAGGATGTGGAGATCCTCACTGCTCTCAGAGTGACAACAAAGAAAAGCCATCTCAGGCTGGAGATAGGCTCATTACTCCCAGTGAGTAATACTTGGCAGAGATGTCACCTGCCTGATGTAAATCCCATTTCTGGTGAAACACTGACCAACCAGAAACCCAGAGTGCACACAGGAGTTCTAAGCAGTGCTGACAATCTGTATTTCGGCTGGGGCAGCAGACAGAAGCAAACAAGCTGCTGATTGTCTGTACACTACCCATTTCTAAAACACCCAAGAGTGGCATCTGCATTTTATACATTCCACAGTACCAGCTTTCATTATTTCAAAATGAGGCCTGACCAATATGGCCAAAAGCATCTTTTTATGTTGGTTAAAGATCATTCATCTCATGACTCTTTTCCTCTTGATAACTCATATTCCCAAAACTTACGTTTGCTCAGTCAGCATGGAAGTAACAGAAAGCTGCTTGGAGGGGGAAGAGAAATGTGGGTTTCCCCTCCCCTTTCTAGTAATGATTCGATTCCCAAATTACCACCATTGCATTTTGCTGCAATTCTCTTTCAAGTTAAAATCCCTAATGAGGTGATAAAGCCAGGCCATTACAGATCAGGCACAATCTGAATTAAACTACCTAAAACTAGTTCAAGACAAATATTCTTCCTTGAGACAAAATCCTTGTGGCAGAGAACATACATGGAAAAATGAAATAGGGAATAGTGTAAGAAATGCTCCCAAAGATTAAGACTGACATCTTTATATTGAAAGAAAGAAAGAACAAACGCTTTCTCCTGTTTGCATTCCAATGACTACCTTAGGATGCTACTCAACAACTTTAATGCAAATGAAGCCTAACAATAAATCCACCAAGAATAATTAAGCACTCCACTAACAAGAAAAATTCCTGTACACAGCATCTTTAAATAACCTTTCTTACCCAGTAAATCTGCACCTTCATCCACATCTCCAATTAGGCCAGAACCAGCAGATGACAGCTCTTCAAAGAGTGACTCTGTGTTACGGTCAAACGCTTTGTTCTCGATGCCTTTGGTAGGAGTGCTGCTCAGGGAATTAAACAAGGCGTGAAAAAGCAGAAAGAAAACATTCCCACAAACAAGAAAATCTCTGCATTTTTACCAGTAATTCATTTGTTACCCCGCGCCAAAAGCCCAAAGTAAAATTCTCAGAAGCTTGCAGTCGGTTTTCAAGTCCTAGATTCTATTTTCAAATACTACTTTAGCATCAAGATCCCACACTTGAGATAGGTGCTGATACTGAGCTGGTCAGGATTTAATAAATTAAAGCATATCAAGTTTTGGTCTGCAGAAATTCAGCCCCAGCAGGACTTAGTCAGCTCCACTGCCTAAAGAACAGACAGCTCAACCAAACTAGAAGTCATTTAATATAACAAGAAGGCAAGGGAACCAAACAGTCAGAGGTCAAAATATTCCCCTGGCCAGAGAAGGGGCTCCTTTCACACAAGGCTCCTGCATCATTAACATTCACAGTACAAGGTAGTTTTTCCCCTCTCACCACAAGAAGGAAACACACAGACACATGATGTATTTGAAGGATGGTGACTAGACCCTGAATTGTTTAGGGCTTGCCGAGAAGATCAGGCACCCTCAGCTACTCAAACAGCACTTGTTTGTACTTTATGGGGCTATAGAGCTTTGGGAAAAAACGTTACCCTTCATCAGCAAAAGCCTACAAGGAAGCAGACTCTGCTAAAGGTTCCGTCACCACTGAGATTTCATCACCAGAATGTGACAAATAAATGCTGGAATATTTCCAAAGTCAGTCATAAATCCAGGTTTTAAAGATCCAGGTGAAAACACAAGGGCCCAGCTTGGAAACTGCTAGTACTTTGAAACCTTGATCTAGGGAGAAAAGGCCTTTTGGTACAGACCCTTGGCCTAGAAATATGGAAAGAATATTTTTAAGCATTCTGAAGTCTGCTATAGCATGAAATACCCTGAACACTCATCAGGTATAGCAAGAGAATAAAGAACTGCTGTTGCACTTAAAACTTCCTGAGGAATTTGGGGAAACAGGGTCACGGAAGTTAGGAGATTCATTACCTAATGCAGGATCTTAGTCTGGTAACGCTTCTACACAAGTTCCAAACTGAAGGCCAGTACCTTCTGAAGTTTGCCTTATGAAAATCACAACACAGAACTTACCTGGAACCCTTATATCCACTGAGATCTTTATCCATATCCAGCTCTGGAGTTGACTCGATGATTGCCTGAACTTCAGATTTTTCCTCATTTTCATTTCCCCCTAGGGCAAAGCAAGTGGTGCATCTCCATGAACAAACCCACCATGACTTTAATTTAATTAATCACCAACCTAGCAGGCTTCTGACCAGAGACTTATCAAGGCAATTAAATGAGAAGACCTATAGATCGATACCCTATTGCAGACACTGGAATTTCTAAGTTTCCAGAATTTAACATAAGTCATCCAAGAGTAGTTATTTCCTACCATTTCTGCAACTGGAACCAGGATGTCTATCATCTCATGACTTTTTGCGTCTAGTTAAGTTCAATTTCCAGGAAATATAAATAATTCTGATTCTAAAGAAAAAAAGGACTAAACCCACCAATAAACAACAGAATTGCCTCTCACCAATATTCTGTATTCCTTAAAACGTTGATTAAAAACCCCAACGTTTCTCACTTGTGGCACAACGAGATATTTACTAACTGATTAAACACGAGCTCCATAGTAACCAGAGTAAGAAGTTCAAGCAGCTCACCAGTGGACACATTCCTTGTCTCTTGAGCTGCCTGCACTTCAATGTTCTTGCTTACGTCCACCTTGTCCTCGGACACCTCGGCGTCCCTCGCCAGGCCCTCGACACGCTCCCGCTGGGGGGTTTCAGCAGGCAGCGCGGGTGCGTCGGAGGCGGCCGTGGATGCGGGAGTGGTGCACTTGGAGCCTGCCTGGCTGACGTCAGAGAGCTCATCCTAAAGCGGCGCAGTTACCGTCGCAAAAGGCACAGGAATGAAAGTATTAGAAAAGTTGGGCACATAAACTAAAGAAGGGAAACCAAAATTACTGTATTGTACTGAAAACTGTGCAAGTGTGAAGGAACAGGGGTAAAAAGAATACTTCAAGCCGGTAGTCATCTTTAGGCTACGGCTGTTTCACTTCTGTTAAAGCGGCTAGAGCTGCATAAAAATGCCTTTATTTTTCGTAATAATATTTAATCTCAGTTGATAATTATAGTCACAGCTTCGGGGTGCTTCTTGTTAAGTCTTTCAGACAACAAGCAGCATTCCCATAATAATAATCCTTCTATAGCTGCACAATGAACTGCAGAACCTCCCTAAAGCTGTTACAAAACTAATGGTTCCAAATGCACATGGGATCTTAAAACATCTTAAAAAGTAGACATTGAAGCACTGATGCAGAACATGGATTTAACTGATATAAAAGAATTTCACAAAATCATCATCACAGGGACCTTAAAGACCATCCAGTTCCCACCCCCTGCCATGGGCAGGGACACCTTCCACTGGACCAGCTTGCTCAAAGCCCTGTCCAACCTGGCCTTGAACATTTCCAGGGATATTTTCCAGCACTTCACTCCCACTATTTTTATGTATTTTCCAGTCTGAACTGCAGGCTCTGGATGACACTGGGAATGAGACATGGAACTGCAGTGACTACCAGTCCAGTTAGATCTCAGATCAACTATGGAACATCAGTGAGTGTCAGCTGACTCCTGGCAACAATCTGCTTTACAGTGACACTGTATGAAGACCAGTAAGTATGGAATTAATTTTGGAATTAATCTAGCTGCTGGACTCAGATCATGGCCATTACTCAGAGCTACACCAGGCACTGGGTGGGAGGACAGGCTGGACTGTGTTTTATACCATTACATGCCACTACCTGAATATACCAACAGCCCTTTTCTGGACCTTCTCTCATCTCCTTCATTCACGTTTTACTCCTCATTTATGACCAGACCCACACCAGCATCCAGATGTCTGAAGTATGACCTAAACAGCACATGACAGTGAACAACAGCTCAGTGCAGACAGGAAAACAAACTGGTCCAGGCCAGTATTTTCTAGCACACAGTGTTACAAGAATCTTGTTGGGGACAATAAAGATGAAACTTGTGTGTGCCAAATGAAGGCAGGATGGTACATTTTTATCAAAAGTTCCTTTAGGGTTTTCTAAAATCAGAGGTGAAAGCAAAGGTCCTACACAAGCCTGTGACATTTAAAGAGAACATGTCTGTTATCACAGGTTACTCAAACTTGTCAAGGATGAAGCAAGTTTAGATTTTGTAGAGCGCAAACTCACATACTGCTAGGATCCATTTTTGAGAAGGAAGTGAAACTGAATTTTAAGGTAACTAAAAAAAAAACCCCACAACGAAAGAGATCTACATATAGACATACATTCCCTCATTTGTCCCTAGTGTTAGATTACTAAGAATTTTAACTTCTAAATTTTTACTTTTCGAACTTCCTGGAAAGATAAGATTTTAATGTGTGAGGGCAGGGAGGAAAACACACATTTATGTATAGGCAAAGCTTGCATCCTATAGCTACAGCCCCACGTGGAATTCACAAGCCCTAGAAACACAATTCAGCACTTTCAAGACCTGCCTATCAATGACCAACAGTTCTCATCCTTTGTTAGCAAATTGCAGGATAACCAGTTATTAATATTTGATATTCTGACAAAAGCATTCATAAATACAGTCAACTGACAGATGTCCCTAAAGGAATAAAGGAAAGGGGGGGAAAAGCTACACAATTTACCCAATTGTCTTTTGAATTGGTGAAGTTCAGCCACTGGGTAATGATTCATAGTTCAGTGAGCAGATACAGAAGGGAGGAAGTGGTGCCCCTTACCACGGGGATCCACAGTTCACACCAGCCAGGAATAAAACCTCAACAGAGCTGCTGGCTCTGCTCAAACATTTCTACCTCTTTGTATTCCAAAAGCATCCACGAACTGATGCAGCACAGACTGATCACTGACATTCACACACAAAGCTCAAGAAAAACAGCTTGATAGCACAAGAAAAAACAGTGAATGAAAACAATGAGTAGAATGATCCTTAAGGGATTTTCAAATCATCTCATCTATTTTATATTTCTGACTTTATCATCGATGGTATTTTTTCAGATTACTCTTGGAAACTACACAGATTAAACTACTGTGACTGTAGAACCAAAGAGAATGAAAAGCAATTCCATTAAGTGGCACTGAATTAATCAAAATATCTCAAAGCCTAAACATTTGAAAGTCAGGGCTGGGTTGACTTAGCAAATTTGACCTTTTTTGGGTCATGCTGCCAAAAGACTTTTCCTGGGAAAAAAAAGCAGAAAAAACAGCTTAAAAATTCAATAATTAGATCTGAAGGAGTAACTCACCTGCAATGCTGAGCAGGAATGAGCAGAAGAAAATCACTGGTATATAATTGTGTGCCATCTCACAGTGATATTCAGCAATGGCACTACTGCACAAGCTACAGAATATTCAGGTTTTTTCACTGGGGTTTCTCCCTGACACCCTTTGTGATGCTTCTAGAGGAAACACTGGCCACTAGTGAAATGTTCATGCATGAAGGGAATAGGACAAATTCAAGATCCAAACTCGGGCCTAGGACCATTTTTAAGTGACAAATTTTTAGAATCAAACTGATGTTGCCTCTTTAATACATTTATAACTAACCATTATTTACACTTCCCATGATGCCCATATGAAAAAAAAAGTGGGTTCCCACTACTTTTTTAGTTCTTATCAGTTAAATATTCCCCTCCTAGGCAGGTATTAAACTCAGTCAGGAGGAAACTCCCCCCCAGCTGTACTGCCATTCCAGAAATAATAGTACTTCCATAGTCTTCCAAAAAAACTCATCAAGAATTATATAGGGAGGATTCACACATTCTGGAGCTCTTCCCCCTGCAGATCCTCCTCCTGCTGAGCTGTGAGTGCAGCCCAGCCCTGACTGCCACACTCACCACACTCCAACACCACTCCCCCATTGCTCCACTCCTGCAGCTCGTTCTGTGCCACCCTCTCACTGCCGCAACACAGAACAATTGCAGGAATTGTAGCCAAGCTGCACCTGAGGGAATTCATCACCACAGGCTCATTTAGGAAAGCGAGGTCATTCTCAACCCTGTGGCCTGCCTACAACATACACCTGGTAGTAGGCAGAGCACTGCCTGTGTGGCAATCAAAGCTTGCCTTGTAAAGCAGTATCAATCCAGCACACTGTTCACACTACCTGGTTACACACCCAGTGTGTAAAAACAAGTTGGAACCTTTGGAGAGGGTCCCGAGTCAAAAAGAAAAGACCCATCACTGAGGGTAAGAGTAGAACTAACCTGTATTAGCACTACCTCAGAAAATGCAACCCAAACTCTGTTTCTTCCAGTAAGAAAGCTCCCTCATTCGGATAACAACACACTTGGCTTGCACAAAGATGGTTTAGGGGGTTCCCTGCTCCCTTTCAGTGTGGTGTCTTGGGTTTTTTGTCCTACCAAGGACGTGTTATGGGAGTTTCTCCTGCCACCCGAGGCAGCCAGGCTGTGCTCACCTTCAGGCTGGTGTGGGACCGTGGCTGGCTCAGCTCATGGAATTTCCAGTGCTCGGATGCTGGGGTTTCTGCTGCTTCCCTCGGAGCCTCGGGCGTGAGAAGGGCATCTCCTGGGGGCAACGGGAAGATGCCCAGGGATATCGGACGCTCCTTCCTGTTGGAGAGGGAGGACAGGTTTCAGCAGTCATTTCAGATGGCACACAATTTATTTTCCTCTGAAAAATCAGCAGGGAAGTGATGAAATTATAGGTTCAAACATCCATACACTGTGGTATAACAAATAGATGGTGCAGCATACACAGTACCTAATAATTCCTCATTTCACATGATTGCAAACAGTCAATTCCATGGCTTTAAATAGCAGTTATTGATTTACACAGTAGCTAATCTATAGTGAACAAAAGTTTTATACAAACTGAATGCAAACCAGAGTCCAAGACAAAAGTGTTTTCTTATTTCAGATTAAATTAGTTTTCAGCAGCAACTCATAAAAATACCATTTTGCACCTTCTTTCACCAAAATACAGTACCATGTAACTTCTACAACAGAGAACAGCTGTATCGTCAACAGAAGCCTTTGCCAAAGTTGTAAACAATCAGCTTCAACTCCAACTCTTCTCAAAAGGCAGGGTATTTTACTGCTGCAGATCACAGAAACTACATGGATTTGTGTAAGCGCAAAGAACTGGGTCAAGGAATTACTGATGTTAAAACCAGCCCAGACAGAAATGGTGTAGTTTTACCCAGGATCAGTTCAACACTTTACTTCACCCTAAAGCTGCACAAAACCTTGCTCCAGCAAGGCAAGTTACTTCATCCCAACTCTTCACTCTTTTCACCTCCCTATGACAAACAGCATTTGGAAATTCCAAAGGTTTGTATATTGACCCTGACAACAAAAATAAAATGCCCAGGTCAGTAGTGTGATCAGGGAACAAAAGGATTCATTCTTCCTGCAAGCAAGAGACAAAACCATTGTGTGCAATGCCATTCATAGGATGCTACAGCCAGCCCTGAAAAGGAAAAATATCAGCCAGGCCTCAAACTGAGATAAAGCAAAGTGTTTGTTCAGGCAGAACAATGTAATGCAGAAAAAAAGGACTGTAATCAACTAGCACAGCTTTAAGTATACTAGAGGCAGAAGACAAAAGTGTGCACAAGAGATGGCAAAGTTCTCCCATTTTGGCATTATAAAAGGGCAGATCACAATCACATATACTTCCTCTTGCAAGGCTTTTCACAAGTCAAACATAACCCAGGCAGAATTCTGTGCACAATTAGTATCTGCATGTGAATTATATGGAAAAAAAATGAGAAGGAGTGCTGAAAAACAAAAGCTAACCATTTTTGCAAATGTTTTTGGTTTTCTTTGTTTACTTTGACAGAAGGTTAACAAAGAAGGGATTTTATTTAACAAATGATCAGTAAACTCCTTTCGGTAAATTCTGTAGCACCAAAAACACAATGTTCAAAGAGCAAACAATTCTCACTGGCATGAACCTTTCTGGTCCAGCTGTACTAAGATGCTCTTGTCACAGAAGTCTTTGCAACTAATTCTCACATTGCAGCTGTCTTGGCTGTTCACAAATATCACTCCAGGGTAGGTCATTAATTGGGAAGTAATTGAGCAGAGCAGGCAGCAATGCGAGTCAAGAAAAATCAGTCAGGGTTACAAAATTAAAACCATCAGATAATGTTCCAGCATCTCCAAACTGACTGTGCTGAAACATCCTCCGGAGAAACACCACCGAGCTGGATTCCAACAACTCCCACTATTGTAACAGGTTCTGCTTTTCTTTAGGTTTCCCACAACTCCAATGCACGCGGGGAACAAAAGACGCTCCACAGAAGCTGAAATTCTGTCAAAAGACAGGCTGAGAGCGTTTCATTGGGTAAGAAGTGCAGGGAACAAAAAGGAGGAAGAAAAGCTGCCCTTCAGTGGGCAGGGAGTGCTGATAAAGCACATTTTGGGGGGCTGGCCTTGAGCATCCCCTCCCGGGGCAGCAGCTCCAGCACCTTTCCTTACTTGCAGGACGTGCCACAAAGCTGATCTTCCTTCCCATCTTCAAAAGAGAGAACATTAAATGGGTACCAAAAGAGTTCACACCGGGTAACTCTTTTGTTTACAGATTAGTTTAAAATAAATCTTATAATAAATATATTTAGATATGCTAAAACGCAGTTCAGTTGTGTTGCAAGGCCACACAGTAAATGGAGTTTGCAAAAGAGGCTGATTTTGGAAATGAAGGTGAATGTCTGCATTAAAAGAAATTATCTGATTAGACTGAAGCAATTTCCCTTTATTACACTGGTTGTTGACTGGAAAGCAAACAATCTCTTGTGCTCCCCCAGTGCCCAAGAAATATCCCAAAATACCACAATGAGCAGAATGGAAACACATATTATAAAAGCTTAAACTAATATTCTGAAGTGATGTACTGAAGCATTCACAGGAACCTTTAGGATAAGCAACCAGATGCTCAGTTCTAAAATCCGACTAGTGTTAAAAAATAGAAACAATTCTTCTACAATTAGATTCCTTCATCCTGTATTTTTATCTTTTTTTTTTTTTTAAATGAATACAGACTAAGGAACTGAATCCTAATTCCTGTAATTCCTAAAACAAATTACTAGAGGCGGGAAAAGGCATTTCCCCAAGCCCTCAAATCCATTAAATAATCTCCATGGGAGTGAAAGCACATTACAAAAAAAAAATCTGTTTCTTAAACCATCTGCATGCTTAAATCTCAAAAATCCCATATAAGTTACTGAACATGAAATTCAATATCTTGCTGTGTTTTTCTGGTTTCATTTGGGGCTGTTTGTTTGTTTAGAGTTGGGGTTATTTGTTCTGGGTTTGAGTTTTTCTGCTGCTTTTAAAACAAGCACAACCTTACTGACCAGGTCAGTCTAAAAAGAGTTGCACTAAAAATTTATTTACATCTTTGTATTTAAATATTCATACAAGTTTATTATCAGCTATTGGTATAGGTTGGTATTTCTTTTATCTGTTGATTGGCTTTAAAGCTTTGGAACAATCCTGTGCTCACAGACCCAAGTTCAAAGCATACTACCATATGAAGTCTACATGTATCAGGGGGAAAAATTCAGATAGCTGTTCCAGAGAACACTATTTTCCAACATTTTTTCCTGTTTAAATCAAGTTTACTATTCAATTTACAACCACAGTTAAAGTATGTCAAGTTTTTAGGTCAGAGAGCTGCATTTTAAAACTTTCCCAGCTGTTTTCCATTCGGAATTATAGCACTAAAACACAGAGATTACTCCTGGTCATGCTCTCCCAATGCATCTCTGCGTGCCACAGCTCCAGGCAGGTAGGACACACAGAACATAACCGGGGGGGGGACAGACAGCTGGCAACTTGCCACCCAAGTACAGAAACAGAGGGGAGGATAACATTTGGCTGAACAATAGTGAACAGGCTTTAGGAGCTCTAATGCTTAAATGAGGAAAGATTTCTTTCCCCCCCCACCAGCTAATGATCAGATCTTTTTAAACTAACGCGATCAGCTAATTACTGCGGGTTTAGCATGAATTAATTGATCTTACGTGATTATTTTCGCAACTTAATAGTGCAAAGCCTCAGGCTGCATACATTTATGCTACATGGGATCGGCCAAGTACCTGACAATACACCCAACGTGAGCTTTATCCCTGACATTAGCACTGCAGCTTTCTGCAGGTTACCCAAACCACTGTGAGAGCTCTACAGAAAGGAGAGGGACGCATGAACTGACCTTGTGCTCGCTTAAGGGCAGCGAACTTCGTATAAAACGCGCATTGGCCATAAACGCGTCTGCACGAAAGCCCGATATTGACACAATTCACATCTCCGATTGATCCTCGCTCTTTCCATTCGGAAGGCAGGCAGCCAGAAGGGAAGGAGCAAGCGGCGGTACCTGAGTATCCTGGGCAGGTTCTGCGTCAGAGCCGGCACCCCGGCGGAGATGGAGAAGTGCACGAGCAGCAGGACGGAGAGCGACACCAGGATGGCCGAGTTAATGACCACCGCCCCGCCAACGAAGCCAAACACAAAGAGCAGCGCGCAGCCGGGATTCATGGCGCCGCCGTGCTGGCATGGTGGAAGCCTACGGAGGGGCCGAGGGGCGAGCCGTGCGGGCAGGGTCTGTCATTCGGCCGCCAACACAACAACAATGCCACGGGCAGCGCGGCTCGGCTCTCCGCAGCGATGACATCACCGCTCTCCTCCCCCTCGCCCGAGCAGGGATGGATGCAGCAAGGCAGGGGCACCGCCAGCCCCGAGCGGCCCTCCCTCACCTCACTCCTCGCACGCAGGGTTCACAGGCTACAAAGCTTCCGAATGTGCATAATGCATTCGCGGCGAGCCCTCCGGATGAGCGGGTACCACGCGCGCACCTCCGGCACCCCGCACACGAAGCCGTGCTGAGATGCCACCGGTGCCGGGACAGCCGCTGACATTTTCCCTGCCTGCCCGAATGCAAACGCTCCAGAAAAACAAAAGCTGAAATTGTTTTAGGCTAATTAAGTCCAAAGTGTGTCTCGACGTTTAGCAGCGGCGCAGCAAAAGCCTCTTTCTACTGATTTCTGCGCTGTTCTGTCCCCGCATTCCGATCATACAACAAATCGTTCCGATTCAGCCGAACCGTTGTTGCAGGATTAAAGAACAAAGTCTTGCAAACACAAACGAACGGATTCTTTCTTTCATTTCAGGGCGAGAGCGTAATAAACAGCTTACCTAATTCTACTGTGTGTTGTGGATTCTAGCTGATCACCCCCTGTTAGCTGGTGAAGTTTGGTTCTTTCCAAGTGCTCCATATAATTGTGAATCATCTGTTTAAAAGGACAGAAACAGCAAGAAATATTTAATAACATTTCCTTTTACTACAACTGCATAATTCTTGACCAATATAATATATTCTCCCCCTGTAATGCTAAATAGTACAAGCATTTAGAAACATTATGGAAAAAAAGAAAGGAGCAAAACTATACAGTGCGTGAAACCACAAACCAAAGAGAAGTCCATAATAAATTAAAAAAACTGGAGAACTTCCCTGTGTATTCATGCACAGGAAACATCCTAAGGGTACACGAAGTGCATGTGATATTTCAAACATGAGTTTTGAACAGAAGTACATGATCAAATTCATTCTGGACTCTAAGACCTTTATGGTCAGTAGATATTAACATTTATTATGTGACACATAATAGGCATTATAGGCTAATTGCAAAGTCCTGAAAAGGTCAGACAATATGCACCTCACACATTAAACAGACTGAATCCAGAAGCTAATAATCAGATTACTTCTGTAGACAGAAATGAGAAGTCATCATCTCTTCTCCTTTTTTCTTCTAAAATTCAAAGAAATTTAAGCTTTCTGTATTTTCTGGGAGTGAAGTTTGGTTTTAAATGATCTAAGCTGACATCTCATGAAAAGGACTGAGCGGCTGTGGAATTCTAGCACTCCAAAAGAGCTCTGCTTGCTCTGCCTCACAAGAGACAGCCACAGGCCAACCTGCTGAGTGCTGCAGTCATGACTTATTTAGTGACCCCCGACTCCCATCAGGCAAAGGATGCTGCTCTCAGCATGTAACTGATCCAGGCCATGCACAGGGAGAAGTAACAGGTATCACTGCATCGCTCCAAGAGGTTCACTTGGACACACTTCTCTCAAATTAAAACTGGGGAAGCCTGAAGAGCAGCCTACCAGGCTTTTGGTATTTTTAGCATTTCTGCACTCACGTTCACAACTCAATAGGGAACTAGGAACAAGAAAGAAAGAAAGAAAGAAATCACAGGTGTGATGCAAAGAAATTCAATGTATTTTATTCTGAGACATATTCAGGTCACATCTTAAAGGCTTCCTCTAGAAAAAAATACCTATTCTTCAAAACTGTCATTTCTTCTGCTATTCTACAAAGGGTATACACACGCTTTAGAATAGTGATATTAACAGGCATTTGTACAACCAATGTTACATAACCTTTTATTTCAGAGGCAGCTGCACACACTGGGACCGGACTCAGCAGGACCTGGAAACCTAAATCTACGTGTCACTTTCAAGTCAAGGCTGATGTGTCCAACTTTGACCTTCAGATGCCACCAACCTCAGTACCAGCTTCCCCTCAAACACTGCTTGCCAGCACTATGAATATATACTCTTAGTCTCAGATTTTACTGACCAAATGAACTGGCTTAAGATATCCTGACTGATGGATATTCTATAAATCAGTAACTTACGTTAAGTGCGGGTTACACACAGATGCTGGTTTTCCCAGCATTCACCTGAACTAATAAATGCAACTCAGACCAGAAAAAAAATCTTGCTATTTTTAGAGAAACATTATATAATACACTTGAACTGCTGTCAAAAGCTTACACCATTTATCCTCCAACAAAACACAGCGTTTCACTAGGCCATCACATTTGTTTTCTGATTTTTTATGCCTGCTCACACACAGAGAGGCAAACAAAAGGATTGAAAGCTCCACCTCCAACTATCCACATTTATTGCTTTTTCCATTTTCACTGAACACCAAGAACTAGGTGTTCCCATTGTTCCTTTGTGTAGTTTTGCACAAGTTTATTATAAGGCAAATTAATTTAGAAATTCTAGGGGGAAAAAACCCCAAAACCTCATAGTGCATAACTTTGAAATGCACATTAGAATTTTGTATCCTGTTCCTCCCTCATCATGGGAAGGAGGGAGATACTGCTGAGCAAAAGCTGACCTACCTGCAAATGCTTCCATTTGCAGCACACCAATTGGTTTCTTGAAATAAAATTTTAAACAGAACAACTGTTGTGCTTTTTAGCCAGTGAACAGAGGCTGAGTAACTAGTACCTCTCCAGGGAACAACTAACACACAGGGAAAAGAGAGCAGGGGTCAGTAAAACCCACACAACTTTCATGTTTTGCAAAGTACATGGTTTAACCTACTTTTCCCCCTCCTCTCAGCCTGTTCTTTTATTTACTGAAATGTCTCATCACATTTCTTACCCACAGACAGAAGCTGGAGGGCAGGTCAATGTAAAGGATTGTGCAGTTTAGCATTGTCCTGCAGCTGAGAAGGATGCTGATGGTAAAATAAGCTGATCTGTAGGTCACATATTCAGCATAAAGCACATAAGCCATAGGGACACAAAACCAAAATGAAAACCCAGATGTGTGTGCAGGTGCAGTGCTGCATGGCAGCTTCTCCACAGACCCAGGCTATGTGTGCCTATGCTGTCCAAAAAATCAGAACAACAGGGGTACCACCACAGCAAGTCCACTCTCTGCCTCGAGCCAGGACCCCAAGGATGACAGCTGATAATACTGAAATAGTGTCCACAAGGAGAAGAGTTCCTCTCCCTCCCATGGGATGGGATGAGGGGCTCCACTGCTGGTGCTATAGAGTCATGAGACAGCGTGTGGATTCTCAGCTTCCAGAAACAATTTTGTTTGAAGGCTGAAATAATAAACTGAATATCGCAGCTTCTTGGCAAGTAAGCTCACTATAACTGCTCATCTACAGTAATACCTTGAAAACTCACTCCAAACCCGCTGGGATTTGAACCAGACTACAGCCAAAGATCTTCCCAACCTAAACAGCCCTCAAGTCTCAGCAAATATTCTTTTAGTGCCATATCCAAAAACACGTGTAACAAGTTAACGCACTAGAATTCTCAGTGCTCAAAATCAAAAGTTTTGCTGTTTTGAGATTACTCAGCTGTCCAAAGGAAAAAGTTTTCGTAAAACCAACAATTCAAAAATAGACTTAAATGGCTTTAATTGCTTTCCACTCAGCACAATTCTTAACTGCAGTTACACTGAACAACAGATGATAAACTACTATATCCACTCCCCATTCTCTTCAATAAAAGCTGCAGTCAATATTTAATCATCCATAACCTTGCAGTACTGACAGCTCACCCTGCTGCCTCTGAACTCCACGAGTACTGTGGATACAACCAAGTGTTCCAAGGAAGGCATCACAAACTGAACACTTCAGCACTGTGGTAATTAAACACATTGCTCAATTACTATTAGTTGAGGGGATTAAAGGTAAACTCAGAACTTGGAAGAATTAGAAGAATTACCCTAGTTAGTTAACAGCACTTCACAGTACAGGTGTTAGTCATTTTAGGGCACATGTACAAACTGCCTACAACGAGCTTTTGAACACATTACAGCAGGAAAATGAATCCATCCCTTCAAAGGCAAAGCTTTTCCACCTCAAAAAACTATTCAGATTGGTTTCCTCATCTGGCACGTGACAAGTTCTACAACTGCAGAAGTGTTACAGGTTTTTCCACAGCTTAAACTTGAGCATTCAGTAAAAGACAATCAACATCCTGTCACTCACTTCTGTTCCAACCCTTACAAATACAGCCACTCCCAATGTACACAAGCCTGATGCTTCCTTTGTCACAAACAAATGTGGAAATGCCATGTTGGGGATATTGTTACCTGCACCTTTGCCTTAACCAGGTTGAGAGCATCTCCTTTATACCTTCCTTGCTCTTTCGCTCCTCCTTCCTTTTTGTGTCACTGCTTTAGCTCCCCCCGGACAGGTTTTAGTAATTCTGTCAGACCAGGCTCAGTGTTACAGCCCTGGCTGCTTATCCTGTGGATCCAATCAGGCTTGGCACCAGCAGCTCCTCCCTTTGGGAATGTCCGACCAACTGGGTATATATAGATCTTGCTGTGTCCCATATAATCTAGATTTATTAAGGAAACAGATATTTCTAGAATCATCTTGGTTCAGTATTCAAGTCCTAAATATTCTTCCAATGTAACTCCCTTTTTCCTTTGAGGATTCATGGCGAGCTTATCACTTAAGTAAAAGCATCATTCCCACTGGAGACCTTGATGCATCTTTATCCACACATAAGATGACGTTGCTGGCAGACACAGTAATATGTAAAGATGTTAAAGCCAGGTTTTATAGATCAAGCTGTTAATGCTTAGCATAAAGCCTCAGAAAAACTATGTGCTTGAACAGATATGCAATGTCTGATCTCATAGACGCTGTGACTGGTACCCATGCTCAGCTGTAATTGTAACTAGACACCTCCACTAGCCTTCTCTTCCTGTCTCCCTGCATAGGGACTTGCTGGGGATATGTTTATCCAAATGAACCTGACAAAGTCCATTCCCCATGCCAGAGTCAGGCTCGCTGTTCTGTCACATTGTATCAGTGCAGAACACTGAGAAACTTCCATGGCCCAATTATGCTTCATTAAACTAAGCCCATACTCTGTGTGTCAGGGAAAGAGATATCGAACCATCTCAGCCTGGAGTTTCCCAAAGGACAAAAAGAACAACTTCCTTAAACGGGGACTAAAAAGAAAAAAAACACTTTATTTTGGACATGTTTGAGAAGGGACACAGGTTTACAGGTTTCAGTCAACTCTCCAGCAGATGCTGACATACTGCTTTGCCTCAGTTTCCCAACTCAGTAATAAATATAAGACAGCCTTAGCCAAAGCTTTTAAAAAGCCAGATCCATAGTTATGAAGTGTGCCCTTTATGCAGAAAAAGACAGTAAGATCCTTTACCTCCTACTCAGGTTTGCTCTGGAAGAGGCACCAGCAGCTGAGCATCCACTCAGCAGCAAAGGCAAAAAAGCCCCTACAGGGACATATAGCAGGCAGGCCTGCTTTTATACAGGCAATATAACGAGTCAGATTTCTATCAAACAGAATAGTATTTGAGATAGAAAGGAGTTTTGTCACTCAGTTGCAGCTTTTAAGTCTACAGAGCAAAGATCTGAAGATTTTTGTATTAGACCAGTCCGTTCTGCTTTCCAGCACACTGCCCTTGGCTGCATGATGACTTCCTGCATCTGGCCCTTTTTAGTCAGAGAAAGATGGAAACAAGATCTTGCACAGTCAGATTGCAGAAGTTCCAACTCAGGAACTCCAGCACACTGTTTTATTGCTCATCTGGTCTGAGCATTAGAGCAGAGGATGACCAGCACAAGATCAAACCACTGCAAGCACAGGAAAGACAAGGAACCAGAGGATGGATGCGAGAACATGTTCAGGCAGTATCCATCCATTCTGCTCTGACTGAACAGCTGATTCTCTTCACTACCTGCAACCAATGCCCACCTACACTCCACCTTACAATCTGCTCAGGTTCTCATACCCTAATCCACTTAAAAATCAAGCCAGTTACTTCAAGTACAGACTTAGTGGGGAAAGGAAGCTTAAGGGGATCTACTCCACTCACACCAGTCAGCTCACCTCCCACTCCCCAGAGAGCAGCAAGAGGCTAATGGAACACCAGGGTGAGGAAGGCTCTCTGCCCAGAGCTGTGACCAGCCAGGGCAGCCCCGCAGGCTGTCCCTGCAGCTGCAGACACCTCGTTGTTGTTGCTAGGGCAGGCTGGGGCTGGAGCTGCAATGCAGAGCCCTGGCTCTGGCAGGCTGAGCTCCAAGGAGAGCTCCCAGCCCTCAGCACAACACACACTGCAGGAGAGGGATTGACTCAGCTCTCTGGTTCACAGCACTGGTGTAACTTCTCATGGTGATTCAGTTTCAGGAGATCTTGGTGCATCATGACTGAAAATGGGTGACAGCCCCCTGAGTTGGTGAGCCAGCACCTTTGCTGGGCAGTGAACTCCAGCAACGGCACCCACTGACAAATAAGGATTAGGGCTGGGAGGATATGGTTAGAGCCTCAGTGAAGTCAAGAGCTGGAAGAGAAAGACATCCAAGTCTTACTCAGCTGTGAAATAAGGAATCAAGGGGGTGGTGGGTGGAAGGAGACAAATACTGAAGGTAGAATGGATAAAAATTACTAGAAATTAAGATTGCACAAAACACAGTCAAGTCACATCTTTAACATGACATCTGCCAAAGTAAGGACTGCCAACATCTTAGAGCTTCATTAAAAAAAAATAAAATCTTTCTAATGCTCTGTTCATTACTTGGCCAATTGAAAGAAAAACAATTGCCATTTCAGTAAGTACCAAAGATGGGTCACTTGCAAAGACAACAGTGAAGCTGATTCAGAAGGCAAGAAGAAACCCTTCCTAGAAAAGCACGGAAAAAAGGAAGGTTTTAGTACCAAACACTGTGATAGAAACACTTGAGCCAATAAACCTGATAACTAAATCCTGAAAGTAGGTTGGATATTTGCCAAAATATCTTGCATTAGAAGAAAAAAGTTCCTACACAGACCGAAAACACTTGAATTTGTAGAGAGCCAGGGAAGCAGGAAATCACAAAGGGAATAGGGGAACGGGCACTATGATCAGCCAGTCCTTTCCAGTCCCCAGGGATTTTAGTCCCTGAATTTTAAACACACACCAGATATAGCGTTAAAATGTTGAGATGCTCTATCCTTAAAGGAGGTACATCAGGAAGTTCCTATTTTGCAAGATTCACAATGGTCTCTCTAAGTGTTTTCCGAACACTCTTTGCAAGTAAAGCTAAGGAGCATCCACCTACTTCCTGGCGGGGCCAAACCACCCATCACCACTCCATGTCCTATTGCAGCAGCTGCCAGCTGGTGGCCTGAGAATTCTGTGTACCCCTAGGAGTGTATATGTACATTTATCACCTAAAGACAGAGATCACAGGCTACGTATTAAAGAAAAAAAACAAACAAACAGAAATATCCCAATTCAAAAGTGTGTTAGTTTCTAAAAATGTAATATGAGTTTTCCTTCGTCATCCTGATTTCCTTAAGTATTTTAGGTTGTCACAGTTGACTAAAAAAAGGAAAGGGGTGAAACAAAAATGAAAGAAAAATGCTGAGATCGGGGAAACAAAGAAAGAAGGAAGCAAACATTAAAAGGGAGAAGCACAGAAGACATGAGACCTGATTTTAGGACCACAGAAGTGTGGATATACCGTACTGCATTACAACTTATTTCTTTATGAAGGACAGACAGTCACCTCAGTAATAATAAACCCCAAGAAAACCTCTCCCTACACCAAAGAAAGTGAATTCAAGATGTAAAAGCGTATAAGAAATTTGAATCAAACCACCAGAGGCTGTTGTCCATTTTGGAGCAAAACCTATGTAAAAAGACATTCAGAACACATCATTAGCATTTTGTTGAATTCATGGTGCCCAATACAGTTAGTTAGCTTGAACTCTGCAAAACAGGACTGAATAAAAACCTGTGCCACTTGTTTTCACAGTACCCATAGGTCTTACCTACAACAACCAAACCTCTGCAAGCACCCAGCACCCTGAAGTTCTTCCAGTTCAAAAGAATGTAAAACTTAAGTGGGCAACATCAAGCTTTGTTACTTCTCGTTTTACTTGTAGTTCCAGTTTTCAACAGGTGCATCATTCTAAAGCGACTATTTAGTAAACAACGCTATCTTAAATACATCCGAATTTCAGTAAATATACAAATATTTTTATACAAGAGCTGCAGAAGTCTTGTCACATAATACTGGAGCACTACATACTGGTTGTGGTTTCAGGCCACTTCCAGCTGCTGTCAGTGTAACACTCCCTTTAGGATTGCTAAGGAAGGATTCAAGGTAACCAAACGTGACATGTGTGTCTGCTTTCCCTTTCCCACACAGGTCTTTTGAGCTGGGAACAATCAGTATGGCATTCCCCTCCTTGGCAGAGATGATCTAAAAACAGCTACCTGCCCTTTCAAAGGCAAAGCAATCAGAGCAAGGACAAGAACTGTGCTCAGGGTTGGGCCTCCAGAGGAACCAGAATAATTCAGAGAATCCAGTGACTTCCTCGTTAAAATATTTATAC
The DNA here is from genome assembly GCA_013396755.1 of Sclerurus mexicanus. NCBI lineage: Eukaryota > Metazoa > Chordata > Aves > Passeriformes > Furnariidae > Sclerurus > Sclerurus mexicanus. Next base: position 865,842 of record VWZF01006193.1, on the reverse strand, counting down.
AAGTTACGCAGCAAGACAACCTGCTACTAAAAAACTGAAGTACTGCAAGCCCCTTTTTTATGCTTTGGAACCAACTGTAACAGTGTGGCTCTTATTTAAATTACCAAATTCAAACTTGTTCCATCCTCATCAGCAAATCCTGTTTCCAATAGCTACCAATAAAGTCTGGCAGGAAATTCTTTTAATCACAATCTCAGTAGGCCAGGTTTGGAACGTATTTGTTCCTTCAATGGTACAAATAAAACCAATACATAAAATTGCTGGAAAGAGCAGGAGAATGCAATTTCATTTCTCTTTCTTTGAAGTTTATTAACGTGCTTTGAAGAATTGCCTTTGAAACATGGAAAAGCAAAATCCTGATTTTTAAAGCTTAGTATCTGACAAAGCTGTAAAACTGACAAACATAATCCAACTAACATGGAGGGAGAGACACACATGAATGAGAAAAACTATACTGTCAAATGAAGCCTGGTAACAATTAACATCAATACAAACATCAATATCAAACATCCAATAATTTTCCCAATTGCTCACAAAGGTTTCCACAGATCTGTATTTTCACAGATACTCTGATATTATCTTGGTGTAACAACCTACCTCTGTATGTCTTGAATGAAGTGCATTGTATTCCTTCTTGAGCTCTGCCTCCCGCTCCTCAAGTCTGCTAACTGGAAGAAGAAAAACCACAAGAATTAAAAGTAAAGTCAGAGTTCTAGTAAGTGAGGTTGACTTGCCTGGGATCAGGCAACCAGATCAGAGGATTCTTCGGGGTGAATAGCAAAGAGCAGGACAAAAAGCATGTCGGTGCCTGTGGTTTTAAGCTCTCACCACGTGAGCTTCCTAAGTCCATCAACAGCAGCACAGTCTTGCAGTTGTGTTCCCCTAAAGAACCCAAGTACTATTTTGCCCCACTGATTGTTAGTCCAGTGAGAGGGGATTTTTATGTTCAAGATCAGTCTACTGCCTGTGCCAATCCAGACTGTTTTACATGTGCACATGGAAACCATGGGAAGAGGCAGAGGCCGGTCAGAAAATCCTGGATGAAGCCATGAGCTCCAGTTAAGGCTCTACATTAGTTTTTCAGAACATTGCCACACCATCTCTAGAGACATTTAACCAGGACAAACACAGACAAGGCATTTGTTGAAACAGGTTTAAGTCCTCTGTGGTACAGGAATTAAGGCTTCTGCTGGCATTCACTCATATTTCACTGAGGATTAAGGCAATAGATGCAAGGAAAGAAAACATTTTTTGCTGCTTAAATGTGAATTCCCACCTTTTTATTTAGGTATTTTTGAGCATGCCACTTATGTGACATAAGAATGTGCATCAAGTTCTGTAACTGAGCTTCTCTTATTCCACTTGCCACATTTAAATACCCCTGAAAAAGTTCAAATTTATAGTTACATGTCTCTAGAGACTCATTGCCAGACACATATTATCTGAGGACAAATGCCAAGATCTTCTCTGCCATTTGCATATTTTCATGTTGCCAACTGGGTCTCCTGAAATTAATTCTCAACATGCCACTTCTTTTTGCTCCATATATCTGTATTTTGGCACAGTATTTTATCTTAATCATGTTTCAATCAAAAAAGGTCTTTGCCAGAGTCAATGATGGAACCAAAATACATAATTGTCTGCTCACTCAAATCCGTGTAAATATTCTTAGCTCCTAATCTAATCTTGCTCTTATAAGAACATTACATTCCTTGACACAACCTTTTGCACTCCACCTATAAATATCTGACCAAAAGTATTGCATCAAATGTTATTTATACCAATGCAAGACCGAATACTTCCATTTCTGTCGTTATCGACCAGAACAAAAGCTCTCTGGATCAAATAGCAGCGAGGGATGTACAAGTATTTATAACGTAACACACAAAAATATATTTTACAGCACAATACATACGTAAAGACTTAATTTTGAGACGCAATGCGGGACATAACATCTACTGAATAGCAGACTTGAGTTCACTATTTCGATGCACAATTGTTCTAAGTCTCCTCATACATTCGAAGGGAGGTTATATAGAAGTCTCTTTGGCAAGAGACTACAGAAATAAGAGTCAGAATACTTACGGTTAATGATGTGACAAAGCACATTTTATCCACTGTGTTAGACTGCCCAGATCCGAGTCATGAGGAATTAGATTTTAAGCAGCTGCCCATCAGAGACACCCTGGCAGTGACTGTGTGGCAGCCTCACTGCCCACACCCCACCAGTGACACTGCCCACACCTCACACTCTGGAGATTAATCTTTCCAGCGGACTCTGGGATAAGTACTCCACAGCGCATTTCACGAAGGTTAAGGCCACACCAGGTGTTAAAAACACCTCTCTTCAGAATCATCCATAGCCAACCTCCAGGAAATCCACAAAAGCATTTCCCATGTTATGGATACAACGCACACTTGCACAAGGGTTGAGGATCCGTAAGGGAGCACACCATTTTCTCTGTCTACGGAGAAATAAGCGTTTTAACATTTTAATGGCCAAATTTGGAATAGTTTCTCGAATCCAGCTGCAGAAGACAAACATACACAGATGGCGTACTGCATAGTCGAGGGGGCTATTGTCAATAGACTTCTCTTCTACCCAAAACAGGCCTCCCATCATGATAAGATCTTGACAAAACAACTAACTGAATATGCTTCCCTTTTCCAATAAACACTGTGCAAGGGACCAGACATTCCCTGAGCAGCAGAGTCCGCCACTGACTTGAACACAGAAGATGCCTGAACCTTGTGTAGAAAAGTCAGAAGAATTCTGAGGAAGACCACCGGGTTCTTGCCTCAAAACCCTGGAGAAACTTAAGTCACTACTAAAGGTACATTCCCATCAGCAGTAACAGGAAACCAAACAGGAGAGGAAAAAAAATGCCTTTCACTGGCACCCAGAAGCACATTTCCAACCCAGCTCCATTTTAATCCACCAGCACACAAAAGAGTGGAAGTCTGGCCCTGATAACACCCCAAGGGGAATAGAGTTGGCACAGCCTGCCAAATGCTGGGTCTGCCAAGTGGCAGCCAGACACGGTTCCCAACAGCTTGACTTAAGTAACAATACAAAAAGTTCCTCTGATATTTCGATCTCAGACTTTTTTCCACTAAGACGTCAAATTCATAATGGGTCGATGATAAAATTAGTTTGAGGATACACACCCTCAAAGCAAAAGTATCCGTTATCTCTGTTGCAATAAGCCTTCATAAAGCCATAGTATCCTTGTTACATCATGGAAGATATTGCACTGCAAGATTACACAGTTCAAGGTATTACACCTGAAAAACGTAACAGGCATCAAAAGAGTTGCACTACTCACAATTACAAGCTTGTATGAAAAAAATTTAAAAGCCTTCAAGCATCGTAAGTTTGAGCACAGAATGCAAATATTCTAGTGCTTCTAGGCTGATGAGAAAGCACCCCACTGGAACACCACCAAAAACTCAAGCCCCAAGGCCTACTTGGAACCTTTGCCAGCACTGTCAATGTCCTAACACCTTCAATGGCCTGCAGTACCAATCCTGATCAAAGTTCTCTCAAATCAAACCAGTCAAGTCAAAAAAGGGCAGATTAAACATTCCGGTAAACTAGAGAGAAGCCTCTGGAGTTTATCTCCTGCCAGCAGAATGAAGAATCAGGCAGCAAAGCTGCCCACCCTGCCTGTTCAAAAGTCAGAGCTTACCTCCCAAGTCTGACGGCTTTTACCAAGTTTGGAACACCCTTCATCTGTATGTTGTCCTCTGCCTCAAACTCCTGATAAGCCTGAGGGGGAGAAAGAGAAACAGACCTGCTAGAATGGCAAATCCAACCAGCGTGATGCCTTCAAGAGGAATTACAAGTTCCTCCTACACAAGCCAGGACAGATCCGGCTCATTAGCAAGCCTTTCCTAGCACCAGGACTATCTCAAGACTCTCCTTGGACAGCTTTCATCCAGCTCCTTGCTTAAGTGTAGGTCCCACGCCAAAGTTCAGATACAGATCCAGTAGGACCTTGTGACCTACTAAGTAGTTGCTAAAGAGCACACACATTACCCATGGACTGAAGTTACCAAACAAGTGTTTAATCTGGAAGTAGTTAAGACCTGGAAATCAAAGCAGCACAGAAAACTGATTTGTAAAACAAGTGATAAATTCACCCCCTTGGCAAGACCAACATCTTCAAGTAGCTCTCACACTGTGAACTACAGGTCTAGCTCTCAGTTTAATAAGTAGGGCACTTCCAATTATGAAGATAACTTAGCTGTCAAGAATGCTCTGCTGATAGCAAATATCAACACGTGCAGCTGCGATGGTCTTATCCCTGACACCTCTGGACTATTCAAGTTTGAGCTAAGCCTCAGGTGCACAAAATCCCTATAATTTGCTACCAAAAACCTGACATAAAACTTAAAAAACTCTCCTTAAACATTCTGCTACAACCATTTAATATAAAGACAACCACATACCAGGAGATCAAGGATATATACAAGCCACTTTCTACACAAAATCAAGTCAAAAATTCAGCTTGTTGCCCAGTCTCTGTACAAAGAAGTGTTTCACTGAGAAAACTTGACTGCTCTGCAAACAGTGGGATGCTCCATATATGCATTTGGCTATAGAAGCAAGTCCGTCTCTGAGAAAATCCACATGATGTCAGTGTGAACACAGAAGCCACAGCAGTCTGGATTTGTTTATAAGGCCAAAGGGCCAGTAACAACTCAGCAAAGTACGACTCCAAGACACATTTAAAACCATTTTCCTGATTGTTCCAGCATTTCCAGCCACAGAATCATTATGACAACCAAACTGCAGCACCTAAGCCACTAGCACAATACTCCCTTAATTGCAAAATGCACGGGAGCAGTTAATTATATGCCAGTGGGTTTCAACCTCCTCCCATCACTTTCGTTCGGGTATATTAATAGCCCAGTTTAAAGCAGGCCAATCGCTGCTCTCATTTCCTACTCCATTTGATTCCAGCCTCTTGTCTCCCAGCCTGGCTCGCTGCAGGCTCCGGAGCCAGCCGTACCCCCTGCTCCATCTAGTGGGCTGCTGGCTCCCAAAACCACCCAGCGGGGACCTGGGAACGTCACCGAGAAGGGCACAGTGAGAAGCAAAGCCTTCCCTCCTGGTGCACTCTGATACACTTCTCCTGAGGTGCAGGGAATGACAATTAAGGCACAGGGAAGGGAAGGGAAGGGCAGGGGGAACCTGCCTGGCAAACAAACCGGTGATGATGATGAACATCAGGGATGAGAAACAGGCACACAGAGAAAGGGAAACGGCTCCACATTTAGTCATTAAGCAGTACAATATCTCAAGCTGTTTTGTTCCTTCTTTGCTGGAAACCACATTAGTTCTGCTGTTCTCAGTCTTTGAAAATGAAGTAGTAACAATCCAGACCCCCGTTAAACAAACCTGAGCTTTTCAACTGCTTTCCAGGATCTACTGGAAAGCTTCCTTATATTCCTTAGTATAAACACCAGTTGAGCCATACCTAGCCCTTACTGACAGAGGTGTTTCATACCAGCTTCGTTATTTACATCAGCTTGTGCACAGACAGGCAACTCAAATCAAAGCCCAAAACAACGTTCAGCTCCACAGCTGAAGGTCCATCTCGTGGTTTCCCTGTTAACTACAGAGCCACAGAAACTGCTGCTGCACCTCTCTGCAGGTATAGCTCAGGTATCAGATGCTTCAGATTGTCCATGGAGAGCCTGCTGGGTGTACGTCACAGCAATGCTGGCATCCAGGGAGCTCAGAGGAGAATAAGATATCATATAACATCTGCAGAATATCCATGACAAAACCTGGTCTCGCATTTTCTCTTGAAGAGAGCGGAAGCAACAGTTCTGTTTAGAGTTCGAGGAAAACAAATGCTTTTAGGTCAGCTGCCAAAGCGTTTGTCTCATATCCCAAATAAAACCTTCAACAAGCAACAGCAGCACGATGTCACCTGACATGGGAAATACAATCACCCCAGCACTCGTGTCACAGTATCTGCAGCTCTGAAGATCAAGATCTGTTTCTTGGGATTACATTTGTTTGGGTTTCGTTTTGTTTGTTTGTCTTGATGTGGTGTGTTTGGGTTTTTTACAAATACAGTTTTCCCCAATATAATCTACCTTGAGCACAAATTACAAAGCTCAGGTTTGATAAACTGGGGTATGGAATGCAATGTGTTCTCTCGGTTGTATTTTAGCATAAGGCAGACCCAGAAAACGAACCAACTCTTCAACTCCCACAGCCTACCACCTCCATCAGCAAGCACTTCAGCCACGCAGACATGGCGCTTTTCAGATTCTCTCATAAATAACTTACACTGACAATGTTTCCTCCAGCAAGCTTACTCCAAGCTCTTCCATTCCCACAGGAAGTCAAAATACACCACAGTCATATTAAAAAAAAAAAATTAACTAACTTACAGCCAGTAATATAGAGAGAAATGACATTCCCAAAGAAGGGAACTAAACCAAACCTGCGTAGCCCCCCCAGGACATCACGTGAGCTGTGAGAGGCTCTTCTCCCTTTCTGTAACTGGAGACTGAGCAGCAGCCCAGGCAGTATCATGTGCCCTCACGGAGCACTGCTGGACAGACAAGCTGCATATTGCTGTTACAAGCTTTTAACAGCTCTGTATGCCCAGGTTTGCAGATCCAAGGTTGAAATTTAGAACGTTTTAATGCTGCAAACTAATTACAAGTAGAATTAGGGTGTCTCACCGACGCAAAGACATGAAATAATGTGCAAGTCAGATATATTTCAGCTCTTGAAAGAAATGTTTTAGATTATATCAAGGACTGGCATCTGCCTCAGACACACCACTGAAGCGGGAGGGAAGAAGAAGAGAAGAATTTAAGTGTTAAACTCGTATTTATTGGACACCTGGCATTGTCATGCTTAGTGCACCTCCACAGTATTCACAGGTGCCCTCTGCTGCTGAGAAGAGGAAAACAAGGCACGAATTCTAAAGTCATAAAACCAGAACACGTGCTGACAATCAGTAAACGTTTACCAAAAACTCACAGCAAGAGCTTCTAGAAACTCTGCCTGTACCAACACATCCTCCACACACAGATCTCCAGGATCTCTGTGCTATTTAACCTGGGAGGCTGTGACTCGGGGGAGGTAAGGCAAGAGCACAGGTGCTGCCTTTCCTGCCCTCCCGGCACAGGTGACACTGACACCAATGCCAGGGCAGGGACAAGCCATGGAAAGTTACAGAGAAGAGCAGCACTGCAAAATGAGACCAGGAGCTGCACCACGGGCCAAAGAGCCTCACTACTGCAGCACATTCCTGCCCTCAAATAGACACTGCAAATCCTGACACCTCTGCTCCTCTTCAGGCTGTTTAATAAAGTTTAGTGAATTATCCCAGGAGGCCACATACTGCACCATTTTTTGGCAGCAAACTTGACTTAGGCTCACAGTCCGACCAGCAGTGCCGCCAGGTCACCCTCTCCCTCTTTCCATTTCCTCCTATGGAAGCACAGAGCAGGGTAGTTCACTCATCCAGGAGGCAGCTGGCAGCATCTGTTTCAATTTCTAATACAAGGAAAAGAAGCTGGTGAACCACAGGAACTTAGTAACTGGTTGACCCAAAATAAGCTTCTAATTTCAGTTCTTTAATTTCAAATGGCAGATTTATTCCAAGCTAGCTGGTCGAACACGTGGCCAGGGATGTAAGCCCACAGGATAAATTTAAGTGCAAAGAAATAAGTCTTTTTTCTTTAGTGTGACAGTCACTTATACTGCACAAACAAGCACTTATAATTCAGGACATAACTATGGCTTCTTGAGCAATTTCGACTGGCACACATGTTTAACCACATACAGTCACAGTGAACTCGACCAGGAGGAAACTTAGGAGCTGACAAGTCTTCACTAAATGCTCAGAACTGGTGGTGTTCAAGAGAACGAATCAAAACTTCTTAATGGACAAAACTTGTCCTTACAGGCTTTGCTTATTTGAGGAAAAACACACAGAGCACAAATAGTTTACATGAAGCAAAAAGTCTTGCAGTTAAAGTACAACGTGGGATCACGTTTTACCTGTTTTCTATTCCAATCTATTAATCATGCCATGAACTGGTGTTGCCATCTCAGACTCTGTACTGCAAAGCCAGGTTTTATTTGCTTACTTGCTCTGTGCCAGGCACTTGCAACTCCCATTACCAGTGATAACACTACCACTATTTTGAATGTTGATGTGGTAACAGTTGGAAATACCAGAGCCTAATTTAGATGCACAGGCAGTACTATAGGAAGTAAAAGTGAAAAAGAAATATAAATAAAAGATTTGTAGCTGCACCCAGAGAATTAAAGTGACACACTGGTATCTTGGTGGCGTAAGACACACAGGTTACCTTGTCTATAAAACAAAACAAGGTAATGCAGTAGTTAAGCTACTTCAGGAATATAGACACTAGTAGAGTTTTCATGCCTTAGAAATTTAGAGCACTAAAAAAACCAGTTCACTTGCATAATGTTTGTTAGGTGTTCAACAAATGTGCTGGTGCCCCCTTTGATCTCGCTCTGCACCAGCAGCATGTCAAATCTTCCCAGCAGCCTTTCATGTTGCCCCAGACAGCTCATCAACCCAAAGCATAAGCAAAACTCAGTGCTGAACCCAGCCCGACTGTTTCTCCAAAGATACAATTTTGCTATCACAAAAGGTTTGTCTCCAATAAAAAGATCTTCTGCCACAAAAAATCGATTTTGAAAATGTTTAAAAGCCACTGCTCTAACACCAGAGCTTTATGCAGTTATGATCACTGTTTTTAGCAGCATTACTTCTTACAAAAAAGTCGTTCTAGCCAACCCTTAGTTATTCTACTGGAACAACTGAGTTTCTTGTGCAAATACTTTCATTATTATCATGTATACATGCAATATATAATTAAAATTTTTAAATCACACATATATTTGAAGAGAATTTCAGACAAACAGACTTCCAGAGTGATATAAAACAGTGTTATTAATACATGGTAAGTGGAGTTTCTAGAAGAGAAACTGCAGGTATGCTGCTACACACAGTGCCAGAAATCCAAACCATTTCCCCTTTCTGTGCAACGAGGTGGTACTTTTTATTGCAGTAACACAGAAAGCAATGGCCTCTAGGACACAGTGCAACCCTGCTGCCATAATCTTGTTGGCAGAGCGCAGGCTCTCCATTACTCAACTGGTTGGGCTGTGGGTTTAGGGCAGGGGCCTTCTGGAAACAGTGTCTTTGTTAGCAAAACAGACCACTCCAACCGGGTTACAATATTTTCTTTTCCCCCCTTCGCCCGCTCCTAAACACACGCACAGCCCCATTCACAGGAATCACAACCCTTCCCAGACAAGTCTCCACGATGTGCTTTACAATTATCCATTTCAGCTGGATTTGATCCATAAAGATACACTCCCAGAAAAGAATCATCCTGGTCTTCACTAGGGAAGATTGTTGTTCCATCAGTGCCTGTACAGAACCCAAGAGTATTTTAACTGCAGTGGAACTGAAGTCTCTAAGATTTGCAAACACCATTCCAAACTATTCGGATTTCAGGAATATTCAGCTCTGCAGGCCACCCATGTTGAACTCAGCATTAGAGGACTAACACTTCTACCCTGTCATAGACTGACTCCTGCCACTGAAAAATAAACTTTAAAGGAACAGTATTATAGCTTAACTTGCTGTGTTGTGGGCAAGCAGAAATAAGGGAAGAAAGAATAGTGAAAAGGGGCTATTTTGACAACTGGCACTCTGCTTTTAGAAACTGATCTTATCTCAGCTTTGTCACAGTGTCACTTTACAGTCCTGCATGGCCCAGCAATAAAAGCTATATATTAACTGAGGAACACACCAGTCTTACATCAACAGGAGGCAGCTTAGAAGTGAGAAGCAGAAAAGCAGGAAAACTGGTGATGGACGTTCATTTAATGACTGTGTACCCAGGTAAGAAGTAGCCCAGCAGAACATCTACACTACAATATAGTCACAGTGCAAATTTCAGTGTTTCAGGAAAACTCATCACTCATCTTTTTCCAAAGCTTACACGAGGTTTTTTTCACATTACGCAGAACCTCTCTAAAAAGGGAAGTGTTCTTCCTAAACTCTCTTTCTATAAAAACTAAATGCCTCATAAATAATTCAGCAAAAAATTATATAAAAGCTAATGAGAATCAGCATCAATACTCCTCTCATCTCAGCAGTGCTTCTAAACCCAAAGAGATTACCTTTATTTTAGCACAAACAACAGCTTCAACAGGGGAAAAAACAACTTATTATTGTAGGTATTACCCGAAAAAGTTGTTAAACAAGAAAACAGAGCAGTCAAAAAGGCAAACAAAACAAGCAGGATACCAGAAGAATCGGACTACGAGTCACAAGCTTATATTTAATTTGCTTGCCTCAATTCTAAAGAAAACAAACTTGCACAAGAGTTAAGCCCAGTTATCTGTCAAAGTACAGGAATCACATAGCAGAGACAGTCAGCATATGCATTATCACTTTACAGAACAAAACTTCAAATGCACTAATATCACTTACAGGGAGTGCAACATATTTTACTTACTTTGATCAGCATAGTTTTTTGCTTTTAGTTCAAGTTGTCGAGTTTGTGACTCTAATGCTTCCACTCTGGTCTGTAAATCCTTTTTCTCTTGCTCTTGAGAATCTTCAAACTCGATGAATTTCTACACAAAAAAAACCCAGCAGAGTTAGACTCAACAATAAATTAAAGGTTTTGGGGTTTTTTAAGCCTGAGTAAGGTCCTTTCTCCAAAGAGTCATTCCCAGATTTGTTTTTTCCGAGGTACCGTCACTTCAAGCAGCACGGAGGAAGCAACACAGGAGCCCTTCACAGCAAGCAAGGGGCAAGGTTTCCAAAGCAAGTGAAGAGATGCACGGGCCACATTTAAACACCGAGGACCACTTCACTCCAGGTCCATCAAACACCCAACCTAGGCTGCTCTGTGTAGTAACTAAGTGCCAACTACTTTAGAGAACCTGCTTGGGATTAACATAAATATGAAGGGTTTCATTATTTTCTAACTTGGTGTACAACAGCTGCCAACATGTAAATACAGGAGCCACCCTTAGTTGGACTGAACAGAAGTGATTTTCACCTGTAAGCCGTAAAGGTGCAGACACTGCAAGAGGGTAGCAGCAGCAGTGCCAATCAAAATTACGTGCTATCTTTTCATTCCCACCCAACTTCTGTTATTGTTTGATAGGTTATAAACGCTCACAGTCTTCATCGAACACTTAATAAACATCTCCTACAATCTGTCAACTGCACACAAGATTCTTCAGGGGCCCTCTGCAACTGTGCTGATCACATTCACCTTCTGTTATTTTCATTTGCCAACTTTGTGTCTCACAATATTCTGGAGTTCAGTGATGAATATATCAGTGTTTACATTCCACAACATTAAAATTACCAATTCACCATTATAGCTGTTTTAAAAACGTATTTTTTGCTGTTTCTCATAAGCAAAAAATTAAGAAGTTTGGTGTTTATTAGTAGTACAAAGAATACTTCTAATAGCCAGAAATGTCTCAGGTCATGCAGTGCCCTGCTCTCTGCATTGCAAGGAGAAGGCAATGCCACCAACACAAGTTACGCACAAGGCTCATGGAACAAGGAGGAAAACTGGACCAGAAGCCTCTGGAAAAAAACAAAAAACAAACCCAAACATCCAAGAGAGTTAAAGGGTCAGAGAGTAAGCTGTAGCTGGGCACCACGTGGAAGCAAAGAAACAGTGGAGGCAGCAACTTGAAAGGAGTACTGTGATTTGAATATTGGTTTTCCTATTTATTGTTAGGAAAATTTAGTGGGAAAAATACTTCAAATGCTCACACATCAGCTGTTAACGAGCTACTACTACATTTTAGCCAATGCGTTTCAGAGCTTTCGCAAAAGCAGAGACTTGTAACCCCACGAAAAGAGCTCCAGTTTAGAAGGGTCATCAGAAGAGGCTCTGCTTAAAAAGCACTCGAGATGTAGAAAAGCAGCAAAACCTATGCAGTGGAACAAGAGCTCCTTTGAGCCAAGCTCTCCCAGCAGCTATCACAGGACGAGGCACGGTGTTCATATGACTGTGCTTGAAGCCACAGCACGAAACAATCGCAGAACAGCTGACACCGGCCCAGGTAGCGCTGCCTTGGGGCTGCCAGCTAAAACCCCCAGATGCACAGAAGTGCTTCTGCCCCCTCAACACAGAGTTTGGGAATGTGAATTTGCTGATGTAATACTGAAGAACTCAACCTTCAGGCTCGTTTCACGTCTCCATTGTAGCAACTGATACAAGACCTTTGCCCCTCTTACATGAAAGATCCAAGTCATGTCTGGCCTATTCTTAGCAGGCTCCTTTTTCAAAAAGGGCTTCAAAGTTTGACGCAAGTTTGGCTAAAGACCAACTCAGTTTGCAACATTAAACATGGGAAAACATGAAAGAAGAATTATTATAAAACTGTAACATCTTTGTTTAGCTGTTTCTCTGATGATTTCCCAAGTCAGACATGTCTCACAGCTTGCAAAAGGCCAGTGACAATTTTACTTCTGAATAAACAGCCATTCAGAGCCACCAATGTCATTGTTACTCATGAAACTAAAGATAAGTATAATTTTGTATTTCCTCTCAAGTTCTTCAACTGCAAGTAGGAAAAACTGCTTTTGTCTAGAACAGTTTCGTTACCTTCCACTAGTTCACCTTCATTTGGTTAAAGTGGGAATTTATGTCACTAATTCTTCAAAGCATTTCTGTAATTACAGCTTTTTTTACCCTTGCTGAAAACTATACCTGATCAAATCATGGACTGAGAACTTTGGACTTTGAGTGTTTCTGTTCGGTTTCATTTCTCCTTTCAGTGATAGTATTATCACAGCCCCAGCAGACTGATCATCCTGTCCTGACTAAGCCTGCATGAGTATGATGGAAGGACTAGTCAGATAAAGCACCAGCGCAGCCAAGGACAGGCTGAGCACCCATAATAAGGGACCTTTTTTTCCCCCTTAAATTTACATTGACAATATACTCAAATATTGCACATCATCTCCACTGTTTAATGTAAATCCAGCAGCATATACAGGAGAGGATTAGGCACTAAGTATATGGATACCAGACATCCTTTTATTTCAATCCCAGCTACTGGTTATACAAAATACTGAGAGACAAATATCTAGCTTTCCTCATTTTAAGTGACATCCTGTCTGGTTCACAATGATGTATCTTACAACTCTAACAAGAAGAGAGACTTTTTTTGATTTATTTTTAAGACACACTGAAGGACACAAAATTCATCTTTAAAACAATCAGACCAAATTACACAAGATTACAGAAGATACAGTTTGAATGATCCTTAAAAGGTCATCTTGTTGCAAGGCTCTGATGTTCAGTGTTCATTTTGATTAGGCTGTGATGAGGTGGCAGCACAGGATGTGATGTACACCTCCTCCTGCATGTGCCTGCTGCTGAAAGCCAAGCCTGTGATACCTCCAGAAACTATGTTTGGCAACTCCCATTTAATCCGTCCCATTTTCTCCAGGCAGGATCAACCATGTCATTTCAGACAGACCTTTGTCCAACTTGTTCTTAAAGACCTCCAATAAAAGTGTGAAAAAGTCCTTCACAGATGAGGCTCAGAAGTCTTTATGACATCAATTTCAAACCTGCTTTAAAGTTTACAGCGATAATTGCAATAAACACGAACCCAGACTACTCAATGGCACAGCACACACACGTGGAGCCCTCTCCCATGCACACAACCATTGAATCATTTAGTAACATATTACTAGCCAAATGAAACAGGTTTTCCTATATTTGTGTCATCTTCTGCCTCTATGTTCCGACTTGTTTTCCTGTCACAAGGTGCAATACTGAGTGCATCTGATGTCAGGTTCCCACCCACTTGGCAATCTTTATTACCCTGTGACATGTCCTTCAGTAACTTGTGCTGCGACCATGCCAGAGTCCCAGCCACTGGTATGTTCCTCCTGGAGCAGGGAGAAAAAATTAACCACACAGCCAGCTCAGCTGGATTTGGGGCAGACAAAAATACATATAACTGAAAACAACCTGCTAACTTCCACTGTTTTACAGCTTTCTGTAAAATGGATCTCCACTTTGTTCTCTTACTGCAGTGTTTACTTAACACACCACCCCAAGGAAGAAAGTTAACTTTGGGAACAGTAAGAAAAGGCAGACATTAAGTTCACGCTATCACTTAAACCAATTTTTGTGGCGGTAAATCCTTTTTCATGGTTGCAAAAGATTTCAAGAACAGCTTAATCACACCAACAGCAGAAAAGCTAAAAGATATATTAACTTGACACGGCTAAAAGTAGATTTTATCCTGTTTCCAAGTCCACATAAAACACCTGCCAGACACAGCCCCGGGTCTGGAGAAGTTCTCTGCTGCAGAAGGAACACTTGGAGCATTTAAAAGAGCAGAACCCCAACTGCTAGTTCCTCTCCCACTTCTTTGTGGCAGGACATGCTGCCCCACAGTCACCGAGTGGGAAGGGGAGTTATGCAGAAGTGTAAGCAGAACAGCTGGTTCCTCCATTCCTTCAGCGATATCACTAAAACTACCCCATTAAAAGTCAGACAAACGACTTCACAGCACCTACAACGATCGTGACTGTTATCCAGAGCACTGAGAAACAGGCCCAGAACTTCTATAGAGGTGACTTTAAAGAATTACATTATTTCAGAAGTTCACAAGCCATAACTTTCAAGATGCTTATTTAATAACACTCTCTGAGCACAGGAAATAAAGAAGGCAAATTATGCTAATGGGGTAAAGATATCTCTATTCAAAGAGTAAACCATTAATGTTCACCAAGATACTACTACCAATAAAATTTCCTACAGCAGCAAGCAGAAAGTAAAAGAAGGTATGTTAATTCCTCAGGACAGTCAGAGCAGATGATGCAGGTTGCCCAGAGAAGCTGTGGCTGCCCCATCCCTGGAAGTGTTCAAGGCCAGGTTGGACGGGGCTTGGAGCAACCTGGGATAGTGGAAGGTGTCCCTGCCCATGGCAGGAGGTGGAATGAGATGAGCTTTAAGGTCCCTTCCAACCCAAACCATCCTATGATTCTATCAACAGAAGAAATATAGAACTTAGTAGCTCAGCATTCTCCATTTTGCTACCACATTACACAAGCAACCTTCACAAAGAAAGAAAAGAAACAAGCCAAGCTTGCTGTCCAAGAACAATACTGTTATATTCCTGTTCCCTCCTTTTATTTCAACCATACTGCACCCATCAGGTTACCTCAGCATCAAAAAAATTGTTGTACCCATCACGCCTGACTAAAACACATTCCTCTCCTGCACACGCCACGCTGTACCTGACAGACACCTTCACACCTGTACAGCGCAATGACTTCAGCACATCACAAAAATTACCTTTGTGCTTCCAATGAAAATACAGCCCATGGTCTTTGGAAAGCATCAGGAAGCTGTCCTGCAGCACGAGTGCTGCTTTCTAGACTGCACAATGCTTGTTCCCCTAAGTTAATTTGTCCCGACACGCAGCAGTGGAGGGGGCAGTGGAGCACACTACCAACACAGGCACCACAGCCCCACAACAACATCATTAACCCCACATTCTCTTTCATCATATTGGTACTGCTTTCATCATATTGGTTTCTGTTCTGCTGCCCAAGGCCTGCTTTTTTCAATCTGGCAAATGCTGCCTGTGCTTCAAGCCTGATTGATTTTCACATGAATTAGTTCAGGAAGTATTTATCAATCCCTTCCTATTAGTCTCAACAGAAATATGTTTCCAAAAAATGCCTTTTACATGCAGCTTGTGTCAAAAACAGTGATTAAGTCTTTATGGCAACAGTCCCCTGGCTGAAGTCCGTAAAGCGCCATAAAACAACTGTTTCACAAGGAGGATGAACAGTCACTCAGGCCACGGGCTGGGGGGACATCACTCGCACCACAGCACTTCAGAACAAACTAAGTCCCGCACTAAGCTCCAGACAACACTTGGCACTCACTTATAACAGAAACATAAAGAAGCGTTTGCACAAGGTTGATGTTTTTCAATGAAGTTTGCATTGTCAATATTGTCTTTGCCCTCCATGTCACTATTCCTCTGATTTTTGGAAAATTTAGAAGGCAAGCACAAGCAGAGAGATAAGCACGGGACACGAAGTCTGGAAATAGACCTGTAAGATGGCTTGTTCCCTTACAGATAATGCTGTCAATCCAATTTCCTTCAGGAGTTTGGCAAGACAATGAGCCGGAGGAAGTCATCCTGCACAGCCGCCTTCTATTGTGCTGTTTCATAATCTCACCCAAGGTAACACTCCGCGAGCCTATTTACGCCAAAGTGATCCTCGGCACAAGCACTGAAACAAAAACACCCACGGCCCCGGGTGGGAGCCGATGCCATGGAACAGCCCACACCACCTGTTGCTGCCTGCGGCTTCACGCCGCGGCTCTCAGGAGCTTCAGCCCGGGCCCGGCGTGTCCCCACGGGTTTCCCGCAGCGCACTGCCACCGTCTTTTTGCGAGCACCCCCTGAATGGCATTTACATCCCTCGGTATCTACACCCAGCGGGGCCGGGCCGTGTCGGGGTTATCCCGCATCCCCCCGGCGCGACGCGATGGGGACACGGGGACACAGCCCCGCTGGAGCCCGAGCCGCTCGGCCGGGCACGGACGGGGCTCCTTCCTCCTCCTCCTCCTCCTCCTCCCGGAGCCGCGTCGCGACCGCAACTCGTCACGGGCGGCTCCGGCCGCTCCCCCAGCCGCGGTCCTGCCTGTCCCGGTCCTCCCTCTCCAGCCCCGGCCCTGTTTCTCTCGGTCCCGCTTCTCCCTTCCCAGGCCCCAGTTCTCCCTGCCCCGACCCTGGTTCTCTCCCTCTCCCCCGGCCCCAGTTCTCCCTATCTGGCCCCGGTTCTCCCCCCATCCCCGGCCCTCCCGGCCCGGCCGCCCCCGCTCACCTCCTCGGCCTGTTTGCGCAGCG
>VWZF01006193.1:837046-848310 GCA_013396755.1 Sclerurus mexicanus | reverse complement strand
CCTGCCCTGTCCTGTCCAGTCCTGCCCTGTCCAGTCCTGCCCAGTCCTGCCCTGCCCTGTCCAGTCCTGCCCTGTCCAGTCCTGCCCTGTCGGACACCCGTCAGGGGTCACAGCGTCACAGCATCACCAAGGTTCCTTTCTGGCAGAGACCTTTAGTGCCGTCCAGTCCAAGCACCAACCCAGCAGTGCCACCGTAGCCCCTAAAGCACCAAAGCACATCACCCAGCTCCTCTGGGACGCCTCCAGGGGTGCTGACTCCACCACCTCACCGGGCAGCCTCTTCCAAAGCCTGACCACCCGAACAGAGCACACGTTTTTTGGAGTATCTAATCTGAAATCTCCCCTGTCTCAGCTTAAGGCCATTTCTGGTCCTCTCACTGCATGAAGAGACTGGACCCCACCTCGCTACAACCTTTCAGGTGGTTGTGGAGAGCAGTGAGGTGCCCCCTGAGCCTCCTCTTCTGCAGAGCAAACAGCCCCAGCTCCCTCATAAGACATGTTTTCTAGTCCCTTCACGAGCCTCCCTGCCCTTCTCTGGACACGCTCCAGCGCCTCGATGTCCTTTTAAAATGAGGAGCCCCAAAGTGAACACAGAACTCGAGGTGTGGCTTCACCGGTACAAAGCACAGGGGGACAATCACGGCCCTGGTCTTGCCGGCCACGCTATTCCTGAGACAGGCCAGGGTGCTCCAGGGCACCCCAGAGAACAGCCCTGCCCGTGGGCAGAGTTCCCACTTCGGGTGGGAGATGCCAGGCAGTGCCGTCTGACGGCTCCCATGGAACCCGTGTTATTTGTTTATCGCACCCACGGAGGCATAAATAGATCCCGTGACTCACTGAGGGATGACTGATGGAGCTGGGATTTTAGGTGCCAGATTTCAGGACTCCGCAGCTCCCAAACCACGCCTGGGGCGTTGTATTGGCTGGTCTCCGCCAGCAAAAAAGGCTTTTCATTTCTAGTAAGGTCTGCAGATAAATCAATATCAGAAATCCCATTTTCTTAGCAATAAATACAGCTTAGGAGGCATCTTGCACTTGCTAAGAGAGATTGATTTTCCAAGGATTTGGAACAGTGAATTCCACTCTGGACCACGTGTTCTGTCCTGGGAACAATGTGAGCTGTTCTAGACATTTAGGGTAAATTTGAAAATACTGAGTTTGAAAAGTTTCACTTGCTTCACATCCCTCATTTTTATCGTAGCATCATAGAATGGTTTTGGCTGGAAAAGATCTCAAAGATCATCAGCTCCAGCCACTAACCCAGCACTGCCAAGGCCACCACTAAACCATGTCCCCCAGTGCCACATCTACTCACCTTTAAAATCCCTCCAGGGATGGTGACTCCACCACTGCCCCAGGCAGCTCTGCCAGTGCCCAACCACACTTTCCATGAACAAATGTTTCCTAACACCCAGTCTAAACCTCCTCTGGCACAACTTCTATCATACCACTCAAATGTGGGGAAATCACCACTTTTCCTTAAATAATATTACATGAACAGGGAGCTGAGGAACTCAGTGGCCCAGCAGAAGTCCAGGAACAAAGAAAGGAGCGTTTTAAGAAGTGCAAAAGCTTGAGAAGTGATGGAACTCTTAAGAGTGGTGATTGCATTCCGCTCCACTGGAGAGCAGCAGAGGTTTGCACTCTCTCTCCTCTCATTTGGACTGGTTTAAGACAGGAATTGTGCTTTAAATGCATGTGCTGTGACGCCTTTTTATGTACTAGGCTAGTGAGTCTGCGCAGGAATGACAAAGAAGAAAATACTTCAGCCCCGTATTTTTGATTTCTTGTGAGTTCTCTTTAGACATCATCCTCCTAAGCTAATATTTTAACACGCTGCAGCCGGGACATAGGCAGTTAAAATACAAATTTATTTGTAAACACAACAAAAGAAAAGCTGACTGTCTTTTAATTCTGACCCAAAAAATTCCATCATTTTAGCTAAAAAATAATTCTAGAAAGACGACGTGCACTTTTATGCACGTCTTGGAGTGAAATTTTCATTTAAATTATTGGAGAAGATTCCTACAAAGAGAATTTTTTTTCCTGTTTCTCCTTAGCAGTTGTCCACCAAGAAAACCTGCGACTCCTCTGCGTTAGCCCGCTGTTTGCCCCGGATTGCAGCCTTTGCCTGACGCGGGAGCGCCGAGGGAAAGGGGGTTTACAGTCACTGCCATCCTGCTTGGCAAAGGGCACAAATGCATTATCTCAAAGACGTGTGTTCTGACAGGCAGCAGAAGTGGGCCAAGGTGTCTGCTGGCAGCCTTTAGCAAAGGGGTCTCTGAGGATACGCTATTTTTGTCCTGTTTCTATCAGCAAAAGGGATAGAGGTGGTTTCCTTTGCAGACAGAGCGGGTGCGGCACTGAACAGGCTGCTGTTGCCACTGCGGTCAGTCAGCCTGACGAGTGCAGGTAAAGGGGCCACTTGATTTATTTCTAGTCATATGGGGGTTCTCGAATGTGGAATAATGAAGTATTTTAAAAGGTGAACAGCCGAAAAATTATCTGTGAGTTTACGTGGTGTAAAAATGTATCTTACTGACAGTGTTACCACAGTGATCACGTTTCATGACATGCACCTCGCACTCAGTGTGAGATCAGAAACTCGGGGATGGATTAAAAATTGAAGGAGGTATGGAACTACATTCTACTCTCTTGCCAGGAGATTAAGGGACCCTGATGACCTGTCAATTTAGCAAACTAGTCAAGCATATGAAACAGCACAAAGAAACCTGATGGAACTGTCTTTGTACTGGCTGTATGTGGTGACCCGCTGAGTAAAATGCCATCACATTATTGGGGAAAGAGCTGACTGACAAAGAAATTGGTTTTCTCGATAATAACAAAAATCACATTACCTATCCCTAGAAACAACAGTTTATTTGAAAGCAAATTGATTTGCAATTTACCAGGGAAGAAAATTAGCCTTAGGCTTGGTTTGGGGTGAGAAGAGCTTAACTGGGTCTTTACTCGGGAAGTTTTTGTAGAAGTTTAATTTTGTGGTGCTTTACATCTTAAAGTGCAACAGAAATCAAGGTGAAGACTGATGAATGATAGCAGCAGGCCTGTTTTTAAAATCTCTGCTGGTTTTAAGTAATGTGTAAATGGTTTCAGTTCAGCAATTACACTTAGTTCACTCACTGGGGACTTGGAAAGTGTTTATTTCATCTCACAATCAATCCAGTTTTAGGAAAATATTTGTCTAGACTCTGTACTTCTTCACATTTTAGATAAATATGTAAATCTCTATGTAATTTAGTGATCCTGGTAGAATTTGCAACCAGCAATAAAGCTGCTCATTGAACAGTAAAAATAACAAGGAACCCTGAGTTCTGTGGTGTTTCGTGCACCATGTGATGCACAATTTGCTCTGCTAGTCATGGATTAATCTCAAAAGTGACAAAGATGACCCTTATTTAATGAGGTTAAAAGACTTGGCGAAGATCACAGAGCAGCCCCGTGGCAAAGCAGAAATAGTGCTTGCCCACCCTAGGGCAAGTCCTACGCTTTAATCATTAAATGACGTGGATTTAATGAGGCTGTAAATAGATGTCCTATTGCTGCTTTTAAATTGCTATTTTTCTAAACATCCTGTTTCTAGAGACCTTTACTTCTCTACTTTTATGTGTTGTTTTGCCATAGTGAGGATTACAGCATTAGAGTTTCTTACAGCAGCATGAAATGTCTTAAAACAAACAGAATATAGTGGATTGACATTTCCTGGCTAAGGAGAGCCATGCTGTCCAAAAGCTGAACTTCTCCCTGTTAAACAGCACCCAAATCCTGCCTGGGGGAAGTGAAGTCCATGTTATTTTGCTTTCAAGAAGAGCCAGGGAGTGGAGCCCAGGAAGCTCATCCCAGTCTGGGAGACAAAAGCAGGACAAGCACAGGTTTCCATCCGGATGCTTTATCCTCGATTGTCTCAAAGGCAGTAAAACACTCAAGGGAAAACTGTTCAGTGCTAAATTGTTGAAGGGTCTTTTGACTCAGCGAGCTAACACAGAATCCAATATAATAACATTCAATACAATGACACAGTATAACCAGCAAAAATACAACAAGGGGGGAAAATGGCCTTCTTTAAAGCATAGACCTAAAGCAGAACAGCATGACAATGAGATTTTTATTAAGATAGTATTACGTGCCTTTTGCTAAATAAAAAACGGGATCCAAAAAAAGCCGGCAAGGCTCAGCCTGACACCCCCGGCTGCAGGGAAAGAGACCCTCGGTGGGTGGCGGCGGGCAGGGAACAGGGGTCCCCCATCCCACCGGGGGTGCTGGGCGGCTCTGGAGGGGACGAGCAGCGTCCTCTGCGGGCGGGAGGCCGCGCTGTGCCCGCGGCCGCGGCGGGGGCGGGGGGGGATCAGCGCTGAGCCGGGCCGGTCCCGGCGAACGCAGAGCGCACACGGCGGTGACGGCGGTGACAGCGGTGACACGGGCTGCCAGCGCCGCCGGGACCGCCAGCGGGTGACACGGGGCAGCGGGAGGGTCCCCGCGTGTCCCCCATCCCCGCACAGCGTCCCCGCGGCCGCCGCGCTCCTCACCTGCACAGGTGTGCGGACACGCACCTGCGGCCGCGGGCCCGAGGGGCGCTCCGGCCGCGCCGCCTCCCGCGGGGAAACTCCGGCTTTATTCATTCACGGCGCGGCGCTGGGAGGTGGATCGGCGGCGCTCTTTACCTTCCGTTCGGTTCCAGCCGGAGCTTCGCTGATTTTAATGTTCGCCAGTTGTTTCTCCGCCCGGCAAACCACCCCAAACCCGCTGCCCGGGCGCCCGTGCAAAGCCGCGGCAGCGGCCGGCGCGGCCCGAGGGTCACGGACCCTCGGCCGGGTTAATTCCACCGAGAGCTGATGTGACGGGCGGCACCGGCTGGGATTGCCCGGCCGGGATAACGCTTTCCCTTCCC
Source organism: Sclerurus mexicanus (assembly GCA_013396755.1). NCBI lineage: Eukaryota > Metazoa > Chordata > Aves > Passeriformes > Furnariidae > Sclerurus > Sclerurus mexicanus. The sequence continues at coordinate 843,404 of VWZF01006193.1, read as the reverse complement.
TCCCTCCTTCCCTCCCCAGGACCATGGCTTCCATCGAGGAGCGCACCTTCATCGCCATCAAGCCCGACGGCGTCCAGAGGGGGCTGGTCGGGGAGATCATCAAGCGCTTCGAGCAGAAGGGGTTCAAACTGGTGGCCATGAAATTAATACACGTAAGCTCTCCTTAACTTGTATCTCTCCTGTTTTGGTTGGGGTTTTTTTTATTTTTTTTCTTTCATGTCAACTGCAGCTTTCCAATAGAGCAGGATGCTGTAATGACAAACGTAGCCTTTGGAACACTTAAAACTGAAACTTTGAGAAGTCTTATTTTGGAGGTTTTTGGAAAAGTGCCAGTTCCCAGCTCTGGCTAAATGCTTTAGACATGCTAAGCATGTTAAATTTAGTAACTTGATGTCCTTAGTCTGAAGAGAATATTTCAGGTGCATCCTATGCCTAATAAATAACTCTGAATACCTTCCACAAATCCCAGGTCACATAAACGGCCTGTACTGGCCACGGACACTTTTCTAAGTTCCGTTGTGGTGAAAGAAACAGCTCCGATTCATAGAGCCCAAAAGTGCTCTTAGGAAGATGCTGGAAATGCTGAATTTTGAAGTGCGTGCGAGTTTCCGGATTAGCAGCGCCTTGTGCTTTTAATCTCTGTGATTTCACTATGCTCTTAAGTTCTTACAGTAAGCTTTTTTTGTCTGGCTGGCTGGTTTGGAGCGCAGGCCTCTGAAGACCTTCTGAGGGAACACTACATTGACCTCAAGGACCGGCCCTTCTATGACGGCCTGGTGCAGTACATGCACTCGGGACCCATTGTAGCCATGGTGAGTTCCTGACGGAGAAGTTGAGCCCGGAAAAACACATTGTTTGATTGCCTTGCCTGCAATGAGATTGTGTTACCTGTTGAATTCTAGCTTACCTTGAAAAGGACCTAAAAACACAGATTCAGGTCCTATAATTAAGGTGTGCTATTAACTCCTTTTTATTAAATCTTTTCTCAAAAGCTTTCTGTCCAACCTCACATGAGAAAGGACTTTCTCTTTTTCCCCTTGATAGTGTATTTGTAAAATAGTTGTGCTGCAGATGCAGCTCTTCCACGAGCAGACAGCTTTGTAAAGATGTTTGGCATACTAAGATCAGAAATTTTTCTCTCTCCATCCTGGATGAGAAGAGAGATTGTACAGAAGAGGAGGATGTCAGCAGATACTTCAAGAATCTGACAGAAAAATTGGAGATCAAATATGTCTTGCTGTTACAAATATTCAGATGGTGACCTGTACTGTGATGGACAGCCCTGTGCCCTTTAGGAAGATATGATTTATTTGCACCTAAGATTTAATAATCTCAATGGATTTTTTTTTTCTTTTAAGGTATGGGAAGGTCTTAATGTGATTAAGACTGGAAGAGTGATGCTGGGGGAAACAAATCCCTTTGATTCCAAGCCTGGCACTATTCGTGGTGACTTCTGTGTTCAAGTTGGAAGGTACATTTTAAAACTCTTGGTATCATCCAAAGACATTAAATGTCAAGTGTTATGATATGTGGAGGAACTGTGCTCTGTCCTTCTCCGTGTTACACATGGAGCTGCCATTCCCTCTGTCCATGTAATGTTATGATCTAAGGATGGAAACTGAGTTGTGGTTGACCCCACTGACAAAAACAAGGAGCAAAGCTGGGATTGCCTACGCTGTGCCTGTCCCTGCTTTACTTCAAGCTCCTCTCTATAACAGAAACCACTTCCAAACAAGAAGCTTGATTTGTTTTAAGTTTGAGAATTCTCTTACTCTTTTATCCACCTTTTGTTTTCCTAGGAACATCATTCATGGAAGTGATTCTGTGGAAAGTGCTGAGACAGAGATCAATTTATGGTTCGCTCCTGAAGAACTGGTGGATTACAGAAGCTGTGCTCATGAGTGGATCTATGACTAACACTGAGCCTGTATCTTCTGACATCTATCCCTGCTGCCCCTGAGCTGCTGCCAGCCTCTAGCTGTTCCACAGCCCTGGTAGAAACCCCAGAAACCTGTGACGTTGCTCTGCTGTGAATGTTAAATAGAGTCAGTGTTTAGCGCTGCTTTGATTTAAAAGCTGTCAAATGATAAAGGGAAGTGTACTTTTAAAAGCTGCTTCTGGGGTTGAGAGATATGAGATTAAAACACAGAGCACATAACACATATATTTTCCTGAAACACTTTATAGCCATATTTTGGTAAAAAGAAAAAAAATTTGGTAAAAAAAATATTCAATAATTCAATATGCAAATGGCTTGGTGTTAGAATGTGTACAAATGTTAAAGGGCAAATGGTATGTGAGTGTATTGCTAAAATGTCCAAAAGCTGAGGACTGAACTTGGCATTGCATGTCCCCATGCCCAAAACAGCTGCAGAGAAAAACCCATTTCTCCCCCCAGAACACGGAGCTCAGCTCTGATTAACATGACAACTGTCCTCCACACTAACGCTGTTTCAACCTGCTTTTTTCCCCCTGCCATAGGATTTATTGAGCATTTTAAGGAAGGGTTAACCAGCCAGGATTTATGAAATGCGCTTTTTTGTGAAAAGAAGATTAATGTGAGAGGATGGATGAGGGAGATCTACCTTCAGCCACTCGACTGCAGCAGCCCCCTGGCATTGCACAGAGCAATAAGTGGTTTGCTTTGCTGGCTGAACAACTGATAATTTAGCTTTGTTCTCCTTTGTGCCCTTCCCTTAGTAGCTGGAACCACAGAGCAAACTGTCCTTGGATAAGGCGTTTCAGAAGTGACTTTAGCATTATCGTTTTGTGTGTATTTAATGATGTAAAGAAGTACAGTCATAATAATGCTGAGAGTATTTCAGTAGAGGTCTCTGCTTCTGGCAGGGAAAACCACTGGCCTCTTGAAGAAAGTTGTACTGGATGACGGACAAGTTTGGACTGATATTAAGTATTTATTTACCTGCAACATTTTATTCACTAAGAGCAAGAGTTTCATGGATTTAGTTGTTCCAACCCCGCGATTTTTTTTCCCATAGTGAGTTCTTGATTCAAATACAGAACTGTGCAATGTATGTTGAACTGAATGCTTATGATACTTTATGGAGATACTGAGCTCCTAAAAGAGAGATGGTACAAAATGAAAACATTTGCTGTTTCTTAAGTGAAATAAAAGGAAATTTTAATTATTGTCTTATATCTTATTAATGAGTTAACCTCACAGGTGAGGCTGTGAAAATATTCACTGTTATAGAAGATAAATATTGAAGTTAAAGGTTGTTGGAGGAAAGTGTGACAAACCTGGGCCCGAGATGAGTAGTCTCCATTCCATTTTTGCTTGAAGGGTTACTTGAGATTTCTTTTTCTTTATTTTCTTGCTACAAAATAGACAAATGTGGGTTATCTGGAGACGTGGGAGTTTTCAGGAAGCTGCTGATTAATATTTTTAATGTGATGAGCCTGGGAGGAGGTGGAGGTCAGCACCTCTCGGGGAAATGCAACACTTCTGCACGGCTGCAGTGAGTGAGCAGGTCCAGTGTCACTCACTGTCAGTGTCCCATCAAAAAGAGACTGCACAAGGACTGCAAAGGGCTTTTCATGAATATCCCATCTGCAGTGAGCGTGTATGACCATAACTTGCTCGGGAAGGGAAAAAGTGCTTTGTAAACTAGTAAAGGACAAACTATCATCAACACCATAAAAAGTAACAACTCTTCCCACTTCCTCTACAGGGACCGCGAGGTTTCACACCTGAGTTTTGACATTTTGCAGCTTCAGCTCCCCGCATCCCAATCAAATCACCACCAAATTTCCCGGCTTGCAGATGCCGCATCACTTTTCAGCGAGAAATGCTCTTTCGGGGCGTGCTGTGGGGCGCAGACCGCGGGGACACCTGAAAGCGGCGAAGGCATTTCATGAGTGAAAAACGACCTAGTTAGACACCCGCAGCCGCTGCGCTGTGGCAGAGGCTCAGGGACCCTCTGTAAACTAATAACCCTGGGGCGGCCGACGAGGAGGAGGAGGANGTATCTTCTGACATCTATCCCTGCTGCCCCTGAGCTGCTGCCAGCCTCTAGCTGTTCCACAGCCCTGGTAGAAACCCCAGAAACCTGTGACGTTGCTCTGCTGTGAATGTTAAATAGAGTCAGTGTTTAGCGCTGCTTTGATTTAAAAGCTGTCAAATGATAAAGGGAAGTGTACTTTTAAAAGCTGCTTCTGGGGTTGAGAGATATGAGATTAAAACACAGAGCACATAACACATATATTTTCCTGAAACACTTTATAGCCATATTTTGGTAAAAAGAAAAAAAATTTGGTAAAAAAAATATTCAATAATTCAATATGCAAATGGCTTGGTGTTAGAATGTGTACAAATGTTAAAGGGCAAATGGTATGTGAGTGTATTGCTAAAATGTCCAAAAGCTGAGGACTGAACTTGGCATTGCATGTCCCCATGCCCAAAACAGCTGCAGAGAAAAACCCATTTCTCCCCCCAGAACACGGAGCTCAGCTCTGATTAACATGACAACTGTCCTCCACACTAACGCTGTTTCAACCTGCTTTTTTCCCCCTGCCATAGGATTTATTGAGCATTTTAAGGAAGGGTTAACCAGCCAGGATTTATGAAATGCGCTTTTTTGTGAAAAGAAGATTAATGTGAGAGGATGGATGAGGGAGATCTACCTTCAGCCACTCGACTGCAGCAGCCCCCTGGCATTGCACAGAGCAATAAGTGGTTTGCTTTGCTGGCTGAACAACTGATAATTTAGCTTTGTTCTCCTTTGTGCCCTTCCCTTAGTAGCTGGAACCACAGAGCAAACTGTCCTTGGATAAGGCGTTTCAGAAGTGACTTTAGCATTATCGTTTTGTGTGTATTTAATGATGTAAAGAAGTACAGTCATAATAATGCTGAGAGTATTTCAGTAGAGGTCTCTGCTTCTGGCAGGGAAAACCACTGGCCTCTTGAAGAAAGTTGTACTGGATGACGGACAAGTTTGGACTGATATTAAGTATTTATTTACCTGCAACATTTTATTCACTAAGAGCAAGAGTTTCATGGATTTAGTTGTTCCAACCCCGCGATTTTTTTTCCCATAGTGAGTTCTTGATTCAAATACAGAACTGTGCAATGTATGTTGAACTGAATGCTTATGATACTTTATGGAGATACTGAGCTCCTAAAAGAGAGATGGTACAAAATGAAAACATTTGCTGTTTCTTAAGTGAAATAAAAGGAAATTTTAATTATTGTCTTATATCTTATTAATGAGTTAACCTCACAGGTGAGGCTGTGAAAATATTCACTGTTATAGAAGATAAATATTGAAGTTAAAGGTTGTTGGAGGAAAGTGTGACAAACCTGGGCCCGAGATGAGTAGTCTCCATTCCATTTTTGCTTGAAGGGTTACTTGAGATTTCTTTTTCTTTATTTTCTTGCTACAAAATAGACAAATGTGGGTTATCTGGAGACGTGGGAGTTTTCAGGAAGCTGCTGATTAATATTTTTAATGTGATGAGCCTGGGAGGAGGTGGAGGTCAGCACCTCTCGGGGAAATGCAACACTTCTGCACGGCTGCAGTGAGTGAGCAGGTCCAGTGTCACTCACTGTCAGTGTCCCATCAAAAAGAGACTGCACAAGGACTGCAAAGGGCTTTTCATGAATATCCCATCTGCAGTGAGCGTGTATGACCATAACTTGCTCGGGAAGGGAAAAAGTGCTTTGTAAACTAGTAAAGGACAAACTATCATCAACACCATAAAAAGTAACAACTCTTCCCACTTCCTCTACAGGGACCGCGAGGTTTCACACCTGAGTTTTGACATTTTGCAGCTTCAGCTCCCCGCATCCCAATCAAATCACCACCAAATTTCCCGGCTTGCAGATGCCGCATCACTTTTCAGCGAGAAATGCTCTTTCGGGGCGTGCTGTGGGGCGCAGACCGCGGGGACACCTGAAAGCGGCGAAGGCATTTCATGAGTGAAAAACGACCTAGTTAGACACCCGCAGCCGCTGCGCTGTGGCAGAGGCTCAGGGACCCTCTGTAAACTAATAACCCTGGGGCGGCCGACGAGGAGGAGGAGGAGGCGACAGGTGCAGCGGGGGGCAGCGGGGCCAAGAGCCGCCCCCGCGGGGCACGGCAGGGGCGGCGGCCGCTGTGCCTCTGTCCGTCTGTCCCTCTATTCCTCTGTCCGTCTGTCCCGCTATCCCCCTGTCGGTCTGTCCCTCTGTCCCCTTGTCCGTGTGTCCCGCTGCCCCTCCATCCCTCTGTCCGTCTGTGCCTCTATCCCTCTGTCCATCAATCCCTCCGTCCCCCTGTCCGTCTGTCCCCCCCTGTCCGCCCTGTCCTCCCCCTCCCGCCCCGCGGGTCCCGCCCCGAAGCGCCGCCGCCCCGGCGGC